>JAFIDM010004315.1:52222993-52234378 GCA_023159025.1 Thereuonema tuberculata | reverse complement strand
TCTATCTAATATTTTTGATATGGAAAGAAAGAAGATTGTGGAAGAATGAATTAAGATGATTGCATTTCTAACATTTAAGCTTATAGAGGAAATCCAATAAAAACAATGCCAAATACCTCGAACATGGGGGCGTCGACCCCTGAAAATACTCTTTTCCTACGCTGTTTGGGCCTCTGAACACGATGGTGAAGTCCGTTTGTTGATCCAACCTTTCGTTCGGGAGTTTTTAGGGATGTACAAAGACAACAATGCGAAATATCTCGAACATGAGGAGGGAGGACGTTGGCCCCTGAAAATACCCCATCTTACATTGTTTGGGATTCTGAAAACGTTGCTGAAATCAGTTTGTCAATCCGACCTTCCGTTCGGGTGTTGTTAGGAGTGGAGAGATACGGACGGACGGACAGGATAAACGCAACAGCTTCCGATTTTGGTCGCGCTGTCACAATAGCTGCCAAATGGGTGCTAATAATTCAATAATCATAACAATAAGAATAATACAGATATTTATTTCGGGCAATTGGATTAGACCAATCGAGATATAGGATGAGCCAGTCAAGCCATTTAAGTGAGGGATTTTGAGATTCAGTTTAGAGGGATGAGATGGGTGAAAATGTACATTTTAAGCTGAATCATATATATCTACCTACAAGATTTTATAGAAATTTGTCCATCCGTTTTTGAAGTTATGAGCTTCCAACAGAGACAAACACCAAAGAAAAATAAAAAAATAACCGTGCTTTAAAACCAATATTTATATAACAAATATTTTTTTTAAATTTCTTGATTTTAATTATTAATCGATATCTTTGCTAACCTTCTGCATAAATAAGGCTAGATGTTCAGCGTTCAATTTGCCAATTCTGAATGCATTCAGTTTATCTACGAAGGTGGTATCTCCTTGCTATCGCATACTTCAATTCGACCAATGTGAATAATCGCCAAAAATGTGTAGCTGGCGCCATCCAAGTGCACAATGTCGAACATTGCACCTCTGTGTACTTTTGACCACATTATGCTGTGCCGCCTATCGGCTGGTCTCGGTACTAACGACTCACTGAAGGAAGTGTTGCCTCTGCAGAATATTTGAGCTTGGCGAGCGTGTCTAATAGGGGTAATTATTTCGCATCATACGTTTCAATATTATATAATGATTAAAATATACAAGGATTATGTATGTATAATTCAGAAGTAGTTGTATACGTATATCCTTATGCCGCCGTCTAGCGGCTGATCTCGATAGTAAAGGCGCACGGATGGACGTACTTGGCGGAATATAATAATATAAAATATATTAATAAATCACTACATTATTATATTGTCATCCGACATAAGGAAGTGCGCAAAATTTCAAGATGATTGAGCGATTGAATTGACATAAAAATTGATTACAAATTTGATCCGGAAACCAGACAGTGTGAGTTAATAAAAGCGTGGTAAAAATGTTTTAAATTGGAACGCTTTTTATAAAATTCAGTTTTCGAAACTTACCTTTGCCTTCTTCTGAGTTCCCGTTACAATATCGCCCTGAAATGAAATTTAAATTGAGGAATTCATTCAATAATAAGCAGTAAAAAATTATGTTCAATTTTTCTTAAAATTCAATCTTTTTTAAGTTTTAATAACTACTAACTACTGAGAAATAATAATTAATAGAAAAGTTAAGATTATAAGTCAGACTAACATTGAGATGAAATAACTGCTAATTTGTAAATATTCATTTTTAAAAATTTTAAGTTTTTGCTAATCAAGGCAAGTAAAAATAACTCTGATAAATGTCTTAAGGAGAAAGGTGTTTTTATAAAATTCTCTTTTCCAAAACTCACCTTTGCTTTGTTCTGAGGTCCTATTATAATATCGTTCTGAAATGAAATTTACATTCGGAAATTCATTCAATAATGCAAGGCAATGAATAACTTCATTCTATTTTTGAATCCAGTCTTTTAAAACTAGAACAATTGCAACATATTTCAAGAAACATTTCAGAAATAAATAGAAATTTTAAGATGAGAAGTCTGATTCCAATGATTGAAAATTACTGCTAATTTGTAGACATTCTTTATTAGGAATTTTACAGGTTCATTTATTTTTCTTGTTTTTCTTTGGTTGGGGGTCACTTCCAGGTTGGCGGTGGCTCTCAGCATTAGGATCTTGCCTTTCCGATTCTTTTTATCGGGAGAGGCAGGGTTGGGCTGACGAGTTAGTAGAAGGACGAAACGGCCGTACCCAACTCCTCTCCTAATAATTGAATCGGAAAGGCAATTTCCAATTGATTCAGGTGCTGTTCTTTTGTTTTCTTCTCTTTTTGTTTTCTCAATATTACTTATTTGTAATTACTTATCTTTTATTATTATTAATTTGAAGTCTTATTTATCTGTAGCTTACCAATATGTTTAATTCCGCATTTTGTAACAATTTTGCAAACTTATATTAAAATTTTTGCATTCATAAATAAAAGAAAAAATAGATTATTAATATTTGGCTAAACAATTTTTAGTTCTAAAAAAAAGACAAGACGAAATTACAAGTTCATAATAAAAAAACAAACAAACAAACAAACTTGATAAGTATTAGTAATAAATATATTAATAAATTACCCAATATATATTCTAGGATTTTTATTTATTTTTGTTATTGAAGCTTTGTCCCTTTTTTTTTTCTTCTAGAAAATCGTAAAAAAAAGTACAGATAAATATGACTTTTATTTCATTGCTGTCTAATCCTCAGATAGGCATTTGGTAAATTTAAGATATTAGTAAGTAAAACTTTCTAAATTTATTTATTTATTTATTATGAAGTTCCTTTGTAATTTCATATATAATAATAATAATATTAACAATACTTTCCTTTCAAAAACGTACTTCAAAAACCGTTATCTTCCTAAATTCAAACCATAAGACATTTTAAATAAACTCCAATATCTCCACAGTAGATACCGATATTTCGTTTTAATAATATGAAATTAAAAGAATTTTTGATTCTTATATAGTTAATCTGTTGTAACAATTGTCACCGTTTTTATTGGCAGTTTTTATGACTTGCTTTGATTATACATGTTTTTTAAGTATTGTATGTTTTATTTGTTGTATATTATATTGTTTTGGTGAGAGGAGGATTTCTCTTTCCAATTTTTTATTGTTATGTTATTTTATTTTTAATTTGTTTTGCTCTACATGCTGAACCTTGAACAAGTTTTAGAAATAAAACGAAATATTCGTATCTACTGTGAAGATGTTGGAGTTTATTTAAAATGTCTTATCGTTGCAATCAGTGGCGTATACAGAATAAATTTTCGGGGGGGGGGCCCAAGATTAATATAATTAAGTAGACACCCAATGGAAACCTATCTGTTCAACCAAAAAAAAAAAAAAGCGTTTGGAGGACATACCTTTGTTATTTCGGGGGGGGGGGCCCGGGCCAAAAAAATCTATTCAACCAAAAAAAAACAAACAATGAAAATCTATCTGTTCAACCAAAAAAAACGATGGGAGGACATATCTTCATTATTTCGGGGGGGGGGGGGGCCCTTTATATACGCCCTTAGTTTGAATACTTTCTTTTGTTCCTGAAGAAAAAAAATGCAATAAAACCTGAATATTTAGGTCACTTTACTTCAGAACGTAAAGATTTTGGATGTGATAATAGGTAAGAAAATGTAATGTAATGAAAATCACTTACTAAATCTGATTGATTGATTACTGTGGCTGTTCCTTTCTCACTACGAGCCTCTACAGCACCAAACATAATTCTACAGCCTCTGTTTGGCTGCAATGAAAAATAAACAATTAATAGATCAACAGAAAAAAAGGAGAACTTACTATTGTGATGGTATTCGATTAGACTGAACTGAACTGCTATACATATAATCAATGAAAACCAGCTCTGTCGCGCATTAACCGCGATTAGTGTATTTCCCAATGGTCAACTATCTTGAGATTTGTGAATAGTATTCGTTAATAATGTTTTAATAATAAAGTTTGATATTCAGTCATCCGAAGTCAAAGTTAGTTTTAGCTGAAAAGCCCAAAATTACGGAAGTTATCCACGTCACAACTTTAAGATCATGTCATACTTCGCACACTAAAACTCGTGAACAGATGTCGACTTTGTTGTTACTTATTTGTAGTTACACCCTTTGCCCTAAAAGCTGTATAAAGTTTGAGGCAAACGCTGTAAAAAACAACGTCAGGATAAGGGTTTGAAGATAGGAAAAACGACAAAAAGTTGAAATTTCTATCGGCCGCCATTTTGGAACGGTTATCCGATTTGGCTGAAATACAATACCAGCCGAGTCCTGAAGGTATCTAGCACCCATGTAAGTCCAAAGCTCAAAATTTACGGCAGTTATCCATGTCCACAACTTTGAGGTCATGCCCCACTTCTATGGCCCACCCCATAAAAAACCCGTGAACAGACTTCGAATTTTTTGTTGCTTATTTGCAGTTCAACCAATGCCCTCAAAGCTCTGAAAAGTTTGTGGCAAAAACTCTCAAAACAATGTGACTATAAGGTTTTGAAAATACGAAAAATCGTCAAAAAGTGGAAATAATATTTATATGCAGTAAAAACAGGTTTATATGTATTTCAAGAGGAAAATTTTAAATTATGCATAACTGAGAATTACTTATAATTCAGGTTTAACTTTATTTTTAATTAAACTTAATTAAGAACACTCGTAATAAACATTTGTGTATTAGACACACATTTTATAACATTTATGATATGCATAACTGTAAAACTGTTAATTTCAAAATAGAGGTTATTAGTGTATTCACCCTAAATATCAGTAATGTCACAGTCATTCAAGAAGTAAATAGACAACCAATTATTAACTGCAACAATTTTATTTGTACATTTAAAGAACAATTACTTTTCTAAGTTTTAAAACAAGTAAAATTTAGCTATTAATACTTTATTAATAATTTATTGATTTTTCTTTAGCAGTTTTATTAGCCACAACTCGCCTAGGCATAGAATTAATAAGTTGTGAAATTGCAACTTGAGATATTCCGACAGTATTTGGAATAATAAATTCAACAGTTGTGATGGTGTTGCTTTTGTAAAGTGTTGTCTAATATTGCCCAAACCGTGTTGGATGGAGTGGATGTCAGAAGACTGACTCAGTCAAGGAAGTAATTTGATAACGTTTTGGACCTCCATTCTTCCTTGCAGTGTGGCATGGAGCTTTATCCTCCACGAATAAGCAACTTTCTTTAATTTCACCACTTGAAAATATTGACAATTCACTCCGAAATATATTGTTCGGTTTTAATGTTGGCAATTCACTCAATCGTCCAGTGTTCCAAATTGCTTACTAAACCAAAACAGAAATGCGACCATGTTTCACCATTGGTGGCAGTCTGTTTATATTAAACTCCTCACCTTAACCTCCAGTTCCCTCCCGCCCATTATCTGAAAACTGAACAAATCTTAACTAGTCAGAAAAATTATAGTGTGAAATAACCAAGGACTAATCTCTCCATCTTGATGACCACTCATTCTTCTGAATATTAGTCATAGTTAAAAGCGCTTCCTTTTATGGCAGAACGTCCATAATAACCAAGCTAATGAAGCATAATTACTGTTCTTGGGCTAATTTGGAAACTTTCTAACACTTCTGAAACTTTTAAACGAGGGTTGTTCTCAAACCAAGGAAAGAAATAATAATCATAATAATGACAACAAATTTGGATGGATACATTTATAATAAAATTATGGGTATCTATTTACTCCTTACCTGCCTATGTACCTTCTAAATACTAATTCTAATGTTTAAATAAAGAAAGGATATCATTAAAACAGTTAGTCAGAAATTGCAGTTGAAATCATACAGCAATTACTTTCCGGTAAATTTCTTTGATAAAATTAGTTTGACGAAAATCGTATTTATAATTTTTTAAATTTACCTGTGCAGTGAATTGATTTCCTGATCCTCCAGGATGGGTTTTATCAACCTGAAATAAATTATGTGAAAAATAATGTTTAAATAAGAGCATTAGAATTCAGAAGAGAGTATGCTGTCTGTAACAATTTAATATTTCTCACTTAAACAGATAACTCGTATAGCTGGAAACATTGATGAGCCATGTTTGCATCTTATCTTCATTAATTATTTAATTGAAAGATATTACGGTTTTTTTAAATAAATTCATTTGTCATCAGAAAGTTTTTAATATGTTAGGATCCTTTAATACATATTTTGTTTAAGTAATATTATTCTTGTTTAAATTACAAGAAATTTCACATAATTTCTTAAGATATTGTTTTTTGTTTTTCAAAGAATATTAATGTAAGCAATATTAATGTCAGTCTGCTGAAATTATTAGATTGCAGCATGCTTAAATACGCTTATAAATGTTAGTAAAAGTAGCTGTGTAGGATTTCGTTTGTTTATCATTAACATATCTTTCTTTGTTAAATAATAGAAGAAACCCATGTTTCTAATTATAAATAAAGAAATTTCACCTCATGGGTATGAATTTAATGTAATATTAAATAACATTTTACATCAATGGGCGAGTTCAAATGTTTACAAAGTGACATCCTACAACAGCTGTTTCACGCTCTTTGGCGATCATCAGCTAGGATTGTCGCCAGAAAACAGCGAGGTCTCGGTACTGAGGCTAATAGGAATAAAAACTGGAATCATAATGGAGACTCAAAGAAAAGAAATTGCCTCTTCTGCTATTCCGACGATTAGCATTTTATGTTTCGCTCCTGCATGGATCATTATCAAAACTGTCTGCAGTTATGTAGAACACAAAACTTCATATTAATAATTAAATTTTCTACTGAATACAAAAACGAAAAATAATAAAAACTATAATTACAAATGACAAACAAGAAAAACGTAGCATAAATAATATCATTGAATTATTATAATATTATAATGGTATTATTTACTTGTAATCCTTTATGCATTTATTTATTGATTCAACTATGTTCACAATTTTGCATAATAGCTTCTTAAAATCGTATCCTATGTAATTCTGTTTTTATTGCTTTTCTTTTTATATTCAGTACAAAATTCGATTATTATTAAGAATTATTCTATTCTATATAAATAACTGGAACATTTTTGATATTGCTCCAAGAAGGAGAGAATCATATAAAATGTTATTTAATATTATATTAGCTTCTTTGTTTTTGATAGTTTCATAAAAAAAAGAAACAATTGAGGTGCTCTTCTAATACATTATAGATATTAGCAACTTTTAAGAAATATAAATAAATTTCATAAAGTAATAAGAAGTACAGGTATTGCAGAGATTCTTGATTCTTTGCAATTTAATAAAATAGGTTTCGTTACTTCACGTAATATAAGGATGAACTATTCAGTAAATTTTTATAGAACTGCGGTACCAAATGTGTCACTAATCAAAGTAAATGAATCATATGTAGAATTTTACTAATTTTAGAAATAAATAAATCTTGTTCTAAATATTAATTTTTTTATCTGAAATCCTAAGGACACTATTTTTAAATTAAAAACCATCTAGTTTTTACTCATTTTTACTTATTCGATAAAAATTAAACTTCATTAAAAATAGACGACCCTTTACTTATACAGTCAAATTGGATAATTCGAAGTTGAAGGGACCAGAGAAAAAGTTCGAATTATCCAAAAATTCGAATTAAATATATTCTCTCAAACAGAAGAGATAAATAAAAAAGATTAACTCCACGATCAAAGATTTAACACATAAACTTTATCTAAGGATACTGCTACTTTTTTTTTTTCATTAAATCAAATATTTTTTAATAACTTAATTATTCATCAGTTTAAAAAAAAAGAAAAGGCAGATACTTTTAATTGCTTCATTGAATGCAATCTTTGAGTCATAGCATATGATTCCAACCTATCAATTGATATAAAAATAGAATCTTCTACATTAGATTGACCTTCAAAAAAGCGTCGTCAGCTTTTGTTTTCCTTAGAAAGACCGTTAAAATAAATAATGTATCTTAGCTGAGAAAAGTCTTAGGAACAATTTTTACTGTAATATTGTAAGGACAATCGAACGAAAAATTCGAATTATCCAAAATAAAATTCGAATTATCTATGATTTTTTAACATTATTTTAACACAGAATTCTAGTGACTGAGCAAAAAATTCGAATTATCCAAGTTTGACTGTAACAATAACAAGAACTAATTAATGGTTAGCTCTTCATTATCTGTCATTATGGGCCATAAACTGAAACTAATCAGTTACCTTGTCAATTTTAATCACTTGTAACTCTTCTTCACCTATTTCTTCCAAATCCTCATCCTCGGCTATCACTCTTTTACCAAGTTTAATTTTTATTTCAGTAGATTCAGGTATCTTCAATCTCTTGCGTACTGACAAGAATAAATTTTAATTCTATATTTAAATATCAATGGACACATTGATTCAATAAAATGAAAAACCAAAGATGAATATTAGCAAAAGAAGAAATTTTTAAATTAGCTTACTGCCTTGTTCCAGTTCTTCAAAACTGTTGGCACGAATAAAATGAATGTCTTCATTTTCTAGGAATTTGAACTTCTTTCTTTCACTGTTTAAGAAATCATGCAAGAAAAAAATAGAGATATTTAAAATCACAGGGCCTGATCTTCATAAAAACTAGTGTACATTGTTTTGAAGAGAATTCAATTTGTAGTACCTGTGCCATTTACAAACATATTATACGGTTCACCATTCCTGCATACAATTCCAGAATGTTGTAGAATCGATGCTACGACGAATTCAGGCTGTTTTGAAGGCCAAAGGAGGCTCAACACAACTTCAATTAAGAGATAAAGAAAATGATAATAAAATAGTATCTCAGCGTATTTAAAAGAAGTACACTGGAGGAAGTAATTTCAGAAACAACTTTTCCAGCTTATTCATAATGAAGATGCTGTTGTTTCACAAGGCAAAATAAATTTCAATTAAAGATGAAAGTTTATTATTTTTCATCTTAAATTGGATAAAATTTTAATGTTATTTAGTCTACAAAAAGTGGAGTTGTGTTAGGTTTTAGATTAAAACTGTTAGGTTTTTAGATTAAAACTGTTAGGTTTTTAGATTAAAACTGTTTAATTAAAAGCAAAACGTAATTACAGAGCGAATTTTGGTGAATACCCAGATTGGCAATAACAACTTAACAACAATAAAAGTTAACGTGTTGTTTAACTCACGTGCTGATGCAGACGCCTCGTGAAGGCATTATTTCTAACACTCCCATTTGCCGAACACTTGGTCTCATTCATCAGCAGGTATCAGGTTGCCAGGTTTTCAGCATGTCCAAGTCTTTTGATGCACCACCAATGCTTCACTCTTCCGAGCCCTTTAGTCAGCACGTCCGCTATCTGGTTTTCAGTAGACACGTAGTTGACTATGATGTGACCTTCAGCAATCTTCTCACAAATGAAGTGATGCTTCACATCCATATGTTTTATATGAGCATGGTGCACAGGATTTTTAGCTAATGCAATAGCTCCTTGGTTGTCACACAAAATATTGATTGTAATCGGTGTAGTAAACAAGTTGTTTGTTATTTCTCGCATAAAGTTTTTGAGCCATATAGCTTCTATTGTTGCTTCTGCTAACGACATGTACTCTGCTTCTGTTGTAGAAATAGCAATAGTTGGCTGTTTCTTGCTATTCCAGCTGATTGCTCCGTTGGCTGCAAAGAAAACGTAACCAGTAAAGCTTCTTCGATCATTCATATCGTTTGCCCAGTCGGCGTCACAGTGTCCAATGATAAAATTGTCCACATCTCCTTTTTTATAGGTCAGTTTTTGATCCACGGTCCCTTTGAGATAACGTAAAATTCTCTTTACCGCTACGCAATGGGCCATTCCAGGGTTAGAATTTAATTGGCTCACAACTCCCACTGCATGGGTGATGTCTGGCTAACTTGAGCAGAGGAGAAAACGTTTCGTCGTAATCAACACCAGGTTTCTGTGAACATCGCTTTGCTACGAGCCTCGCCTTGTAATGATTTACATTGCCATCTTCATCAGTTTTGACTTTGAATACCCATTTACACTTTATTGCTCTTCGCCCATTCGGTAGGTCTACAAGCTTCCAAGTCTTGTTTTGTTCGATTGATAACATTTCATTTTTCATGGCTTGTTCATCACTAGCTAAAGCTTCGGAAACTGTCTGAGGTTCCACTGCTAGAAAATACATTATAGGATTTCCAAGAAACTGTCTCGGCTTCGGCGTTCGTTTCGATCGTCTTAGTCCTTCGTCAGCTTAAGTCCTTCGTCAGCTTGAGCTTGCTGTGGCTCTTCTCCCACTGACTTCAGCCTCATTTGGTTCAATTGAATCCTTCACTGTTTCTTGATGATGGATTATATCAACACTGAGAGGAGTTTCGTGAAATATAACGTCCCTGGATACTATAATTTCACGATAATTGTTGCTTTGACTAATCTGTAGCCTTTACTTTTACAACAGTAACCAACCAGGATGCATCCTACAGCTTTACCGTCGAGTTTTGTTCGCTTGTTGTTGGAACCTGCGCGTATGCTTTCGATCCGAAAATGCGCAGGTGGGCCAAGTTGGGTTTTCGACCAGTCCATGCTTCTTCTGGATTTTTTCCGTTAACGGCTATGGTTGGTGATCTGTTTTTTAGATATACTACGGTGCTTGTAGCTTCAGCCCAAAACTGCTTGGAGAGATTTGCATCATGTAAGAGACATCTGACTCGTTCAACGATTGTCCGATTCGCTCGCTCGGCAACCCCATTTTGTTCCGGAGTATATGGAATTGTAGTCTCATGACGGATTCCATTTTGGTTTAGAAAATTTTTCGTAGCGTCATTAACATATTCGCCGCCATTGTCACTATGTAAAGTTTTAATACGTTTGCTTGTTGAATTTTCAGCTTCCGCCTTGCATTCCTTTAATTTGTTGAGCACTTCGTCTTTCGATTTCATCGGTACCGGCACACCGGCCTCACGGCAGACCGCCGTCGAGACCGCACGAATTTAAAGCATTATAAAGCGTTATTAAAGGAGAAGGTCCAAATATGAACTACCGTACCACTTTTATTTTACGAATTTCACCGAGGAAAAAATTAAGATAATTAAATTGATAATTAAAAGTTGAAACAAACAAACAAACAAACAAACAAAAAAACCAAAGAAAATTGCTTCAAATTGCTTTTTTTTTTTTTTTTAAATTACAGAAATCTGATTTTTGAAATTGTGGTCCAAATATGAGATGCTAATAAAAATTACTATAATTTTCGAATTTTTTTTTTAAAAATGTGAAAAAATGCTGAAACAATTTAATTAAATGTTATTTGTCTATTTCCAAAGTCACAAATATAAACGTCCTTTTCAGCACCTGCACAATCACTGTGGGTTCACATTCCCGGAGTTCCCTCCCCTTGTGGAATTTCTAGGC
>JAFIDM010004315.1:52208954-52219044 GCA_023159025.1 Thereuonema tuberculata | reverse complement strand
GTTTCGACATTTATTGCATATAAATTGTGAGGCTATTATTATCTCGTGAACTCTTGAAATTAAATGAAAATTAAAACATCAATTTAAAACGATCTCATTCGCTGTTACAATTTTTTATATTTCCTTTAAAATATTAATATTCATTTAATATATTAGAATATTATAAAAGAGTGCAGATGTCGGTATCCATATGGTAACCCATCATGTAAATTTCTTTTGAGCAGCCCTCACAGAATCAGAATTAATCATTTTTAATAATTAAAAAAGCACTTAATAAGTTAAGTAAAAATTATGGTTAATTTGTTTAGGTCTTTCAAAACCAAATTAAAATGTACAAAAATTCTTTATATCAAATAAATATGGCACTGAGGAGAAGATTTTACGTGCGCTGCTCATAATTCTGTAGAACAAAGGAGTAAGCCGGCACACCTGATTAAAAATGAGTTAAATTTAATAACTGAACAAAAAGTACAACCCCGTTTCGGTTATATTCTAACCATCTTCAAGTCTAACCATCTTCAGATACTTGAAGATGGTTAGAATATAACCGAAACCGGGTTGTACTTCTTTTTGTTCAGTTATTAAATTTAACTCATTTTTAATCAGATGTGCCGGCTTACTCCTTTGTTCTACAGAAATAAATATGACACTTGCCGAACAATTTTTTTTATTAATTAATAAATTGCTAAAGAAATATTATCTTAATAAATTCTTTTTTACGTGTGTAAAGAATATATTTTTAAAAAACGCAATTACACAAGACAAATTTAAATCGCATTTATGATAAAATGTGAAAAAATTATAAACCTTCAATTAACTATCTCATCCAATTTTGTCAAGTAGCTTGGGCAAGATTTTTTAAGGCAATTATTTATTTAATTAAAAAATATTCTTCTTTTATTAATTAGTAATTTGTGATGAAAGACAGTCAGATAGAAAAACTCCTTGTTAAATCATCTAGTTTTACTTCATAAGTTATATTCGATTGTATATCCTATCTTAGCACCTTAGCAATGCATTTCGTGGTACTAATAAATAGATTACTAAGCCTTAAAAGAAGAACTATTACCAAAATATTCTGTACACCCTGCAAAGGTAGATGGAACCAGTCCCAAACAACAATTACTATTAACCCCTGGTACCTCGTTGTTTGAAAACCATAGTGTTTCTGCTTTTAGATGTCTTGAATGGCAATAGACCCATGCAATGAAGTGCGTATATCACTTAAGCATTGACAGTCTGGATTCAAGACTGAAAATAAAACTTAAATGGTCCATTAATGAGTCATCAGACCACATTTTATATTATGAGGAATCTTTAATATGACAATGGAGAAGAATGGACTTTTTCCGTGAAAACTTATTGATGAAATTTATTTTTAAAGTAATCTAATTAAAAATGTATAATTACCTATTTCAAACACACTACAAATTTGTAAAAAAACTACTTTTATTTATATTTTATATTTAGAAATCTTTCCGATCAGTAAGCAATCTTTATATAATACAATTGATATCCAACTAACACAAAAAATTAACAGAGCTGAAAGTATTTTGGATGAATGACAAGATATTGATGTAACTATTCTATATCACTAGAAAGTTCAAACAAATAATGCTATTAATAAAGACAGCCTACACTTTATAATAATCATCAGTCAACATGTGTGCCGAAAAAACAACTCGCCTACGAAAAAGGACTATGTTAGAGTCAAAAGAATATTAAGATACTTGTGTGGAACCAAATCTCATAAATTATAATTTTCACATAATGACGACAATTTAGTAGCTTATAAAGATGTCAGCTTTGCAAATCGTAGAGGTTGCAAATCAACTGCTGGTTATATTATATTTTTAGGTAATTGCGTAATCGGATGGTGCAGTAGAAAGCAGTCAGTAGTTACTCACTCAACTCAGGAATCAGAGTTGATCGCCTGCTGTGAGTGCACAAGGTTCATTTCAAGTTGCAAGAATATTCTCGAAGAGATGAAATTTAATTTAATAGCTGATAATATTTCTAAAGTCTACTGCGACAACCAGCCTATAATACAAATGGTGAACGACCGTTACAATCAGACTAAAAGTCGTCATATCAAGGTCAAGTATCACTTTATTAAAGAACAAGTAGAACAAAAAGAAATAGTATTGTTATATGTGAATAGTAAGTCAAATAAAGCAGGCATTTTCATGAAAGGCTTGAATGTTAGCAGACATTGTGAAATAATAGGAAAGTTAAACGTAAAAGTGTAAAACTTAAGAGAAGTTTAAGATGTTGTTGTTATAAGATTAATAAAATTGAAAGTTTGTGTTTATATTAAACAAGCGAGAAATTTTAAATAATGATTTTATATTGAGAGGGGGGATCATTACAACTATCGCAACAAAAATTTTTCGTCTTTGTCAAGATAATGCTTTCTAATCCTCTTACCACATTTCTTTCTTTCATAATTCTCATTTTGTATTCAGATAGAGGATTAAACCTGTCAAGCCATAACTTATAAGGATTATGTGTATCTTCGTTGAAATATGATTGGCCTCTTGATGTAAATACACTACAATCGATCTTGTTTAGATTGTTTTTCAAGTATCCCACCAAACACACTTTATTGTTCCTGTGTCTAACCACAAAAATTATCTTTGAAAATTTCCTGTTTATAATTGAACGATGCAACGATGGCAGAACATATAAGGTTTACACACATTTCAGGCACATGATAAACATTTTTCACAGTTATATGATCAAATTGGCCATTTAGTAAATGCATCTTTAGTATTAAGAGTTCCTTGTTCTATTGCTTTAGCAGTTGTATTGTTGGAACTGAAAATTTCGTACGCTTTGAATAAAAGTTCGTATTCTGAAAAAGAAGTCTCTGACTGAACAGATATGGTTGGTACATGCGCTATCAAGAAACCATGAATTTTTGTTTCCGTTATGATTACATTCTCCTTTATATATGTTGATCATTCCGAAAAATGATTTGGGGTCTTTATTTATCCTTGTAGAGGTTTCACGATCATCATTTCCGACGCTCTTTTTCTTAGTTTCTAGCTATCTGCCCCCTCTTGCGGCATGAAAAGCATTTTCTTACTTCACGATTTCTAGGTGGACTTTTGTCTCTGTCCTTTTTGTCAATTCCATTACTATGACACTGATTTGATACACTTGCATTCTGGGACCCACTGCTTTTATTCCTTTGATATTCTTGAATTATGGTATCGTTTATTATCTCCGAATTAAAATTCACACTCTTTTGTAATGCAACGAAACTCTGAGCATTCGGGAGTACAAAAGAATCCAGCATAGTTCTCTGTCGTCGATTTGTCCTCCACGTTGTTCGATCTCTGCTATTAAAGTCTTCAGTTTGATTATTTTATCAAGGATATCATCTTCATTAGTCATCTTGCTCGTTATATACAGATCCCTTTTAAGGTCCGTCACCTTCAAATTAGTAGTGTTGAATTTCGAGTTCATTCAGTAGTAATTTAGGATCTTCCGTTTCCTTTAATAAATCCCTGAATTTTTCATCTACAGAAACCGCTTTTTCTACTTTCATCATTATTTTCCTAAGTTTATCTACGTCCCCAATGTCTTGGACCTCCTGAAGCAGACTATTCGCCAGGCTCCGTAAGCCTTCACACTGAATAGTCGTTCGTATAGATATTTTCCACCGGAGATAGTTTTGTTCGTTAAACATAAGTTGATTAACTTGCCATTTTGGTCGATCACCTTTAATTCTCAAGATATGCTAATTAATTATAATAGTCTCTATAACTCTTTAGTTATTTATTATTTGTTTAAGTGCTATTACTTCAAGTGTTGTAACATCAGCGTTATCATCCAATAAATCCATTAGTTAATACTGTCCCAATTTGCGCAGTGGAAGCGTGCTGGGCCCATAACCACTGTACAAAATTACTTTTATTTTCATATTTTATGTTTAGAAATCTTTTCGATTAGTAAGAAATCTTTAAATAATACAATTGATTTCCAACTAACACAGAAGATTAACAGAGCTGGAAGAATTTTGGATCCAGATGAATGATAAGATATTGATGTAGCTGTTCTATATCACTAGAAAGTTCAAAGAAATAATGCCATTAATAAAGACAGCAGCCTCCGCTTTATAATTATCATTAATTATTCTGTATTTTATTCACACTTTAAGTTTTTCACTTCAATCGAAGGATAAACATAAAAAAATACTATCTATAATTTGCATGAAAGTCTATTCACTTGATTCAGAGTTAACTGTAATGTTTGTCTAAAGCATCACGTTTAACTTTAATTCTACAACAAAGTTTTTATAGTACACTTAATCGTAGACTTCTATTATTCACTCTCGACGAATCTTTATTACACTGTTAATGTTTTGTTCTTTCACTAAAAACCCAAAAGTTCAAAGTCTATATGTTCTATAACTGTTCGATGAATCTTTATGGCATTTGATTCCACTTGATGAATCCCTCACGACGCAAAAATGTAAGTGTAAAATTACTTACTTTGAACTTGAGTGTGTAGTTAAACCATTGAGATAATATTGCATCTCTTTACCATGCCGCTATCCTTTGCTCTTGAATCTTTGAATGGTCCAGTCATCGAGCTCCAGGATGGCGTCCATTCCTATGGCTTCACGAATTGCGTAGTAGGCCTACGATGCTGCCTAAAAACTCAATACAAAACGATAAATTCGTAAGTACAATAAACTTCTTCCATCATTAATCTAAACTATAATAGATTAGTGTTTCTAATCAACGAGGCATTGATTTTCCTATAAAATTCATACTCATCTTTCAAGGATGCATTCGGAGAAGAAACTATGAATTCCCACACTCTTACTACATTCAGAACATAAGCGACCTAATATTTGTCCACTTCATTCACTTTTATTGTTAGTCTTCACAATGGAGATTATCATTTCATGAATGTCTATAGTTGCCAACAATATCGTAACAAGATTACACTCAAGATAATATTTTACCACTTCTTTATCATCGAAACCTTTATTATTCATAATCATTCAATTTTAACAATAATGATTTTTATATTGCGGGTTTTTTTAATTCTTTCAATCAAAAACCAACAATCCCCACTCTCAATATAAAATCATTATTTAAAATTTCTCGCTTGTTTAATTTAAAAAAATATTTTAACGTGTGTTTTCTCGGAAGTCCTTAATATATTATACTGTTATTCACACTATCAAGGTTAAAAACAAAAAAAAAACAAAAGAATAATAACATACAATACGTTAAAAGTCCATGGACAGTTTCGGGATTACACGAACCCCATCATCAGCAAGATGGTTATTTTGGAGACGGGTCTGTCATTTTATAGGAGATTTTTAATTATGCAACAAATTCTGGCCAATTAAACTGCAGAGTCTTATTCGTAGGTTGCCGTCGGAGGTGACGTTGTCTGTGATGCGGTGAGTGGGCTTGTTGATTGTAGAAGTGGGTGGGTTGAAGATCTGGAGGATTCTAACTGGAATTGGAGGTGTGATGGTTTCCTTATCATCTTATTGTCAGTTGTTGTTGTTATCGTCATTTCTTTGAGATGTATCCACGTTGGCTGTTCTCACAACTTTCTGAACTTGTAATTAAAGATTTTTCTGTAACAAAGAATTTAAACAATACGATTTTATATTGTTATAAGACAACTTCGTGTTATAAGAATTAGACAGATGTATAATGATTGATTCTTTCACTTTCCTCTTTGTTAAATCTTTTTCATATTGAATGATCACAGCTTCCTTGAAGTTCGGCAGATGATAGTTGGCATACGCATGGTTGGAAATCATGGAGGAATTGACATTTTGGGTAACGAAGGCATATTGATGGTTGTAAATACGTTTTTCTAGCGATTTTCCACTCTCTCCTACATAGAAACAGTTCATTTTTTTGCATTGTACTTTATATATAATGCCTACACTATCTTGCCTCTGGGGTTTGTATTCATTGTTATTGAATTTTAAGTTTTTGGTTAGTGTGAAAACTGGGGTAATATTGGTATGTTTGATGCTTCAAGTAGTTTGGATTCCCATGTTTGGACAAACGGCAATTTTACCTAATTTTCTTTTCATCATGTCTTTGATTTTTTTGTTTAGGATTATAAATGTTATAGAATATTTTAGAAAGGCTATTGTTTATGACCGGTTTTGGACAGTCATTCATAATTAATATATTTTTTAATTTGTTTACCTCATTGTCAAGTTTATCTTTATTGGATGAATAAACAAAAACTCTGTCGATTAGCA
Organism: Thereuonema tuberculata; assembly: GCA_023159025.1. Classification (NCBI taxonomy): domain Eukaryota; kingdom Metazoa; phylum Arthropoda; class Chilopoda; order Scutigeromorpha; family Scutigeridae; genus Thereuonema; species Thereuonema tuberculata. Next base: position 52,212,791 of record JAFIDM010004315.1, on the reverse strand, counting down.
TTTTTATAATATTAAATTTGTACCTGTAAGGGGTATTAGATTTATAATTTATTGTTCTACCCGAATAGGTAGGTTTGCGATAGCAAGAAGTTATTAACTGTTTCTCTTTTCTTTCAATGAGAATATCGAGAAAGGCGATTTTATTATCAGATTCAGACTCGACTGTCAACTCTATTTGTCACGCAAAATCAATATTATTCAAATCAACATTAGCATTAAAAAAATAAACGACAGCGTTATTAAATTGATGAAACAATTGTGAATTTATTTTGTATGAGTTATTTATTTTTCTTAAGATAAGAAACATTTGGATAAGAAACTTATTTTGAAACATCAAAATAAGGAGGAATAATTGTAATATCTTTTGAATATTTAAAAAATATTCATTTTTTCTTTGAATCTTTTATTCTATGGGATTATCGAGAAATGTATTATAATATAAACTTACGCTGAATCTGTAAAAAAAAACCATGCAGTTAAAACCCACAGATAATAGGAAAGCGACATATTGCGTAGCAGTGAAGCTAAACTGGAGGCGGATCTTCGAGTCCTTTATGAATCACCCTGTATATCTTCACTTTCTCTAAATGAATACTTGTGTAAGTTTGAATCTTCTAAAAGGTGTTATTAGTGATCTTATAAAAGAAAAAGGAACAAAAATGTAAAATAATATCGAACAATAATAATTAAAGATTTAGGCGATATCAGTGACAAAATTTATCAAACTGAAAATCCTGGTGAAATAATTAACTTCTATGTCGATTTTTTTTTCATGTATAGTCAAACTTTTACAAACAAGGCCTCTTTGTACTATAATTTAGTTTATATTGATAATATATTTCTTTAACAGTAACGGGATAGTACGGTTACATTTCTTCAATAATACTTCAAAATAATACTTCTGTCTTTTTAGTAAATTAAAATTAAATAATGCGATATTCAGTTTTGAAATTTTGTGGAGTAATTTTTATTCTTTTATTTAAATAATGACAATCTGAAAGTGAGTTTTAGAATCTGAATTACAAACTATAGAAATAGCGGCGTTACTTAAAAGAAATAAATCTTCAAAACCAATCTTGCATGACTTTATCTTTAAACAAAAATGATGATAAGGAAGATAATAAAAAGAATTCGGAAAAACCCAACTACCTTCTTCTTAACTAATACTTATAATGGGGAATATTTGATACTGCCATTTGATTGGTCCCTAAATAAGGACTGTGATTGGCTGTCCTAAATAAGGACTGTGAAGTAGGTATTGAATTCAAATCCGCTTTTAGAATCAATCAAATCTGTGTTGATTTTTTTATACTTAAGCAATCATAACTTTTTTGTAATGCAGATATTTCAATTATGATTTTTGTATTTAATTTCGTAATAAATTCTCTTTCAATTCATAATCAACATTTGCATTTACTTAAAAAATACCCTTTTTCTGTAAGCACGCAAACTTGAAAAACATGAAAAGTTCAAAAAGTGTCCACAATTTTGGCCACCACTGTAAATGCAAATTACAAATTTTTCATCGTAATTCAAAATATCATCATCATCTTATTTCGATATGGTTTCATTTCTTGCAGATAATATTAATTTCCACCAATAAGAGATACTATATATATGTTGACTTGCTCAAAATGAATACTTGTTTAAATGTGAATCTTCTAAAAGGTGTTATTAGTGATCTTATTAAAGAAAAAGGAACAAAAATGTAAAATAAAAGATCGTATAATAATAATTAAAAATTTAGGCGATATCAATAACCAAATTGTATCAAACTGAAAATCCTAGTTAAATAATTATTCTAAATCGATTTTTTTTTTCCTGTATAGTAACTTTTACTTACTTACTAACTTTTACTTAAGGTGTAGCAACACTTCTTTGTAATATAAATTTATTTTATAATATAATATATTTCTTTAACAGTACCGGTAACGGTATAATACGGTTACATTTCTTCAATAATACTCCAAAATAATACTTCTGTCTTTTTAGTAAATTAAAATTAAATAATGCGATATTCAGTTTTGAAATTTTGTGGAGTAACTTTTATTCTTTTATTTAAATAATGACAATCTGAAAGTGAGTTTTAGAATCAGAATTAAAAACTATAGAAATAGCGGCGTTACATAAAAGAAATAAGTCTTTAAAGTCAATAGTTCATGACTTTATCTTTCTTTAAACAAAAATGATGATAAGGAAGATAATAAAAAGGATTCGGAAAAACCCAACTACCTCCTTCTTAACTTAAAATTGTTATCCTAATGGGGATTTTTTATTCTTTTTTTCCCCTGATCTTTATTTCTACTTGAAGTTGTTTCCAGACATGCTCATTTACAAATTTTATATTTTATCATATTCTGATTTCTCTTTTCATTTTTCTGTATGAAATTTTAATCAAGCAATGGTATATATGGTCACATATTGGGATTCTCGTCTTGTTTTAGTTTATTTGATTGTCGCTTTTGCTGTGATTTGGTTTCTTTTTATATATTTTTTTTATTCAGTTAAAGACTTACCAGCTGAACGAGAATTGTTTTTGATCGGATAAGTGATCAAAATTAATGTCGTATAAGATCAAGATTTTTTAGTGGATAACATCTAAAAATTTTTTTACCTAAATCCGAATCTGGGTCCTGCTTTACTTTTTAGTTTTAAGTTGAGGTAAATTCGTTATGCTGAATAAAAAATTATGGATTTTAGTAGATATACATACAAATGCAAATTTTGATCTTTTTGACTTGTTGAGCAAATTCCGAACATTTTGGGTGATATTTTGTGCAAATTCTCAACTAAAAATATTTCATACGTGGATTAAGAATGGATTTTTTTTTTTTTTAGTTTTTTTAAGTCATTGTATTATTTTTACTTTTTTAGTAGCTGCAGCCTTCTGTAACCTCAGATAATTCTGCTGTTCATCACATGATTTATTCCATGTGATATTTTTTTTTCCTTTAAAGAAAAACGAATTTTATCACAAAAAAGATAAGGGATGGCATCCCGGAAGTTATTAGAAAAAATCACTTAGTTATCTATTGATTATTTATTACAAAAGCTAAGAGAAAATTCTCAATCAAAAAATTCTAAAAGGAAAGAAAAATGACTATTCATTGAAACTGCAATAAACAAACAATGAGAAATATTTTAATGAAACAATTTAAACTGCACAGAATCAAACAAAGGTTCTCGCACCATGACCTTTCATGCTGGGACTTATTAGGCTTCTTCAGTCAGATTTACCCTTGATGGTACTCTTAATTTTTTTCACTTAACCATATACCTGCATGTTAAGTTTATTTATTTAAGAAATATTTTAAGTTTAAAATTAATTAATGAATGTTTACATTTCACAATTGATAATTTTTATGACTTATTAATTGAAGAAATGAAAATTCAAAAAAATTGCCTAAAGAATTAAGAATTAAGATATTTTATATACAAAAAAGACTGCTGCATTTTCTTAAAGTAAATAAAACATTATCGAGTATAAAAAAACATTGCATTGCACAAAGTAATAAAAAAAATCATTATGAACTTGCAGTTACTGGAATAAGATTTCGTTAATAGAAATATTTCTTTATATTAAAATATCCAGGGTTTATACTCACTTAAATATTGTTAATTTTTTTTTGTGGGGGGGGGGGGCGGAAATTCTTGGAATTTTTTTGGGAATTTAGCGACGCCATTATAATCCATCTCCACTTTTATAATCCATCTCCACCTCTATTATCCAACTCCACCTCTATAATCCAACTCCACCTCTATAATCCATCTCCACCTCTATAATCCAATCTGTAAGTCAGACAGACATGAGTGATGCCTTTTAGAGAAGCTTCTGAC
>JAFIDM010004315.1:52189038-52199654 GCA_023159025.1 Thereuonema tuberculata | reverse complement strand
TGTATGGCCTGTTTGGGAACAGCTTTAACTTTTTAACTAATTATCTGCTTAATAGTATCTAATTCTAAGTGACAAATATTAAATAATTATAGAAAGCAGTCTCTCTTAAGTATTAAATCACATTTACTATAAATGTTAAAAGATTCTGAATTTCTTAATAAATACGCATTTTTCTTAAAATTTCTTTCAGTGTGATAAAGCCGTTTCCGGAATATCTGGAAGTCAATTCAATGCAGAAGTAAGTAAAAAAAAATTATTATTAAAATTTTCATAAAATAAAATTTATAATATAATCAGGTTCGTCAATGTTAATTTTAAAGCAGCAAAATGGAAATGTTTTTAGAACTAACTATGATTTTTTTTCCTTTTCATGAATACGAAGTTAACGCGATAAGGATTGAATGACTGCCGTAGATTGAAATCTAAAGACGAATTAATTATAAGATGGCTAAAATAATTATCTAGAAAGTTTGAATCAGGGTCTGATTAAAACTTTTAATCTTATACATTCTACAAGTGATCCAATTCTGACATTGGAAAAATATCTTAGATATAATTTTTCTTACAGCATTAATCAAGGAGAAAACATAATATAACAGGCAAAGAGTCAAAGATTTTTTTGTTTTGTGTTTTATTTTTTTCGGTTATATTTTTTAAAAAAATCTTATGATATATTCTAAATTGAATCTGTCACGTCATCATGCCTCTAAGCAAAACTGAAGTCAGAAATTAACCATCTCAGAACCACTTAGCCATTAAAAACTTAATAAAATTTTCTTTTCTGCTAAATTTACTAAAATTTTCAAGTATTTTTGATTTTTTAGAAAAAAGAAATTATAAATGTCTCTTCCATGAGAAAAAAAGCAACACAAAAAAATATGTATTTAGAAATAAAGCAGAATAAATATAATATAAATATTTTTAGAATTCAGCATTAGCTATATTATTTGGGTACAATTACAACGAAATAAGTGTCCTATAATTTCCATAAAGCTACTTTGTTATTAAAAAACATTAATTAGTAATAAAATCAAAATTAACGTGCATACAATGTTAATATCATCAAAGAAAAAGTAAGAAAACACACAATAACTAACAACAACATTTCACTGAGCTGATCTGATTTTAGATTATTTGCTGGGTAACTGAGGACGACGCCGTTTCAGGTTTCACCACCTTCTTCAGCTCAGTCCCGACCCAGCATAACTCAGCTCAGTGAAAGAAACAATACATCAAAAGAACAAACATTTAAAAGAATGACCCCTCATTTCACAAATATCAAAAAATTAAATAAACAATAAAAGAGGGTGTTTATTTTTCTGTAAGAATGGAAAATAGAAATAATTTTTACAATGAAACGTCCGCGAGAGGAATCGAACCTTCAACCTTCTGATCAGAAGTCAAATGTTTTATCCGTTAGCCCACCGGAACTACATCTGCCTTTATATTGTTTTATGACATGTGTCCTTCCCATTCCACCATTAAATAATGAATGTATTTTAACCTTTTTTTTTAATCTAAAGATTGTTTATTTTTTTCCGATCCGTCTGCTTATTTCTAATTTTTTTTAAATAAAAATGACAGTTAAAACTATAATTGCCGAAACGTTGCAATATTTTAAATAGAATATTCTGACTTAACCAAATTCAAAGTGATATTGAAAAACAGGCGCATGTACACGGGAGATATTGGAATACAAAAAAGAGTGTCAAGAAAGAAAGAAGCTCTTATTTCTATTAGATAGAATACTGAAAAATCACTACTGTATTTGTAACTCAAAAACCATCACTGTTTGTGACTCAAAAACCACTGAAACGTATCAATTAGAATTAAAAAAAAAGATAGTCAAAAAAGAAAGAAGCATCATTTCTATTAAGAAAAATATCAATCGAAAGGCACAAAGCTAAAGTTAGGATTCGCACTTCGACGAAACGGTCCGTCCCAGTCTCTTCCCGATGACAACTCGAAGTGCGAATCCTAACTTTAGCTTTGTGCCTTTCGATTGATATTTTTCTTGATTTATTCGGGCACGTTAAACTTCTTTCATCATTTCTATTAGTTAGACTACTGAAAAATCACTATTTGTTACTCAGAAACCACTGAAAAGTATCAATTAGAATAAAAAAAAAAAAGAGTCAAGAATGAACGAAGCACTATTTTTATTAGCTAGATTACTAAAAAAATCACTATTTCCAACTTAAAAACCATCACTATTTGTAACTCAAAAAGTAATCAATTGGAAAAGTATCAATTGGAATAAAAAAAAACTGAGTTAAGAAAGAAAGAAGCACTATTTCTAATAGATAGAATACTGAAAAAAATCACTATTTGTAACGCAAACACCATCACTATTTTCAACTCAAAAACCACTGAAAAATATCAATTGGAATAAAAAAAAGAGAGTCAAGAATGAAAAAAGCACTATTTCTATTAGATAGAATACTGAAAAATCAATATTTGTAACTAAAAACCCTGGAATCACGTCAAAGTCAAGAAACTCACGATAAATATGCGTCTCATCAACCAAGATGACCAGAATCAGAGAAATGTTCCCGAATATTTGCTCAGAATCGGAGAAAATCGAGAACCACATAAAGGAGTAATGATAATATTGCCTGATAATCTTTGCCAAGAATAGACAATTAACTCAGTTCATAGAAAATATCTTATCTGAAATCAATGAATGGACAATTCTCACTCCGAAGAACGAGAGTGTCGATAACTACAATCGAATGATAAGTCAAAGAATACAAGGAGAGAGTAGAGAGTACTTAAGTGCAGATAAAATCGACACTTCTGATAATTCACAACACGAACATCTCTATCCGCTTGAGTATCTGAATTCATTGAATCTCAGCGGTATTCCTCCACATCGTTTGTCAATGAAGATTGGATCTCCAATAATGTTGTTGCGAAACATCAATCCCAGGTTTAGACTCTCCAACGGAACTCAACTTGCCGTTCATTCGATAATCATCTCCTAGAAGCTGAGATTAAAACAGGAACTCACAAAGACTTTGTTTTCATCCATAGGATGTCTATGCACCCAAGCGATAATCTACTTCCATTCACTTTCACAAGAAGACAATTTCCGATCAGACCTTCTTATGCGATGTCTATCAATAAAGCTTAAGGACAGACTCTAAATAAACTTGCCATCTATTTGGAGAATGATGTCTTCACTCACGGACAAGTGTGTGTTTCGAGTCACAAGTCATAAGAATTTGGTTATCTTCACTCAAAAGAATAATCACGATCAATTCGTCACCAAGAATATCGTAAGCAAGCTGTGATCTTCATATATCATCTATATCGACCAACATCCATCTCAACATATCTCTTCTTCAAACATCTATATCGATCAATCTGTACGCGAGGGATGGCCTAGTTTATCTTTAAAAAATATTATTTCTGATTTAGTCCTGCTGAGCAGGTAAAAAGCATTACACATTTTATTGTCTAAATTTGAGATTTTCCATTTTCGTTTGTATATCCTTTAAGACTTCAGACCAGTTTAAGAGTAAAGAATGATTTGCTCCGCATGAGGATGTGCACAGAGCAGGCTTATCATAAAGCTTAATAATTTCCTAAAGCTACATACTGCTGATAGCTAACCGGAGAATCTCTTCTGAGCATTCCAATTGCAACTTAAAAGAAAAAGAAAAAGTTTACTGTCATTTGGGAGTTGATTGTAGATGAAGCTTTTATGGAAATAGTTGGATGACCATAAATTATTCAAATTCAGTCTTCGTTGAAGCGTATGGCAAGTCTGATAGATTACAGGAGCTAAGCAGTTCATTGTGGAGATAATTCTGAATAGATACAGTAGATATTTGACTATTTTAAAATTAACCATTACTTATTGAATCACCAGTTTTAAAATGGAAGAAACTAACAATATAAATTTAAGTCGAAGAATTTGAGCCGATATACCTGGCTAATACTACAAAAATTGCTTAATCAATAAAAAGAAATACACGACCATAGTTTCAATTGCAAGAATGAGCAATCTTTTTCTAGTGAAATGTTACATGCAAATGACAGTTTATAAAGAAGTTCACTGCTTAAGAGGATGTCTAACACGTGTAACTGCGTTGCCCCGTCAGGCCCGATCAAAGGAACAACCGTTAAACACATAATTTGATCCGCTTTTTCTAAATCCTTCATCAGGAATTCTAGAAAGAAAAGTATAGAATAAAAGAAATAAAATAAAATGAAAATGAAAATACAAAATTTAACAAACTAAGAATTAAAAAATAAAAAATAAAATTAAAATAAAGTGAGTAACAGCATCGGAACTGCTGATAAGTTGCACGCTACCATATTAAATGAAAATGAAATTATAAATGCAATAAAATTAAAATACGAATAAATTAAAAAGATGGGGAAGGGGAAGGAACACCAGGAAGGATTTTTTTTTCTTTCATCTGCAACGTGAACGTTCTATTTCGTATATTTTCTTTTTCTTTTTTATCCCATATTTAGACATGGCTGGGTTAGAAATGCAGTCATTGTAAGCATATGGAGAACTTAGTATAAAGACGGATTCAGAAGTCGGATGTGAAGGTATCCAAAATCAGCGGATCATTCAGATTTAATCCATGATGAAGTTGCTCATTTTGGAATAATAAATAAAGTAGCTTTGATAATTCATCTGCCAACTTATAGCCTAGGAAAGCATAAGAACCATCCTAATATTAAATTTTAATGTTAATTTGGAGGCAATCAATGAAACTTGCATTATAAGGAAAGACTTTTCTGTACATAATATATCAGAAGAGGATAATGCTGTATGACAGTTGGCACAGCGTTGTTCCTCCCCCTCAGTAATGAGTTGTGAAAAATGAAGCGACCAGGGTATTTTTTTTTATTATTATTAAAATACTGTAGTTGCTTACTTTCAATAAATATATTTAAAAGTTTCAGCAGAGTAGAATTAACTTCCACATTAATTTGTACTATTGGGTATTTAAAGTTCACTACTTCGATTTAATATTCATCTGTATGCAAAACGAAAGTTCACTTAAATACGCCAATGACCTTTCACCTATGTGAATACTTAATTTCACTTAAAATGTCAATGACTTTTTCACCTATGTGAATATTAAAATTCACTTCGATAAACTAATGGCTTATTACTAGTATGAATAAATAATTCCTCACTAAAAGATATTGGCTCAGTTCTTGAACTTCTAATTACTACTTGAATCATAACTGGGTAATGCGCACAATAATGTTTCTTTCCGTTTACTAGAATTCACTAATTTATAGTTCACTCCGTCACTTAGACTTTTCATTAACTTGAATTAGGTTGACTTCTACTAATTCGTTCACTAATAAAATTATTCACGCTCTGAATAATTTGTAGTTGAATCACATTAATTATCTTCTAGTAATTTTCCTTTTAGTTTAACATTAATTCACTTGTTGAAATTATTTACTTTCGTTGACTAAATCACGTTCACACAGACCGTATCTTCTTTTAGTCTCTTCCCAAATCCAAAATAGGAAATAAATAATTTCGGCACTTACAGTTTTTGCGTTCCGTCAAATCAAGTTTCCTTCCCTTAATTGACCTGTCGTCAGCGTTGCTTTCGCTGTCGGCTCCTTCCGAATTCTGTCCTAGAATCCTTCCGCAAAATCCTGTAGTTCTAATCGGAGCAATTTGTCTAGTTTTAAACCTTACCGCCACACTTGTGTCTCGAACAAGAGGCGATCCATTATACTCTCTTTCCAGTTCAGAGAGTCCTGAGACATCTGACAAATCACAAGTTCTTACTTACGTCATATGCTTAACCTGACGGTTATTTCAATTATCATTTAGGGTCCGGGTTAGTAATGGACTAACCCATAATTATATTTCTTAATTCATCAATACAAAACGATGTGATTTAATTTGCTCCAATTAAATTTATCTTTTAATTAAATCTTAATAATAATTTTCTTTTGAAGCTAAATAAAAAATACTTTTAATAATTTAATAATATTTCAGGGGTTGAAATATTTACACCTTCAAGTTGTTCTGGCAACGCTTCCTTTGTTCCCTTGGTTTGCTGGAATGGACGCGTTGTCGGCTTTATAAACATCTCCTTCAGTTGAAGAAAGTCAGTCGCCAGCAGTTGGTCTCCAGCAGGAGAAAAGAGAAAACGAAGATTGAATTTAAGTAATTTACGGTCATCCAACTATTATCAGAAAAGCTTTATCTACAATCAACTCCCAAATGAAGGTAAACTTTTGCTTTTTCTTTTAAGTTGCAATTGGAATACTCAGAAGAGATTCTCCGGGTAGCTATCAGCAGTATGTAGCTTTAGGAAATTCTTCATTTTTATGATAAGCCTGCTCTGTGCACATCCCCATGCGAAGCAAATCATTCTTTACTCTTAAACTGGTCTGAAGTCTTAAAGGATATACAAACGAAAATGGAAAATCTCAAATTTAGACACTGAAATGTGTAATGCTTTTTACCTGCTCAGCAGGACTAAATCAGAAATAATATTTTTTTAAGATAAACTAGGCCATCCCTCGCGTACAGATTGATCCATATAGATGTTTGAAGAAGAGATATGTTGAGATAGATGTTGGTCGATATAGATGATATACACGATACTCAGATATTCTAGTGGATAGAGATGTTCGTGTTGTGATTATCAGAAGTGTCAATTTTATCTGCACTTAAGTACTCTCTAGTCTCTCCTTGTATTCTTTGACTTATCATTCGATTGTAGTTTTCGACACACTCGTTTTTCGGAGTGAGGATTGTCCATTCATTGATTTCAGATAAGATATTTTCTATGAACTGAGTTAATCTTTGCCAAGAAATAGACAATTATCAGGCAATGTTATCATTACTCTTTTATTTGGTGCTCAATTTTCTCCGATTCTGAGCAAAAAAAAAAAAACCTCTGATCTACGATTCGAACTGTATTTTCTGACTAACAATTCTAATGATATCCTCTCTTTACTTAAAGGTTAGGATTAATATTTAGATGGTAGCTTACATTTCCAATATATTTGAAAACTAAAAATTGAACCATTTCCTAATTCCACTTATTAGGATCCTTCAATATTATTTCTCAAAGGTGTTTATGTGTCGGTACGGCATATGTCCCTTAATACTTCATCAAAATCAATGATTGACACAACATTTTGAAGATTACGTTCTGAAAAATTCCGGTCTCTTAATTATTTATTTCGAGAATTTAACAATAAATATATATATTAAGTTCTGGTGAAATCTAGGTGTTAACTAAGATATTTCCAAAATAATTGCAGTGGCCAAGAATTCAAACAAACATCTTTTAATTAAACATATCGATTGTTCCTTGGATTACAATAAGAATTTTCCCTTCGAAAAGATGAATAGCCCATCAACAGTTGATGGATAACTTGAAGCTTTTACAGTTCTCGACGGCGATATCTGTCGCCATTTTCGAACGGATGTTCTTTAGGCCTAAGCTAATACGATGTCTTCTTTTTGTGAAATTCCCGTCAAGAAATTTAAGAAATAACAAATGGTTTTTACTTACAGTCTCTTGTAAATATCCTCTCATTGAAATTATCCACTAGATAATGAAATGATATACATTCACATATACATTCACACATTTTCTATTTTTTATCTTGATTAATTTTTGATTAGGATTTCTTCGGTGGGAGGTCCCATTCTCGGGTGCGAGAAGCGGGATACTGACACCTTGCGCACTTTCTGAGTTGTCATCAGGGGAGTTTGGCTGGCTGAGGAGTCCTAATGAGGACGAAACGGTCCGTCCCAGTCTCTTCCCGATGACAACTCAAGGTGCGAATCCTAACTTTAGCTAAGTGCCGTGGATTGATGCCTAAATTTGATATATATTCAGTCCCATCGGCAAGATAGAAAATTCCAGTTCGATTCATGCTGACGATGGCTGGGAATTATTCTTCTCATATTTCTTAATTCTCAACTCTGAAGAAAAGATTTAAATTATTTAAATCCTTTTGACATCCTTTCTGAATTTTATCATTCAGACCTAGCTTCAAAAAATTATATTATACACATTACCGAAAAAATGATCTCAACACGGAGAAAAATTATGCTTCCCTTTTATAAGGCTTCTAAGATCATTCTCCGTCTTTCACACATAAAACAATTGGTCGAATCTACAAGCACGCATCTTGCGTTTCATCTCTATTGTTGACCACACGCGCTGCCTAATTACCTGCTTGACTATTATTGCAATTAAGGCTTGCAATCATTCCTTGAATATTTCCTAGGAGAAAAAAAATGCAATTTGATTAATCAAGTAATATTTATAATTACGATTTGATCCGAAATACAAGTAAGCAATTTTCTGAATCAAATCCGTTTCACGTTCCCCGCTAATGGCGAAAATTAACAAATTGTTTGAAATTAATGTGTTCGTTAAAATACTTTTTTTAAAAACCTTTTTATAAAAATGTAAAGTAGCTTTAACAGAAGCGACTTATCTTTCGAAAGCGAAAAAACATTTCAAATAATTCTAAAGCGTCGTAAACTTCAAATATATCCTTTTTTTTAATAAAAATGCACTTTAAAAGAGATTTCATCGTTTATTTAATAAGAACAGATAAAAAAACAAACAACAATATTTAAATAAAAATAAACGATTTATTACAATGAAAAACATAAAAAATTGTCAACTTCTCTCATTTTATTTCTCAAAGGTGTTGTTTTTATTTCCCTTAATACTTCATCAAAATTAATGATTGAGATATCATTTTGAAGATTACGTTCACCGCTAATGAAAAATAAATAAATTGTTTAAAACTAATTTTTTATTAAAAAACTTTATTTTAAAAACCCTTTTTAAAAATGTAGAAGGCACCATCTATTGACAATCTGTTCATTTATTTATTTGCACATTATCATTCGGTGACCGATCAAGATACCATGCGAATTATTCCCACGGGTCAACCTTTTTATAAAAATGTGACTTAGACGGCGCCATCTATTGACAATGTGTTTATGCACGACAGCTTTGGAGTTGTTTATTATTTCTAAAAGATGGTTTTTTTGTTGCGAATTATTCGCACGGGTCAACTAGTAAAAAAAAAAATTAATTTTTAATTTATTAAAAAGCAATTGATTGATTGAATTGTAATTGCATTTTTTTTTCCTGCAATCTTCTTGTTGTAAAAACATACAAGTACTTCCTACTTTACTGATAATCTGTTTTCTGTTTTCAGAAAGTTTATTTTCTGAAGTTTTTCTATTAAAAAAAGGTTTTATGTAATGAGAAAAGCTTATAATATTACAATAACGAATACTTAAGATTCATTATTTTAAAATCATATTTATCTAAAACATCTAAAGCAGAATTTAACAGAAATTAAGAGAAGTTTTTTCATTATCATTATTTTATAATCTAAAATTTTTAATTAATTTTAAGTAACTAATTAAATTCAGCTTTTTAAAAATTTGAATTTTTAAGTCAAACTCATTCGTCATTTCATTGAAAAAAATTAAAACTTTATTTCCTAATTTAATTTACTTACAGGAGAAGGTAACACTAGGACCAGAACACTATGGAGATGTGAGTTTTTTAAAATCAAAATATTAATGAAAAAAGTCAGAGTATTTCTAATAAAACATACTATTAAGATTCTTTCATCTGCAAAAGGTTTTCATAATCATTTCATCACAAAAACTAAATTTCTTAATGATTCGCAGGACTTTAGATTCTTAAGTTAAATGCTATCATAGTAATATCACATACGTAATCCAATATCGTCAGTCATCAGTTCTTCAGTATAAATGACTGTAAAACAACAAATCCTCAACAATTTTTGCTTTTGCTTAACAAAGTATATAACTATTGAATAGCAGAATTAACCAATTAAACTAATTAATTAATACATTTCAGAAACTGCTAATAAGAGCGTGATAAATAAGATAAACTAAAAGAAAGACATATAAAACACATCATCCAATTTTTCTTTAAAAAATTAGGATATCTCAAATATTTCTTTGTTTTATTTGAATCATGATGAAGAAATAAATAATATTATTTGCTTTTTTTTATGAAGCTATTTTTCAAGCTATTTTTTTTCACTAAATTTTTACAATGTTTTTAGAATTTTTTTTTTCTGAATGGAAGAAATTAAGCACTTGTCGGTCTCGTTACCTCCATTAGTTTTTACTGATTCTGAACTTTCTTTTAAAATATTTTTTTTACTAAAAAAATCTTAATAAAAGCTGTTTATTTTTGCCTTCATAGAAAGAATGCAAAGCATAAAATGAAGTAATGGTTTTACTTGTCTTAGATGAGGCACCTATTTTAAAATTCGATATTTGCACATTTTAAATCAGCAGTTATAGTTGCAAATGATGCAAACAATAGTGACTTAAGGTATTTAATATTGCATTAGGCAATATAATTATTTAGTTTAATAACTGAAATTTTTATAAAATATATTATAATTACCAAAATCTTTTGATAATAACATCTATGGTTTATTTGATTTGTTATTAAAATAATTTTATAGTTTACATTTAAGCCTAGGCTTTTACATATCAATTTCGCATAGAATAATCGTGTATCTATCCAAAAAGATTATATCTAATAGGAATTATTAAAAATTAAACAATAATACCGATACAT
>JAFIDM010004315.1:52123550-52160823 GCA_023159025.1 Thereuonema tuberculata | reverse complement strand
AGCAACCTCGCCTGGCATCTTTTTGGCTTTTTTGGTACGTTTCTTTTTCAACTCAGTTTCGATTGTCATATTGCCGAGTGATTGGTTTATTTCAGTCTTTTCTTGGTCTTCTTCAGTCATTTTTTGCGCAAATTTGTTAGCAGTGCTCAAAGTTTCATGAAATTGATGTCTTAAGCGTTTGAGTCTTGACAGTGAGGAATATGCCAGTCTCCAGGCTTGCGCATAATCAATGTTCTTTGTTTGTAAGAAATCAGATAATGGAGTGGTAATTTTAAAAATTTGAAGGAAAGTCATTGCCATTAAAATTGAGTCAAAACTCAACAACTTTTGCAAGATAGATGTTGTGTCATTTCTGATTTTTGGATTGAATTCAGTATCGTTGAAAATCTTGAATAATGCCACTGATAGTTGTACGTAGACAAGCTTAGCTGACTTGGATTGATTTGTCTCGTCTTGTTCACTCGATGTCCAGTCATCGATTCTCCCAAATATTTTGGTTGTTTATCACTCCGACTTCTCCATGTAGTTGCTCCAATAGCTTCCAGTTTGAAAGCAGGATTTTCGGCAATATACTTTTGAAGTCTCTTAAGAGATTCCTTCAAAAATTCCTGAGCTTCCTGAAGCAGGCCGAAAAATGATATGCGGTATCCGACAGAACAGGATTAAGGACATAGCACCACGTGTTAACATAATTGGGAATAAAGTTGAATACTTGCGCCGTTAACCCGATATACTGCCCACTCATGTTTGCAGCTTCGTCAAATGCGTTTGCCACACAGTCCTGAAGGGGAATTCTGGCTAAGTGTTTTATAAAGTGTTAAATAATCCCTCAGCAGTGGTTGATAAAACACATTTTAGTGCTATTAGTCGTTCAAACACCTCTTGATACTTCATGTATTGCACAACAAATATACATTGATCATTGCTTCATACATCTACTGTTGTGTCCATCATGATTAAGAACTTAACTGCTTGTTTGATATCTTCTGTTATTTTTGTCTTTATTTCGTCTGTTATTATTTTTATTATCTTTAACAGCGTAGTTTACTCAAAAAAGTTACAAAACTTCCTCTGCCTTCTTGTTTGTTCTTCTTAGTTGTATCTTTCCTCTTTTTTTCTCTTGATTGATGAAGAGTTTGACGACTAGACGAGACTTACCTTAATATCTTAATATAATAACCATTTGCGCTCATTAGAAGCCGAAGTAACGGATAATTTGGCGACTTGTAATTCTAAACACAATGTTATACAGTTGACTCGCCCGAACCGAAACAGAAACTATGCTGAACAAAGCGGGTACAGGCGGCGGGCAGTCAGTAGTCACCAGTCAAGCATCGCAGCGACCGTGGGAGCGTAGAGCGCTTGGATTGTCACAGTCAAGTCAATCCACGCTGCAAATCTCCGTACGACGAAGTGCACCATTTGCAGCATGCTCATGCGTAATATTTTGTATCATAATATCTAATAATCTAGCATTATTATATTATGAAGGGAGGTTCTTCGGTATTATATTTTAAAGTCAAATACTTTTGGTGGACATTTAATATTTGTAATGTTTTGTATTATTAAATTTTTTCCTTGAGGGCGGAGGGGCGCCAGACAAAGCCAGAGGAGGAGGGCGCACCGGGACATGTCCCGGTGTCTCGGTGGGCCAGTCCGGGCCTGCTCGAGATTCTAAAGTTTCTTAAAAATACAATTATCTCTTATTATACATCTACGTATTACAGTTTATTATTATTAATATCTGTTCAGTGTATGTATTAAATAACAAATATCTAATATAAGTGGTTCAAATGAAGGTTACAATAATGAATTATTTTGTAATCCTTCCTTTTCAGTGAAAAGAATTTATTGAAACGTTACTCTATGCCATTGAGAATAACGAATCGAACGACGATGAAATTTCAATTTGAAATTTTAAGTTATTATATTATTTTAAGAAATCTTTTAGAATATGTCGAATCTATTGACAGAAAGTCAAATACCAGAAACTATCAGGTCTGTGCTTGTAGGAATTAATAACTCTTAAATAAACAATCTAGAAATCTGGCGCTACTTTGATAGACCTAATCGTTAAAAGAAAGATCCTATTTAATTAACAAATCCACTCTTACCTCTTCATCTAGAAAGAATAAATAAATAAATACGAAATCCTTAAAGACGAATTTTCGGAATTTATTCGCAATTCCTTTGACAAGTCTTACGACTTAAAACTGTGGGTAACAAAGGATGAGCAATGACACACAAAAAAACAAAGTAAAAGAAGGGATACATCACATAGTAATAACAGTGAGTGTAATAATTAACACAAAGACAATACATCAAAAGAAACACAATTGCTGGAACAATCAAAATTTGACAAATTCTCAATTAATGATGCAAATCTAGCATCTCATTCTACACCATCATTACGGTTAATGTTTCTCCCTTTAGTTTTACGAATGATAATTTTTTTAAAAATTTAAAAAAAAATTAAAAAGAAAAAAAAGAAAGATGGAAAACATGAATGAATTAGATATTTATACTAATAATACAACTAAAGAATTTCCTAATTTCATTGAATGGCTAAGCTCTGAAAATAATAATAATAATAATACTAATATTGATGTAATAAATAACAAGAGCTTTATTTGTATGTTTCTAAATATTAGAAGTTTACGAAAAAATTTTGATTATTTTCATATGCATATTTACAAATTTTTACTTATAATAGATGTTATTATTCTTGCAGAAGTTAACAAAAGTAATGAAGAATCTAATTTATATAATATTCCTAATTTTAAAACAATCTATGAGTTAAGAGAAGATAAGTATTTTCTGTTATAAATATCTGTTTTATTATTTTAGTATTGTTTTAGTATTATATAAATACTATCTGTTCCACACTCATTCGACGATCCTCCAGAACCAATTTCTCCACTCGCTCGATCATGTCGCCAGACAGGCTTCTGCGAGGCCAAAATTGTTATGGTTTTCTCGTCACACGATGTTTTGCCTTCTTTGAACTATCGCACCCACGCACGCACATTCAACACATCCATGACACCTTCACCACATGTCTCACTCATCTGGCGATAAATTTCAGTCGGTGTCACACCACACAAATGAAAAAACGAATGATAACATGCTGATCTTGTAATGAAAACGTCGCCATTTTCAGTATCACAAACTGTCGCTCACTCTCGACGCTGCCGCTAAGGTTCTGTGTACCGTAGGGCGCTGCCATTTCTGTCTCGCGATGACAAAGAGTGCCTGCTTCTTTTAAAACAAACCGCATGTTTCTATCTGTTTCCAGTGCTGAGAAAAAAATTCGGAGGTGTTATAACTTGAATGCACCTCGTATAACAGAAAGAAAATAAGAATATAAAATTCCTTACAAATTTTGTAAAGAGTTGTTAAATTTTGTATAAAGCTAAAAAGTTAACATATGAAGAAATTTATAAGAAAAGGATTTTATTCAGAACTTAGAATTCTTTCCAAGAGAAAAATATATAAAATAAATGGGATTGAATGGTTATTAAAAAAAATTACTTTTTCTTAAAAGTTCATTAGAATTTATTTATTTTTTTCATCTTATTAAACGCTAATAAGAAGAAAACAAAGAGGTGGAGATCTAGTTGGAATGCTTCAAGATAAGTTTAATCCATCTGAAATGCATTTGCGTAACATAATTTTACTGGTCCTTTTACCAAATTAAAGAAAAGATTAAATTCAGATTTAACACCAAAACCCTTAATAGAATTGATGAAAGAACTTATATATAAGATCTTTGTTATTTTCAAAATGAAGATACTAAAACAAGAAATAAAGTATGTGATAAGAATATGCTTAATGAATTAGACAATATTAGAAATCCAACATTTAGAGAAAGAATTGAAAGAAATATCGTTAAACCTATCATTGAAACCAAAGTAAGATTTGGTCTAGGATTAAATTCAAACGATAGATCTCTTATTTAATGTCTAACATGTAGATTTAAAACCTATACAACCGACTTAAAACAGATAATTACTAAAAAAAAAATGGAAGGCTAACTGGTGAATCTGTTAAATGTAGAACTAAAAAAATCTAGCGTTTTTAAATTTTCTTTTCTAATTTTATTATTTAAATTGGAATTTAAAAAAAATTAGTTTTTTTAAAAACAAATTATTTAAAAAAAATAATTTCTTTCTTACTTGAAAATTAAACAAGGTAGCGATAGCGATTAGTAAAACAATCACAATGCTTCGCAACAGCTTCTGATACGACTTTCCAATATTTTGGAAAGTTGTGTTATTAAAAACACTAAAGTAAAAAATTTCAATAGATATGAAGGAGCTGTAGTTGATTTTAATACCGTTATACTTATTCAAGATTATTTACATTTTGATTCCCAAAAAACAGCCAATATTTGGAATTAAATTATTAACAATATTTTGGGAAAATTATGGTTAACAATTAATCAATTAAGTCATAATTGTAAACAACAATCAAATTTGTTGTATCACTATGGTTTTATTGTTATGCTTTTTCTAACAACAATAAAATTAGTTAATAGTCACTTTTTTATTCTTAAATCGTTTTGAGATGTTTAAGCAAATTGTAACAACAATTAAATTTGTTGATAGTTCATGTTTTTAATCAATTGCTGCCAACTTATTCTTAATCTGCTTGTGATATGTTAATATTATTGACTTGAAAAAAGGAATATATACAGTTCCTGAAAATTTATCTCCCTTATTAGTATTTTAATAAATATTTAAATACTAATGTTATATATGGAAGAGTGTGTTTTTATCTAATATTTTTGATATGGAAAGGAAGAAGATTGGTGAAGAACTTGGTTAAAAGAGATATTTTTTTTCTTCACAAAACCTTTTTGCTATTTTACACATAATAAAGAACAATTAATTTAAAATTAAAATCTTGCTGTTTTCTCAGCAACATAAAAATGAACCTTGGTTTTTGGCGATAATTAATAATATTTTAGCCTCCAAATATGCGTTTTGTCATAATATAAATGAAATTTAATGTGCATTAGAACATTTTACATTAAAAGAAAACAAGAACGCACGTAACTAAACAAAACAAAAATTCACTGAGCAATCGTTATATATCATTTATCAAAGGTGTTTTTGTTTGTTACAGCATATTTACCTTAATACCTCATCAAAATCAATTGTTCAGACATCATTTTGAAGATTACGTTTCCCGTTAATGACGAAAAATAACAAATTGTTTAAAATTAAAATTTTCGTAAAAAAACTTTATTTTCAAAACCTTTTTATAAAAATGTAGACACGTTTTAACATAAGCGGCTTATCTTTCGAAAGCGAAATAAAATTTCAAATAATTCCATAGTGTCGTAAACTTCAAATATATTTACTTTTTTTTTAATAAAAATGCACTTTAAAAAGATATTTCATCGTTTATTTAATAAGAAGAGCTTAAAAAACAAACAAAGATTTATATTTTAATAAAAACATAAAAATTTGTCAAATTCTCACATTATTTCTCAAAGTTATTTTTTTATCTCCCTTAATATTTCATCAAAATCAATGATTGATATCATTTTGAAGATTACGTTCACCGCTAATGACGAAAAATTGTTTAAAATTAATGTTTTCTTTAAAAAACTTTATTTTAAAAACCTTTTTATAAAAATGTAGAAGGTGCCATCTATTGACAATCTGTTCATTTATTTATTTCTACATTACCATTCGGTGACTGATCAAGATACCATGCGAATTATTCCCACGGGTCAACCTTTTTATAAAAATGGCGAAGGCGCCATCTATTGACAATGTATTTAAATAACATGTACGACAGCTGTTGGATTTGTTTATTATTTCTCAAAGGTGGTTTTTTGTTGCGAATTATTCGCACGGGTTAACTAGTTTTTTATATTTGTTCTGGGAAATCGGAGACGTACTGTTTCGAGTTTTGTCATCAGTCCAATCTGCCCTATATACCTAACTCAATGAAATGGATAATATACAAAACAGACAAACATACAAATCAATGACCCCTCGATTAAAAACATCAAAACTAAATTAAAATAAAATGCTAAGCTGAATGCTAGCTGGGATTAATTATTCACCCCTTTTATTTTAATTTAGTTTTGATGTTTCTAATTGAGCGGTCATTGATTTGTATGTTTGTCCGTTTCGTATATTGTCCCATTTCACTGAACTAGGTATACTGGGCGGATCGGACTGATGAGAAGTCAACAAAACTCGAAACAATACTGTCTCCGATTCTCAGGACAAATACCAAAAATAGCTCAGTGAATTTTGTGTGTTCTTGTCTTCTTAAAATTACATATATTTTTTAATTTTTTAGAGATTTTTCATTTTTTTAAATAAGGTCATTAGTTAGTATTTTTTTTTCTTTTTTTTTATCATTTTTTTGTTTTCTTAGTAAAAAAATTAATATTTTTTCCTTTATTTTTTTTTTTTTTTTTTTTTTTTTTTTGTTTTTTTCAGTTAAATAATTTATATTTTTATTTCATTTTTATTTGCCAGACGATTTAACCAAAATTGAAATAAATTTTAAGTGGGGAACGGTGCTAAAATTTTGATTTCTTGTATTTTTGCTTTTTTGGTATTTTTTTATCATTTCTGTGTCTTTCTTTTATCATATTTTATCTTTGTTTCATTTTTTAAGTCTTTTTGTTATAAAATTTTTCAATTCTGAAAATGTTGGAATATGCGCGAATCATTGCGCTAAAACACACATTACATCACTACTCATATTCTATACTGATTGTTAATGAAATCTAATTTTATTAAAGTTGTTTGACTGTAAAGATTTTATTCACCTTCGATTACTAACGAAAAAACTAATCAAAAACAAAAACTTCCAACTATACTCATTCATTCTAAGACCATACACACCAATAAAAGACATAATTTTATAAATCAAAACATAATAACAGTGACATGTTTCGAAGATTCATCGTCAGACTGTAAATAAATATAAAAAACGGAAAAACATAGGCTTATAACAGCCCCACAATACAGAACATCGTAATTAATCAATAATCATATTACATAATAATTAAAATTAACGCAAGTTATAATCTAACACACTTTTGATAGATAGTTCATTATTATAACAATTAGTGGTTTTAATAATGATTGACTCGAAGAATTTACGTAAGTAATCGTCCTTTTGTTGGCCATAAACAATTGGCTTGTTTGTCATGAGCCTGTGTCCCGTATCTTTCTGATGTATTGCCGTTAGATATTTGAAATCTCCTTTTTCAACAGCAGTTCATTCATTCGAATATTTGTCTGTCTTTTTGTTTCTCCTACGTATTTACAGTTCTTCTTCTTCTTCACGTGCCATCTCCATCCAGGAGGTCGGCGACCATGGCTCCATGGTTTACTACAGGGAAGTTTCCGTGGTAAGGCCCCAATTTTTTCCATGTTTGCAATAGCCATCTTACTAGGCTCGGTCTGCCAGCCATTGACCATTAATTGGTTCCTCTGCCTGCCAGTTGTTCTGTGCTGCTGTTGACATATAAACTGTTCTTCCGCCATCACAGAGCTAGATGTCGTTGCATTCCCAACATCTTTTAAGAAGTCGCGGTGATCAAAGATTGATTCTTCCGCCGGCCTCTTCACCAGTTCAAATTTAGCCGCTTACAGAGTTCCCGGGGATTCCCACAGGCTATCTCTTTCTCGCGTTGTCCATCCCCCACCACGAGGAGGTAAAGAACTGGACTTTAAAGTTAGGGCCTCCATTTTCCCATTTTATTCCATAAATGGTGTTGAATTTGTCCAAATTATTGACTTTCTTCTTGTTACTGTAAATTAACTTTTCAATGGTGTTATTGGCTTTGTAAGCTAATTTTATGTTGAATCTTCCCAGTAATGGTGCCAATCTAGCATTAATGTCCTCATCATGTGTTAGTGATATGAATTTTACTTCAGCTTTATCTTCTTTATTGCTGTTAAGTTTATATCTATTGTCCTTTAATGTTTTATCATTTTAATGTTTTTATTTAAGAAAGTCATAGGGTAATTATTACAAGTGTAAATGTTACCTATATTTTGCAATTCTTCTATAAGTAATATTTCATTACTACAGATATTAATTGCCCGATTAATGACCCATCGTAATGAGTTAACCTTATATCTCGATGGAACCGCAGCTGTAAAGTTCAGTGTAATATCTGCGTTGGTTGTCTTTCTAAAAATTGTGGTTTCAAAACTCTGAATACATCTTTTGACCAATACATCGAGAAATGGTAATTTAAAATCTACTTCATTTTCCATAGTGAATTGAATATCTTTGCTAACACTATTAAAAACAGATAAAATTTCAGTAGCATAATTCTTATTAATAATACCAAATGTGTCATCTACACATCGACAGAAATAATCAGTATTACATTTTATAATATCCTGTTCCCATAATTTATTTTCTACAAAATGCATTGCTATCTCTGCTAACATTGCCGATGATGGCAGACCCATGAAGAGATCATGAGATTGCGAGCATACTTTTTCGTTAAATTGGAACCATTGTAGCTGAAATATTGTTTCAATTAAAATTAACATATTATCAAGTGCCAATAAACCTTTTTTGTTTATATTACTATGAAGTTCATACACAAATTTTACAGCTTCTTCAATCAGTGGTAATGAAATTGAAGCATATAAAGCAATCACATCAAAGGAAACCATCCATGATTCTTGTTTTAATATAACCTTATTGAGATCCTTGGTAAAATTTATATTATTATTTACACAAAACTTCGATTTGTAGTCCAACTTTTTTTAGGTGACTAACAATAATTTTATAGTTCCATCACAGATGTGTGGCGACATGCTACAATGGGACGTATTTTAAAATTACCATTATCTTTATCTTGATGTATTTTAGTTAATCCATAAAACTTAGATAGTGTTTTATATTTGTTAATGTTTTCTATTTGTTCTGTGTTGATTACTCCATCTTTACATAATTTTCTAATTACCTTTGCCATTCTAAAAATAGTGAATTCTTCAGTATTTTTATTTTTATTTTTAATCTTACTGCTTAATATACCAATGGTATTATTCAAAAAATATCCACATGATACAGTATAATCATCAGTGTTCTTTCCTACCATAGCCCCTCCTTTGTCAGCTTTGGTTAATTTTATTGTATTACTTTTACTTAATACAGTAAGCTCTTGGATTAAGCACACAATTAGTAAATCTCTTAAGAGCTAATTTCTTTAACACTGTGCCTATTTGTTGTCTTAATATCTTTTTTTCATCTTTACCATTAACAAATCTTACTTGGGATTCTATTTTTGTTGTGATGTCGGCAATATTAATTTTCTCTTTGCCTATGTTAAGTCTTAAACCTTTATTTAACAACATAATCTGATCTATTGTGAAGTTATGGAATTAATTAATTACGATGTTCTGTATTGTGGGGCTGTTATAAGCCTATGTTTTCCGTTTTTTATATTTATTTACAATCTGACGATGAATCTTCGAAACATGTCACTGCTCTTAATTTTTGATTTATAAAATTTTGTCTTTTATTGATGTGTATGGTCTTAGAATGATTATATTATTATACACACTATGAATAATAATTCCAAATATTCTGTGAAAGAATTTTTCTTTGTCTTTTATTTCTTTGTATATTTATGTAATTAATTGTAATTAATTGTTATGAAATGTTTAAAATCCATCAATTTCATACATTAAGCAATTGTTGTATCTAATATTAACAATAATCAATAGATTGATATTTACATTATTCTTTATAGTAATATTGTGTTTTTTAATTTCTTTTTTGATAATTTAGCAAACAAAAAAATGTCTAAAAAAATATTTAGAGTACGGGATTTTGAAAATGATGTCCATGATATCGAGGCAAGCACTTTTCATGAACTGAGAGAAAGTAGTAAGTTTAAAAAGCCTTTCTTTTCATTGTAAATTGAACTTATTGGTCGAAATTTTAGTGATATACAGATTGTGGTTTTTTTTCCTTTTTAGTTCTTAGAAGATTTCAGATACCAGCTTCCACTAATATAAAAATTAAATGTGGCAATAAAGTTATAGCTCAAGATAAAGATTTAGCGGCATGTGGGAATAGGGAACTGACAGTTATTAAATCATCTACGGTAAGTAAGAAAATTGAAATGGAGGAGCTGATTAGTTTTACAATAGTTAATACTTCATACATTTCTTATATGATGTTTCAGTAAATAATATAGCAATTAAAAATTTCAACTTTTAATTTAAAAATAGATACGATTCTAATATCACAATCTGATAATTTCATAAATTCCTTATCCATATTTATTACAATGAATTTTAATTATCGAAATATACTGTTTCAATTGGAATTTGAAAAGGGAAATCTTTTTTGATTGAATAAAAATACACACATCTTTAAAAAAATATTTTAAAAAATATATATTTAAAATATTAAAACAGAATTAATTTCGACAGTATGTCCAACTGTTTTTGTCAAGTATCGTATGTGTGTGTATTTTTATTCAAACAATTTTAACCGCACGTAAAAAACTATTACGATAAAAAGGGAAATCTTATATTCAAAAATTTACATTAAACTTCCTCATTACCATATAAAAAGTCAAGAGGATGTCTGACGTTTCAAAATCGGTGCCCATATGCCTCCTAGCGAAAAAATCGCGACCTATTTCATTTAGTGTAGTCATTTTAAGTCAAATTTTGGTGATCAGTTTAAAAACTTCTTACAAGCATGGAACTTGGTACGTGGAAAGTATTTGATCATCCCAATAACATACTAAAAGTCCCCAAAAATCAAACTTGTGCTACGGCCGCCATCTTGGAAAATGGCGACTGAAATGAACTTTCTCATGCGCTTGGCAGCAACCCCTTTTAACCCCTACAGGCAGGCCCCTAATTGAGATAGAAAGATAATTTTGGTGTCTACGTCTTCGTAAGGGATTACTCTATCCACTTTTGTGCATTTTATGAATGTCAGGGGTCCTACGGGAGAGAGGGAGGGTAAAGTTCGAGCAATTTAATCAATTTTGTCCAACTTTTTTGTTTTTCTTCTTCATCTTCTTTTACAAATTAAGTACTATCGTCAGAAGTGTAACCTCCTTGGAATCCCTGTTCCATTAGCATTCCAACGATGTATAGTTCATGGCGCTGGGATACTTAGGAGCTGTGCTACGGCCACCAGTGTGAAGTGCTACGACTTCCTTGATTTCACTGGCAGACGTGTATGAAGGGTTAAGATATTTCTATTCTCTCAGAAAGTATGCACCGCAACCAAATGTTTTAAATTTGTATGTTGAACTTGAATTACCAGGTGAAGATCTGCTGAATAAAATATGTGTTGTGGCTTAATAGGTGGGATTAGAATGCGACATGAGTGCGAGGCTAATTGTTGTCAGAGTGATGATGGACTTTGGACATTGGGGGAAAAGACAGAAGAGACATCATCAAAAGAATACATGTGTTTGAAAGTGAACCTTAAATATGGAAACAGTGAATTGTGCTTTGTGCAATGAGAACCTCAGTAAAGGAAAAACTGTGATTGTAAGAAAAGGATTGGGTGGACTTATTGCAGCAAGTAAGTGGCAGAAGTTTGTTAATCGTGAAGAAATTAAAGTTCACGTTACTTGTAGAAAAATATACACAAAACCAAGCAGTATTAAAGCATCAAAACGAAAACGTGAAGAGCAAGAACATGAAGAAAGAAGTGCAGGACCTTCACGAAGATCACGATCATCATTTTGTTACAAGACTTGTTGCCTATTTTGTGAGAAAAATTTAATAACTCCGAATCGTAAGTTGTCGAAAGGTAGGAGAAGGCGAATTTCATTGATTGAAATGAAGGAAATTCAGAAATCTATTTTGACTAAATGTAGTGAACGTGAAGATCAATTGGGTGAAGATGTGAAGTATCGGGTAATGAATGTGAATTTGATAGCAGAGGAGGCGCGATATCATGTTGATTGTTATGTTAGTTTCAGGCATATAAAGGAACATACCAGGTCAGGAAGACCAACTAATAATAAATATGATGCTATATTGCAATTTCTGTATGATTATATTGAGAGCCAAGATGAATGTCAATTCACTTTACCTGAAATGGGAGACATTATCAACCATATTCCAGGTGGAGAGCAGTGTGATATTTCGGACTACCTTCTTAAAACTACCATAAAAAGTCACTTTAAAGACAGAATAATAGTAACTGAAGCGTTTGGAAGCAGGCCACTTATTATCAGTTTCTTGGGAACTGCTCATAACATTCTC
The DNA here is from genome assembly GCA_023159025.1 of Thereuonema tuberculata. Classification (NCBI taxonomy): domain Eukaryota; kingdom Metazoa; phylum Arthropoda; class Chilopoda; order Scutigeromorpha; family Scutigeridae; genus Thereuonema; species Thereuonema tuberculata. The sequence goes on along the minus strand of JAFIDM010004315.1, from coordinate 52,148,575 downwards.
TTTGATCAGTGGTATTCACAAAGAAAGAAAACACTAGAAAGTGAACGTCTTCGGATAGTAGAAATGGCTGCAGAAATAGTAAGGCAGGATATTAGAGGAAAATTTTATGACATGTCAGCGTATCCAACGGTAGATGAAATGAATAATAGAGGTTCAAACCTTATCCCACAATCATTAGAACGATTCCTTAACATTTTGATTCAGGGAAGTAAGGGGGAAAAAAATGAAAAATCAAGAGCAATTACTACCATTAGCCAATCTATAATAGCAGCTTGTCGCCCAAGATCATTTCTTTCACCACTTCACCTGTCCCTATCAGTACACTTACATTCAAATTATGGTTCGAGACACGTAATTGATCTGCTTCATTCAATGTTACTGTGTGCTTCATATAATGAGACTGTAGCATATCTAAATGCAACCAATGAAAATGTGCAACCAGAGGTACATAATGATGCCTTTGTGCAATATGTGTTCGACAATGCCGATGTAAACACAAAAACTATAGATGGACATGGTACAATTCACGTACTTGGCGGTAAAAAATGCATAACGCCAGGCAATACAGTTTTGACTTCCACTCCTTTGGTTCGAGACACTAAGAGGAAATTAAATCCTGCTATTAACTCAATACCTCTAGTTCAATACAGGAAACCATCCACACCAGGTTTAAAGAACCTAAAGATGAAATCAGTTAATGTTAAAAGTGTTGAGTTAGGCGTGATTCAAAATGGATTTCAGGTCAATTTTCTTTGGATTGCAGGATTCTTATTTTCGGAAAATTCTCTTCCCTTCTGGAATGGATTCATGCAAGAAGCTATGCAAGAAGCTGGAAATTATGAAGTTTCGAAAATTCTACCATTGCCTGTCATCCATTTAAAGGCCAGCAATCTGACCACAATTAATTCTGCTTTGACATTTGCTGCATCAGAATGCAATCTGAAGAATAGGTCGTGTATTGTAACCTTTGACCAATCACTTTTCATAAAAGCATGCGAAATAGTGGAAGCAGCAGAAAAGGACAGCATAATCTCTTCAGTTATTGTTAGACTCGGAGGCTTTCATCTGTTAATGAGTTACCTGGGATGTATTGGAAACATCATGAAAGGAAGCGGCATAGAAGAGCTGTGGGGAAGTGTCTATGCCAAACATACTGTTCCTCATTTGATATCAGGCCATGCATTTTATCGATCTTTGAGAGCCCATTTCCTCACAGCTCTGTACAAGTGTCTAACTGTAAAATTTCCTGCTCTGGTAAGTGACATCTTGAAAACTTTTGTTTCGAACAGTGAACGGGTGTTAAGAAATGAAGTAGCACCAGAGGATATCATGACTTCAAACGCAGGAGAACACGTAGTGTCGGATATTTTAGCTGCCTGCAGAGAAGCAGAACAAAGTAGTAGGACAGCTAACCTGTGGGTCCAATATATTAGAATGGTTATTCTCATTATGGAGTTTATCAGAGCTGAAAGGACAGGAGATTTTACACTTCATCTGAATACAGTAATCTGAATGTTACCTTATTTTCATGCCGCAGGTCGTAATTTGTATGCAAAAAGTGCTCAACTCTATATCCAGAAGATGCTTGATCTACCATCCAAGATGGAAGATGGAGATTTTGAGCGTTTTTCTAAGGCTGGATTTTTCTGCATTCGTCGGTTTTCCAGATTTTGATCTGGTACTTGGTCTGATATGATAATAGAACAATCACTAATGATACCTATGAAATCTATTGGTGGCCTAACACATGGCCGGGGTATGACAGAGAAAACTGTTTTACGATGGACCACATCTCTTCCACTATGCACTGAAGTTATCAAAACTGTTGAACATTTTACTGGTGTATTCTCAAAGACATCCGAACATCATGCAGAAGAGAACCCAAGCAGAGAAATTCGAGATTCACAAGATTTACAAATATTTTGTAACTGGTTATTGGAGCACAATCCATTTCAGCATGCCTCTGGGGAATTAGTATCTCTATTCACGGGACTAGTAGGTGATTCATCAATAACTTGTGATCAAGCACGAGAGTTGGGAGAGGTGTCTATGGAAGATATGAAAGAAAAAATCTTTGGTACGATCACAATTAAAAGGAAATATAAGGCAAAACCGCTTGCAGAAGTCAACTCTGCAATCAGGTTGGGAGCTGATACTGTTACTGTCAATACCTAGCAGCTTTTCAACAGAATTATATGTGTTGAGAAAGAACCAAAGAAATTGAACAAGTGTTTCACATATGAGTTAGCACCAAGGCCTCCTTCTCTATTTGATGAACTGTCACTAAGAAAAGGTGTGAAGTCTTCTCTACTTAAAGTCTTTCATGCTGCGGAAACTACAAACAATCCTGATAATTGTATATTTGTTTTGGACGGGGGACATCTTCTCCACAGTGTACTTTGGCCCCGACCTGCCACATACGAAGACGTGGTTAATTGCTATATTTCTTACATCACATCTCGGTATGGAAGTAACTGTTGGGTTTTTTTGATGGGTATCCTGATTATCCTACAACCAAGTGCTGTGAACATCAAAGAAGAGCTGCCAAAAGAACGTCCGCTACAATTCAACCCAAAGAAAATGCGGTAATAACAACCACACAGGCAGAGTTTTTGGCTAACAGTAGGAACAAAAAGTAATTTATAGAAGTTATAGCGAGACATTTCATGTCATCGAATATACAAGTGAAGTTGGCAGAAGCAGCTGCAGATTCTGTAATCGTTTCAACAGCATTAGAAATGGCACTTACTGGTGCTGCAGTTGTAGTTGTTGGCCAAGACACAGATTTGCTTGTTCTTTTAACTACATTTGCTTCTGAAAGGTTTTCTTCCTAATTGTGTTGAGTCAGTTCAATGTCTCGATGAATTTAAAAGTTGGGATGCATTTAGGGAAACATATTCATAAAGAATCTCATAAATCAGCATTTTACCAGAAACAATGAGGAACAAAACAAAATTTTAATCTAAAATATTTTAGATAGAAATCGTAATGCTTAAGTGTAGTAAGTTATATAGTTGAATCTCAGAAAAATATATATCGTTACTCATTCTAAAGAAAAATTTTCGACAACAATGTCCTCTTCGGTTTTCTTTATTTATTTTCCTCGAAATAATTTTATAATAAACGAGATATTTAATATTTAAAAGAGATAGATATTAATGATCTAATATTTTTATGCATGATTTAAACCTATAACTTTATTTAAGGTATAAAATTACTTTTACCATAAATAATTCCTATAAACCACTACAAAGTTAGTGGTATTATTTACTCATTAATGATTTTAATAGAATGTTGTAATGTAGTAGTATGTAACATATTTCAAAGTAAGAAGACCTGTTTGTTTTAATTTATTACAATTACATTTCTTTATTTGCTTTCCAATTTCTTTGGGTTTTCTTCTTATTTTATTGCTGTTGTAGCAAATATCTACTAGCATCGGTACAATGAACGTTAATGCTCCTGACGGTGGAACCGCCGTAGGGGTTAATCAAGGAACTGTAACGGTAAGAATAAACAATAAAAAAAAATATGCAAAAACTTTAATCTCGGTAAATTTTGATTTTAACTATCTGTTTATTTTAATAATAAAAAGTAATATTTTTAAACATATTCATTCTTTCTGTCTTTTCTACTGTTTTCACCCAGTTTTCACCCACAGTTTCCACACATTTCTATCGGTCTGCATCTTCAAGCTAAAGAAATTCGTAGTAACTTCATAAACAATGGTAGGGGTGCATAATGTTTTCCGAAGTTATTTAGCTTGAAGAAGCAGACTAATACAAATGTCTGCAAAATATCGCTTTTTGGAGTTGTTATGGATAGGAGGAATAAATACAAGAGTTTTCTTAATTATGTATACATAGATGAGTGGTTATTGTTATAAAAACATTTATATTAATAAAAGTATAATTCATTGGCTACTATTTTTTGAACCTTTTGAAGTTTTATGTCACTACAAAAATGTAGTATATTTTGTAAATGCAAATTATTTTATGTACGAAGGAAACTTGTTCTCATATAGACACATTCAGAAATTTTACTTAATCAATATTCATCTTTTCAAAATTCTAACCACTCTACCACCACCTTCCCAAACAATTCCGAAATAGTACCAGAGCTTCAAAATTTTAATAAAGAAACAAAGGAAGACATGTTAACACTACATTACCATATTCTGAAAAAGATACAAACATTATTTGATAATTAGTTAGGACGTGATGATCAAAATTAATATTAAAGAACTATAACTGTCGTTGTTGAAATATCTATGTAATTTATTCTTACTGTATGAAATCAAAAGTCAATTTTTTTTAAGGAAAGAATATTTGTTATTAAAATTTACATTTATATCTGCTTTAATATCATTTGCTTTAACGATACAACAATCCATTATGATTGTAATACATTCATTTGATTTGCTACTTTACAAATGTATTTTGCTAAAATTTGAATATAAAACTTTTGATTTAATAAAACAGAATAAACCGACACCCTGTAAACCATAGTTCAAGATAAGAATATTTGAAATATTTAAAATAGTTTTCAAAGAGAATAATGTTCTAACAAATGCAAATTTTCTTTACTTTTCTAAAATAAAAGTCTTCCTTTTTTGTAAAATAATTTAAAGCTTAATAAAAAATGATAAAATTCAAGAAACTTCAGATACTTGCAACTTATATTTATGTCTCATTTATTATATTAATTAATAAAGACAGGGAGAAGCTGTAGAAGAAATAAAAATATAAAATTAAATATCATCTATGAATTAATAGCTTAAAGAAAGTATGAAATTTTATGGAATTTGAATACAACTTTGCTTTCCTGTTTTATAATATATTTTGTTTTGATTTTAATTATTCTATTAGCAGTTGGAAAGAAATGTTGCTAGAAATACCCAACTCAAGACATCTGATCAACCTGAGGTAAGAAGCAAATATTTCAACTAAAGCAAATTTAGTCAAATGAATAGAGGTGTTTTACCTTACAAAAGGTCCGGTAGTTCTAATTTTTTGATATGTTGTCTAGGATGGTTAGTAACTGTTTAAAATGCAAAATGCACAATTCCTCCCCCGCCGCGCCCGCCGCCATCTTAAAAAAAACCCAAAAATAATTGATACTTTCTTTAGATTTTCGCTTATAACGTCTGTATCGTGCATTTTAGCTACAAAAGAGTTCTACGCAATGTTGTAGAGAATACACTTTCCTACAATATGGTTTTTAAATGTTGTTTCTAGGACTGATAGTTATGGAGATATGCACTTTTTGAAAAAAAAAAAAAAAAACGCAATTTCCAGAAATTTGTAAAACTTCTAACTCTAGGACTCTGTAATTCAGGAATGGTCTATTCTCTGGAAACAAGTATCATAAAAAAATTTTGTAGGGAATTTAATTACCTACAAAACGCCTGTATAGTTTTATGAATCAACCCTACGGAGTGGGGGGTAAAAACAAAATCAAAAACAACGGAATATTGCGGTTTTTGCTATTGTGACGCACTAGTCCAGCAAATAAGAGACCAAAGAGGGGAGTACCTTACAAAAGGTCCGGTAGTTCTAATTTTTTGATATGTTGTCTAGGATGGTTAGTGTATAAAATGCAAAATGCACAATTCCTCCCCCGCCGCAGCCGCCGCCATCTTAAAAAACCAAAAAAAATTGATACTTTCTTTAGATTTTAGCTTATAACTTCGTTTTGATGCATTGTAGGTACAAAAGATTTCTACGCAATGTTGAGAGAATACAATTTCCTACAATTTAGTTTTTAAATTTTATTTCTAGGACTGATAGTTACGGAGATATGTTTGTTTTGATGAAATAAACAAAAACGCACTTTTTGGAAACTTGTCAAACTTCTAACTTTAGGACGCTGTAATTCAGTTACGGCCTACTCTAGAGAAACAAGTATCAGAATAAAATATGTAGGGAATTTGATCACCTACAAAACGCATGTAAATTTTTTGACCCTACGGAGTGTGGAGTAAAAAAAATCAAAAACAACGGGATATTGCGATTTTTGTTATTGTGACGCATAGAGTATCTAAAAACAATTCACCAATTACCTTCCAGTGTTGTCTTGAAATTGGAGTGTATACCAACCCTACTTGAGTTTCTGACATGAAACTGAAGATGTTGACAGGTTGATAGTTGCCACAGCTAAATGCCTCTCCCCCACGTACGACGCCGTCGTCATTGTCGGTGAAGACATTGACCTACTCGTCCTGCTGACTGGCACAACACTTGCGGTCAGCAATGTCTACCTCAAAAAACCAGCGAGAGGGAAACAGCCAGACGCAATCTACTCCGCCTCCTCTACAAGTTCAACTCCACAGGCTGTATCTTGCTCCTGCACGCAATATCGGACTGCGACACCATTTCAACCATTTTTGGGATTGGAAAGAATAAATTCTGCCAACTTTTTAGGAAAGACCCATCATTGCTGGGGCAGGCGGAGAGGTTCTGGGACCTTGCTGCCACTCCCCACGAAATGTCAGCAGCAGGGGAGAAAATCTTGGCATTCCTGTATGGTGGCAGTAACTAACAGTCATTGAGTCACTTCGCCACAGCAAATTCATGACCAGTACCACCAAGCTCAATCTGGCTAAATTACCTCCGACCACTGACCCAGCACATTTCCACTTCCAGAGTTCATACAAGCCGGTCATGGAGTGGATGGGGATTGTCAAAGATCCGATCGAGTGGGGCTGGTGTAGAGGAGCTCGAGGACTGGAACCCATCAGGATGAGTAGCGACGCTGCTCCTCCAAACCTGCTTAAGACCATCTCATGCAGATGCAAAACTGGCTGTATGGGGGTGTGTGGCTGTAGAAAGGCGGGCCTCAATTGTTCCGCCCTATGCAAGTTCTGTGCTGACCAAGAATGTGACAACAGGAATGAGGTCCTCCTCGACGACGAAGACGACGACGATCGAGTAACTTCGCCATTTGACGAAAATGAAGACCCCGACTTCATTAACTCACCCTCTATGAAACGAGCGAAGCGGATGTAAATTTGTTTTCTTTTCAGTTTTAGTTCAATTAATATCGATTTTGGTATGATTATTAATGCCTTTTGTTCTTACTTTGTTTACATACATGCCTCTTTAAAAAAATGTATCTGCTGTGTTGGTGGGATATTTTAAATTGAACATCCGCTCTCACCAGTAGGTATTCCAGTGAAACAGTACCTGCCTCATGAGCATTGCGCTGTAACATGTCAGAAACTCAAGTAGGGTTGGTATACATTCCAATTTCAAGCCAACACTGGAAGGTAATTGGTGATTTTTTTTTAGATACTCCAATATTCCGTTGTTTTTGATTTTTTTTTACCCCACTCTCCGTAGGGTCAAAAAATATACGTTTTATAGGTAATTAAATTCCCTACACATTTTATTCTGATACTTGTTTCCCTAGAATAGGCCATAACTGAATTACAGCGTCCTAAAGTTAGAAGTTTGACAAGTTTCCAGAAAGTGCGTTTTTGTTTATTTCTTCAAAACAAACATATCTCCGTAACTATCAGTCCTAAAAACAAAATTTAAAAACTAAATTATAGGAAATTGTATTCTCTACAACATTGCGTAGTGCTCTTTTGTAGCTACAATGCACTAAAACGAAATTATAAGCCAAAATCTAAAGAAAGTTCCAATTTTTTTTGGTTTTTTAAGATGGCGGCGGTCGCGGCAGGGGAGGAATTGTGCATTTTGCATTTTAAACACTAACTAACCATCCTAGACAACATATCAAAAAATTAGAACTATCGGACCTTTTGTAGGGTACCCCCTCTTTGGTGTCTATTTGATGGTCTAGTGCGTCACAACAGCAAAAACCAGCAATCTTCCGTTGTTCTTGATTTTTGATTTTACACAACACTCTTAGGGTTGGTTCATAAAAATATACATGCGTTTTGTAGGTAATTAAATTCCCTATAAATTTTATTCTGATACTTGTTTCCCTAGAATAGGCCATAACTGAATTACAGCGTCCTGAAGTTCGAAGTTTGACAAATTTCCGAAAAGTGCGTGATTTTTTTTGTTTTTCAAAAAGTGCATATCTTCGTAACTATCAGTCCTAGAAACAAAATTTAAAAACTAAATTGTAGGAAATTGTGTCGCTAAAATGCACCAAACAGAAGATATAAGCAAAAATCTAAACAAAGTGCCGATTTTTTTTTGTTTCTTTTTTAAGATGGCGGCGGGCGCGGAGGGTGGGGAATTGTGCATTTTGCATTTTAAACACTTACTAACCATCCTAGACAACATATCAAAAAAATTAGAACTACCGGATCTTTTATAAGGTAACCCCCCTTTTTTGATCTCTATTCGTTGGACTAATTAAGTTGAAATGAATATTGAAACCTTATATTTTTTACTTAAATTCTATACAAATAATCAAATAAATACCAATACTAATTATTTTTTGACGTCTACTATTGTTTAAAATCAGTGCTTTCTCATTTATACTGCTGTTTAAATTAATTTTCTGAAATGTTATATTTAAAATTAAATAAAAAAAGTCAGAAAAATCTTCAATTATTTTATTCAGTTCATTGAAGTAATAAAGACGTATCTGTCTAATTTTGATTGGAAATAATTCCTTTAAGATTTTCGCATAGAGATATTTCATTTATTGATATTATTGTAGCAACAGGTTCAAAAAGGTGAATCTGGAGAAAGTAAACCAATAGCATCTGTTCAACCTCAACCCACTACATATGATCCATTTCGTCCAATACAAGTAGTAAGCAGTAATTCCAATAGATATTTCATATAATTGGATAAAAATACAGCCTGCACAAACATAAAACAAATATTAAAAAAAGAAGAATATCCAGAGCTTTCTCCTCAATGTGACGAGGCTTATTCGGTGGATATGGTTCTACGAGCTAGCAACACCTCTATTTTAGGGGGAAGGAACCAATGGGATGCTGTGAAAGCAGTGGGCGGAACGGAATTCTCGTGGCAGTCTAGTGAGCCAATCAAGGTCCGTCCTAGGTAGATGTCAGCGTCAACAAACGGTGATTGCAGGAACTAAGGTCATAGAGACTGAAGCACATGGCAAAATTTGTAAACAAAACAAATAAAATAAAACTAAAATAAAAAACTAAAATAATAGAATTAAAAATAAAAAAAACTAAATTAACAATAAAAAATTACATTAAAAGTAATAGAAATTATGCAATAAATAAAAATTAAAAAAATTTAACAGCTTTTTTTTTAAAAAAAAAAAGAAAAAAAAAAAAGATATGTTTTTATTGATTACCATCCGGCATGGTTTCCAGCAGTTTCCAAGATTCTGAGTTCGTTCAATATTGTGCTTACATCAACTAGTCGCCACAATCTGGGCATTGTTCAATGTCCTCAAGCCAAAGGTTAACCCTATGCAAGTGAAAGGCGTCATTTACACCCTTCAATGCAAAAATTTCACATGCAGTTACTTTGGCGAAACCCATCGTGCCCTTTCAGAGCGGGTTGGAGAACACATCAGGGCCATGACTAAAAATGACATCACTTACGCTACTTTTCACTGGACATAGCGCTGGACATTCCATAGACTTTTCCAATCCTGCTATTTTTGGATAGCTCCGACCAACATTTCCTGAGAAAATGCAAGGAATCAGTTTTTATTACAACCATGGAAGGACGCTAAAATGAGGGCATCTCTATCCAAAACACATCATTATACCTAAAAAAGAAAAGAATCAAGAAAAAAAAACAACAGTTCAACATTTCTTCACCTCATAGTGTTTACATGTAAATCTTTTCATTTTTTTGTTATTTTCATTATTCTTCTCCGTTATTATTCTATTCCGTTATTCCGTTATTATTCCGATATTATTTCAGTTTATTTTATTTCATTATTTATCAGTGTTCCAAAAAAAAATGTTTTAAAACTTTTTAACAATTTTTAATTTTATTTATTATATAATTTTTATTATTTTTAATTTTATTTTTTTATTAGTTTTTTTTAATTTTTTAATTTTAGTTTTTTCTTTTATTTTTATTTTATTTGTTTTCTTTTACAAACTTTGACATCTGCTTCAGTATCTATGACCACCTTAATTCCTGCGACCACCGTTTGCTGGCGCTGACATCTCTCTATGAGGTCAATCCACCTTCATTGGCTCAATAGTCTGCCACGAGAATTCCGTTCCGCCCACTGCTTTCACAGCATCCCATTGGTTCCTTCCCCTAAAATAGAGGTGTTGCCGGATCATCGGACAATATACGCCAAAGAAGCCTCGTCACATTGAGGCGAAAGCTCTGGATGTTCTTGTGTTTTTAATGTTTGCTTTATGGCTGCGTGCACGCCGTATTTTTATCCAGCATTTCAGCATGCGTAAAAACTTAAGTATTTCAATTATTGCTTTTATTTTGCCCATCAGAGGGTTTGTTATTTATTTGTTTATTTTTTTTCCTTTTCCTTTTGTGGTAGCCTGAGTGCTGCCCAAGGTTTTGGAATCCACATTTTGTTCTGGTTTTTTATTTTCTTGATTTTAGTCTTTGAGGGGTCAAAGCTTCCATCAAGTATTTCAAATAATTGTTACTCTGTTTAATTATGCTTTTTCAAATTCTATAACAATAAACAAAATAAATACCAAATTCTAATTATTAGAGTAATTTATCTAATAACTTATTTTTTCTTTTCCATTTTAGGATGAAGATGAGGACTTGATGTAAACTCCCATTATTGCTTCTTGTTTAACCTAGCATCAAACCGAATATAATTAATTGTAGCTCACTATTTTTGTCAAACATTGCAGTTCTTTAGAAATAATATCTTTACAAAAGATGGATAGCATCGTGTCTATCAACACAACCTTTTGGTTTTAAATGTAATTATTATACGAAAAGAAGTAACTGTAACGTTAAAGATATGAATCCAAAATACACTCTTGCTCAAAAATTAATGATAATGTCATTTGCAACAATGTTAGCTGTAGTACTTAACCAAATTTTACTAGATATAGTCAAACCAAACTACAACTCTGGACAATGGACGAGGTCTGCAACCCATTTCCTGAGTGTGTTCCATCTGGACTGATGGGGGTCCCAATTCGAACACATGGAGGAAACTATGTGAATTCAACATGATACCATATTTGCTGAAATGATTTAGTTCAAAGATATTGTTAGGGTTAAGTGAGTTCTGTATTCTTCCCAAATGGAAAAAAAAACAGTCCTACTTGTCGAAGCATGTTGTTCTTTGCGCCTAGCCAACGGGTTCTTTTATAGGCTATAGTGAACTGCAAGCATCTTGCAGGCAAACAATCCATGTTCACGATATGCCTGGGAAAGATCCTCTCTGTTTTGCTGAAAGGTATCTAGTAAGGTTCTCCGCTGTATTCTTCATGAGTCGTCTGGCAGTGATAAAAAAACAATCTTATTCTGTAGTTATAATTTACTTGGACCCTCTCTGTTGATACGTCGACGAACAATTCATCGTGTTGGAACTTATACGACTCGAAATGACAGCTTGTGCCACATGCAGATTTTGGAATAGTTTCTTCTGGGTTTTATCTGACCCAAGTCACCATATGATTCCGACCGTAGAACTTTATCACTATTGATTCGCTGAGCCACATTCATCCAATAAAATGCAATGTTGCTTCAAAGAACAGCGCAACAAGTACTCCTACCTTGCACGTTTGGTGTTTAGTGATGGTTGCAGCAATGATGGCGCCACCATATATTCTGCTGGGGGAGTAAATTGCCTTCGGTGATTCATGCAGAATTATGGTGTAATTTTCATGATGATTTCCATTTGTGTAGTTCAACATTTTTCTGTAATTCACAATTAGTCTATCATTAATTTCTAAGCATGAGTGTATTTAAAAGAAATAATTGTAAAAAAAAAGCACAAAACTGAAACAGTAGAACATATCCATCCATCACATCATATCGATGTTATTTGAGATTTCACATTATAAAAAACAAAAATCTGAAATTGATTACTATGCAATATAATGATTTATTTTAATTTCAAATGAAAAGGTTTGTAGCCACCTCCTTTTGTTATTTTTCACCAACATAATGTAATCTAAAATTTTTTAATTTCTATTCTACAGTGTATAATACTGAAAACATAAGAAAGAAAGTTTGTATTTGCTTTGCTTTTTAGCAAGAAATCCTCAGAAGATAAAATTTTTAACGTCGAACTATAATTATAAACGTACTGAGTATTATTGTTCGTATGCACGTTAAATTTTGTTGATAAAATTTTTATTTTGAGCAATATAAAGTTTTGATTACTAGTTACTTTTTACTAATAAAATAACAAATTCAGGTTTCAGAAATTCTAAAAATAAATATTCTTTTGTTAAAATTCGGTTTCACCTTAAAAAAGTTTTTGAATTTATAAGAATATACTTACATTATACAAAATTTAATAAAATGCAAAAAGAGGATGTTTTGTTTTTTTTCTTTTTTTTACAAAAAACATGAAGATTATTTTTATTTTATAGTTTTGGAAATTATTGTGTATCAACATTCTTTCATGTAAAAATGAATCGAGACATATTGAATAATATTCATTGAAATTTTACATTTATTCAGAAAGTATTCAATATTTCGCTCATTTTAAAACAAAAATTTTTTATTATTAATTTCAATTGCTTTTCATTGAAATTCCTCTAATTTATCAAATGATAACAACAGTTTTAAATATCAATAGGTTCTGGTCCTATCATCAATTGAAATTATAAAAGTTATTAAAATAAATTTAACCTTATTTATATTGAAGCAATTGAAACTAATAATTGGAAATATTGCATCGAATTCCATATATTTACTTATAATTTCTAACAGTTACATGAATTTCTTTAATAGGATTTACACTATAACGTTTTTCTAATATTCACTCAATTATTCTGCAGTTGTCTATAAGTTAAATTAATTAATTCATTCATTAATACTAATTTGAAGGGAGAGGGAAAAAGAATTATAACAAAAAGGACAAAAGTAAGAGATTTCATGTGTATACAAATACTTCTGTCGCTCCAGGACACTGAGATATCAAGATCTCCGTAGGTTGCTCATAAAGGAAGAGTTTAAAATATATTGTCTGGTGTTTACAGAATAAAGGCACTCAACTTATGTAGTGCGTATTTAATGGCTAAAGGAAGTGGGTTCGAGCGTTGGCATTCTTTGGTATTATTTTCTCCTTAGAAATCTTAGATTTCACCCAACCCTTTTTCAAACGATTCTCATTATATTCGAGTGGAATTCGCAATAGGCTTTATTTGATTTTTTTGAAATCTTATCTTATTTAAACCATAATGATGTAACCATTAGGACTCATGTGGATTAAAACATTGTTTTGTTTCTATATCTTTATCTAAAATTAATTTAATTGCTTCTTCACTTTACGCAATTGAAACTCTAAATCAATTAATATTTGAAAGGAATTTTAAATTTTAATTCTTAAACTAGAAGGTTTCTAGTTTCAGCTTCTTAAGAATCTATATGTGGAAACTTGTATTTTAAGTAGAAGAAAAAAATATTTGAGTTTCTCCTACGAAACACAGAAAGTTGAAGTGAATCGTAACAAACAGGACTGAAGAACAGTTGTGAAATCTAACTAGACTTGATTTCTCTCTCATCATTTTTCGATTATAAATATGTTCCAGTTTGAATAAATGATGAGTATTTTAAGATTAAGATAGTATAAATTCCGTATTTTTTAAAAATATACGGTGATAAATATAAGATGTGAGTTAATAATTAATTAAAACGTTGGATATGATTTAAAATTTTCAAAATTCGACCCATAAGGGGGGGTAAAGAGGAGCAAATTTTAAAATCACCATATCTCATAAACCAATCCAAATAAAATCGTGATACTTCACATGCGTACAGTATGACTATTGTTTACTTCTTTACAATGAAAGCTTGTTTGTAAAAATTATTTTAATTATTTCTTGTTATGTTTTGTTTTTGGTTTACTCGGTCCATATTACACGAACGTATATGTAATATGGACCACCGACACGAAAATAAAAAAAATATTTCCTGCAGTTATTAATAGTTACCAGAGAACTTTACCACGTTTGAACCGTGTAGCTATACAATTGTTATGAGCAGCCAAGAAATTAAATCTTTTTATGTTAATAATTTAAGGTTTATGAGCATTCTTGCTTAGGGGGTCCATAATACACGGATCTCCCCTAATTGTTTAAGGGAGCTAAACTTTTTTGAACTAATTAGAACTACTATAATGTAAAATAAACAACTTCCATCTCTTATCTGTTTTCTGTATCTTTATTTATAAACCATTTTCAATTTATAACCTGTATCGTTATAATAAGTAAAGATTGCTTGTATTCCTTTCGAAAAGAAAAACAGAAAGTCATACTTTTTCACTGAAAACTGCCGCTTCCTATTGTTTGTAGTTGTTTGTTGTATTTTGCTCAAGATTTCTGTGAACTAAGTACAAAAAATAAATTGTTTGGAAGCTCAGGAAAAAAACTCGGGTAAGGAAACATTTCCTCAGACTTGTATTTCATCTATTTTTAGAATTCTTATGATTTTTCCAAAAGCAGTAGTAACTCGTGATTTGATGATGTTCCGCGCCTGCAAAGAACGTCCTTAAACGAAATCGATTTAAAACTGCGGTGGCCCCATCTATCGACAGCTTTGGGAAGCTTTTCATTTTGGGCAGTTTTGGCACGTTTTTCATTCATCTCATGGAAACTACTTGATGGACTGGTATGAAAAGTAGCCTGCATTCTTCTCCGTGTCGTAGACTATGTACATGCCAAATTTTATTCCGATCCGTTGAGGCGCGATTGAACGACATACAAAGCTACAGATTTTCACTTTTATATATTAGTTAGGATTAGGATTGAGATAGCAAATTAATATAATAAAGTTTTGTTTCATGGTTAATGTTATAATTCGAAGGTTAAAAACATCAATGATGTTAATAAAAAAAAAAAAAAGTTACAGCTCACAGAGATTTGAATCCCGATTGCTAGATTCAGATTCCAGAGTGATATTTGGCTAGCAAAGTAACAATATAATACTGTAACATTTTTTACTCATAGACATATGCGCAAGTATCTAATATCCAACGTATTAATTAATTATTAACCACATCTTATATTTATCATCGTATACATCGTCTAACAAAATTATCAGGTAACTCATGAGTCAATCGTGTTCCGCGCCTCCAAAGAACGTCCTTCAACGCATTTGATTTAAAAATGCGGTGGCGCCATCTATCGACAGCTTTGGGAAATTTGTCATTTTGAGCAGTTTTGAGACGTTTTTCATTCGTTCGACGGGAACTACTTGATGGACTGGGATGAAAAGTAGCCTATATCCTTCCCCGTGTCATAGACTACCGGCATGCAAAATATCATTCCATCCGTTGTACCGTTGAGGCGTGATTGAACGACATATAAACTTGCAGTTTTCACTTTTATTAGTTAGGATTATATAATTTATATTTATATCTCGATGAGACCTACAATAGATTATAGAAATTTTTATTCATCAATTTTTATTATGTAAATTCGACGACAAACCGCAGGTCGTCGAATAAAATTATTATTATTTCATTAAAATGAAATTCATTATTTTTTTAGACAACTGTTTATGAAAATATCTTTAAATTTTCAGTTATAGAAATTTTGTAGAAGAGCGACAAACTTTTATTAAATTTGTACAGATAAAATAATACAAACCCATTTATTTTGAGATCGATTTTTTTTTTAATCTGAATATGTAAAATTGTTTAAATACACTGTAGGATGTTTCTTCTCATTAGTTTACATTGAATTGTGGCTCAGAGTAAAATATATATTATATACATAAACATAACGAAGGCATATTTTGATTCCCTTTAAGTTTAAATCCCTTTCAGTCGATTGTAGCTAAGATATTTAGTTGGTTTCTTCAACTCTCTGAACATATATATATATATAGATAGATAGATAGATAGATAGATAGATGGTAATTAATGCTTTTAGATAGTGTCAAAAGCAAAGCGACCCCATAATATGCACAGTTTTATAAACACAATTTTGAGCGAGACCATTCTTTATGCAAGCGTGAAGCTTCTCGCTTTGTTTCAGCATTTCGTTTTTCCGCAGGTAGCCACAATCATATTAATAATGCAGCTCTACAACCAACACAACAATGACACTACACACAACAATTGTGCTTTTTGCATTAGCAACATTCACATTCATAATAATAAGGAAATTAAAACAATATCAGGTTTCTTGGTTTTTAGCAATCCATTATTAGCAAAACACTTATTACAGCTTGCCTCTAGAGGACAGCTCTTGCTTTTATGCTGTCTGGATGGAACACTTATGTAGCGGCCAAACGATTAGAGATATTCGAATGAAACCTTCGCCATTGTATTCAGCACCAAAAAGTAGGTGACCATGTGTAAAAAATCGTTTATGACCACTCCCCGACTCCCCCAAGGCGTAGTCTTTCTTTGAAAAACGCCTTTAAAAGACAGAAAACGCCTTGGGGGGGTCAGGAAGTGGTCCTAGAGGTCTGATTTTTTATATGTGGTCATCTAGTTTTTGATGCTGAACAGAATGGTGAAGGTTTCATTCGAATATCTTTAACCGTTTGGCCGCTACAGAGTGTGACAAACAGACAGGATAAAACCAAGAGCGGTCTCCTAGCGGTTTTACAGGCAAGTTGTAACCTTGGGGCCGCTAAAAAGAATAAAACAAATAATAAAAATAATTCATTTGCATGAAACATTTGTTTAATTTTAATACAAAAATGCAAAACAAAGAAAAACTTAATGGTTACATTCTATCTTCATTATAAAATTGTATTTCATTAAAAAATGACCAAATTTAAAATTAATGTAATTAAAATGCAATTTATTTGTTTGATGTGAACTATTTTCAAGGTATGTTTTTTTTTTCCTCGTAACTTCCATTACGGAAATGGAAAAACCCACAGGATAGATTCAAGGTTTTCAAACTATTTATTTTAATTATTTTTTCAGATCAAAGTCCAAATTGGATTGTTATCTTATATTTTCTTTAAATTTCAGATTACCTAATTTAAATTCAGGATTAACTTATTTGAAAAAATAAAAGTCTTATTTGTTAACTGTATATGCATTTTGTTGAATAATCAGGAGAAACGTCTTGGAAACCTCCATGATCAAAAATATCTGGAAGTAATCATAAATAATACATAATATTTATAAGTTTTACTTACGTAATTGAATGGTAAGATAGACCCATTCTCTTTAGACCTTGTTTTAGACGGGGATTAAACTACGTTTGAAAGAATTTATCTGAATATAAGAGGAAAATAACTATTCATACTATTACAATGCAAAATAATTTTAATAATAAAAGAATAAATAATAATATTTTTTTAAATATGTACTTTCAACATCAGATACTCTTATTTTTCATGTTTTAAGGTTTAAAACAAATTTACATTTGGAATATACAATAAAATTCAATGAAGATTATGCAGCTAAACAAATTTTAGGCACTTAAATATTATTATAATATTATAAAATATAGATTATATTATTACATTATAAACTTGAAAAAAACATGTAATATGTTATGGTTTATGCATATTTATATTTATAATTATAACAAATAATCTATATTATTAAAAAAAAAAATAAGTTTATATGCATGCGTCTACAACAATTTAATTATGCAACAACTGACTTTCGCACGCGCATTGCACGGCAACAGGAGTACTGTGGCAAGGTCATCTGAACTGCGTAAATTTCCGAATGTTACAAATGGATTTCAATATTGTATTGCATGTATTCATTAGAATTTAAACTATAAATTTAGTTTTAGTTTAGTTTTAGTTTTTAGTTTGTTGGATATAATTTGTTTTCATGTTTTTCGGTTTTTTTGTTTTTTTTTTGAATAAATAAAATGTGGTTTTCCGTTAAATATGCAAGGCTTCCGGATCGAAACAACTTTAATAATTATTTTTTCTAAATAAATACGCAAAAAACTAATAAACTTTGATTACTTAAAATATTTAAACAACGAAGATATTTTTACTATGCTATGATTATTCGTAATATTGTGAAATTAATATTTTAGTGTAAAAGTAGGTTATTGTAATTTATTTTTTACTAACATATATATATATATATATATATATATATATATATATACATATATACAGTAAAACCTCAGTAATCCAGTCTGATCCTGAGTAAAAAAATTTTTTAATAACTAAAATATCAAATATTATAAACTATATTTTTTTTTTTTATTTTACAGTAAGTATATTGTTAAAATGTAGTTTACGCATTTGCGTCATTGTACTGTATAGGCTACAATAAATAACACTACTGTAATTATAAAATACACTTTTTATTTGTATTGTTTTTAAGAAACATTTGAGTGCAAAATTATGAAAATGGGGTTAAATTAATTACCCCTGGCATTACTAAAAATTAATAAAAAATCATCATTATTAAAAATTGAACTATTGAGTTATTTTAAGAAGTCTTGGTAGTCCGGCTTTTCTGTAATCCTGGCCTACTGGGCGCCACATTAGGCCGGATTTGAGAGGGTTTACTGGATATACTTAGTTAGTATTTTTTGTTTTTAGATTTAGATAAATTAGTTAATTTGGTTTCATTAAAAATATTAGGTAATACTTAACTTTAGTATTAATTATTTAGGTAATTTTGTTATTAAATCTTTCAATTTTTGGTAGTTTAGTTTTAATTTTAAATTTAAATTCAGATAATTTAGTTAATTTATTAGGTTAATTCAATAAGTAATAAAGAAGACTCATCACTCTTTATTGCTTCGTTTTATATTTAGATAATTTAGTTATTATTTGGTAATTATTTTAAACTTTAGATAGATTAGTTATAATTTTTTTAAATTAAGAAGAGAAAGTCTTAATATATTGCGTTTTTGCTAAATTATTTCTAAATTTTACCGCTGATGACGTGGTTGGTAAATTTATTTTATCACCATAGAAACAGTGATCTGAACTTTGTATTGGCATTATCAGGCAGTGATTTGTTCTTTGTATTGGCGTTTTCAAATTTCATATCACTGTCCGGCTATATATATATATACGTGTGTGTGTGTGTGTGTGTGTGTGCATGTGTGTATATTATATATATATTTCTTACGTAGTTATGCTAATTAATGACTGTTAATTCAATTAAATTTTACATTAATTTTTGTTGCTATATTTAAAAATACTCTCTCTATTTCTGCCAGATAAGTAATTCTATGTTACTTCTACTTACGGCTAATTAAAACTTCATCAAAGTCAATTGAAGTTATTAAAGTTGGATTGAGCAATAAAATAGTATGATAGACGATACCGGCTTTGCCAAATTGGAAGAGAAGTTGCAATTACTGGGAGTTATTTCGATAGTTCCATCTACGAGTCCGGAATTAGCGATTAATTAGTCCTCAATTGAACATCATTGTAGCGATACAAGCTTTCTTAATCTTTCTTGATTTATTTATTACGATTAAGGGGCGTCCATTAATTACGTGAGCTCAAAAAGGAGGGAGGGGTCCGGCAAAATCTTACCAAATTTCATTTAAGGGGAGGGGTGGGGTCAATGAAAATCTAACGTCAACTTTTTAATTCAGAGAATATACATATTATAAAAGATTTTTTTGACTTTTGACTTTTTGAAATCTCACATGAAGAGGAGGGGAGAGTCCAACCACATCTTACCATATCTCACCAAGGGGGAGAGGGGGTCCAAATTTTTTTTAAAAAACACCTCACGTAATTAATGGCCGCCCCTTATTATGATTACATTCAGAAAACAACTATACTTTCAGATACAAAATTACGTCTTAGCTAAAACGGGCCATCATTTGCAGCCACTGCTGACGTTAATATGGATGTCTTCTATTCAGGCTAAAAATAAGCTGATTGTAACTATATACAGTAAAACCTCGTTAAGTCGTCACCCGGATAAGTCGTCACTCCGCTTAAGTCGTCGTTTTCCTTTGGTACCGACAAGGTCTCATAGACAATAATGTAAAATAACCCTCCTTTACTCATCAACGAATTTAATTCTACACCGGATAACTCGTCACCCTCAAAAATGGCGAAAAGCATCTTTATTCTCAATTTTGCCTGCTATCTTTTCAGCCCCGCCCCTTCACTCTAAGAAAGCCTAGCCTTTACGGGGAATTTTCACGTGGGAAATTCACTTGGGAAATTACACTTCTCGCTGCGACTCTTCTCAAGAGTAGACGTTTTCTTGACCGCTACTGAGTGTGATTTTATTTCATAACGAGTAAGCCCCGAAAATTTAAAAGCGATCGAAATTGTTTTTCTTCCTCCAAATGTAACTGCACTTCTTCAGCCTTTAGATCAAGGGATAATTCTTGACTTTAAACGAAAGTACAAAAAAATGCTTGTAAAGGACATGATAAAAGATCGCAATCTGCTCACGAGGGAAAATCTTGTTTTTCTCACCGAATCCTACAGCAATTCATAAAAATATTGTATTTCAGTGTTTTTTTTTTTTTTTTTTTTTTTTTTCAAAAATGCCCACTTTGCTTAAGTCGTCACTCCGCTTAATGTGTCAAAAATGTTCGGTCCCTTGAGTGACGACTTAACGAGGTTTTACTGTACCAGGTGATTCATAAAGTACTGGAAAGTACTGGTCGTTTTCACTGCCTCATATCTTTTAAACTACTGCTCATAAAAATCTGAAACTTTTTATATAAAATCGTCAAACATTATTTACTCATTATTATTGAAATTCATTTTATTTGCGTTCAAACACCCCCAATATATCGTATATTTAAATAACCGTTATGATGTTGTCTAAAAGTCTGGATCCAATATTCAAATGATAAAGAAACCTAATTAGGAAAATTTAATATAAACGTTTTTGTCATTCATTCCTTTGTTTAATTAAAAAAAAACAACTGTATTTTTTTGAAAATGCATTCTGACAAATAACTTTTTTGGGAGAAAGTCGTATAATTTTTTTGGATAATAATTAGGATCTATTGGGGATGTTTTTATAAATTGTTGATTTCTGTTTTCTTTTACATCTGAAGATAAGGTTAAAAAAACTTCGAAACATGTAATGTAACACGATTTATTTACATGTAATTTACGGGTTTTTGTGTGTTTGGTCCTCTACTTATTTCAAATCACACAAGATGAATGTAAATTAAAAACGTTTTCATACACTGCGTCTTTTTATTTAGACGTGCTTTATGTAACAACGCTTTAATTAATTAACATAAAATAATTTAAATTTTAAATTTAAAATTAAGTTTCATTTAATTTAGAAGTAATGATAAATAAAATAACTAAAAAATTATTAAAAAAATGAGTAAATACGAGTAAATTTTTTTGGTTCAAAAAAATTTGTAGGAACAGATGAATAATTTCCGATGGTTCGTCTCCGAATACCATTATTGTATTTGCAGTTAATTAAAAATATAAATATTAATGAATGTGAAAAGAAATCAAACAAGATTTGATTTCTTGAGGGAAAAATTAAAAATATCTTTTTCTCACCATTGGAAAAAAATTTCCTTCCTCAGCTGATGAACAAAGCGTCAATGTAAATTTTGCAATTATGTTACAATTATTAAAAATATGCGTTAAACTAATGCTGAGAAAAATCACAATAGAAAATCAGATTTTGATTTCTTTGTTTTGACCATTCATTCATTTAAACTTTATATTTCTAAATTTCAGCCTCGATAAATTATATAAATGAAAGAGATTTTAATACACTGCAATTTATATTTATACATATTTTATGTAATAATGCTTCACAAGTTTACAGAAAACAAAAATTCTTGTCTGATATTATTATTTTATTATCTTGTATCTTTTAATTTGCTTGTTATCTTAAACGGCTGTCCGTAATACTTTTTTTTTTCTGAATAATTAATTGGATTTTCGACAACGGAAATTAGTTTAAATAGAACTAGCAAACCATGTTTTCTTTTATATATGTTGTAACCAGCACAATTTTTAGTGGCTTCCCTTCTAACTGAGAAAATGACCTCGGAATCCAAGATCACGAGCCCGTCGTTTGTGTGTATTGCAGGGAAGCCGACCAAAAATGAACAGTTTAGCCTTTGATCTTACCTCATGTGACTTGGATGACCCACATCGATGGAAAACGAAATGTAACCATCCTCAATAATACACATAACATTTGACATCTTATTTGTATTTCTGTGTCTTATGGTTTCGGAGGAGTAGCAGGCAGAAAAAGTCAATACTTTCTTTTATAAATATGGATGGATGGATGAGAGCAAGTTCTTAACATTATAGAAATAGAACATTACCAGTACTTTCATATTGAGTATTCAATTTGTCGAAACTCTTCCACCCCCACCTTTCCCCGATTTTTTTTTCCTAAAAATGAAAGCAGCATTTTAAATACAATGACTCTACTTTTAATATTTAATATTATTGTATAATATTTAAGTAAAAGTTTTGAAGTAATAAAACTCAGGGGTGGAAATTTTTTTCAGGTGATTTCGCGTATTATCTCTGGCAGCAGCCGGTCAGCCTTTAATAATACTGACCTGTCGAACTTCATCTGGGGATTCTTATAGCCAGTCTACTTCAATATTCGAATTACTGATGCATAATCTGAGATGACTATCTACAAGATACACTTGCCACACAGTTATTGAATGAAGATCTCGGTTTTTAAAATGTAAATAAAGCAGAAATACGTCCAGAGATCCATCACGTGATGCAGACTGAGCACGCAAGGATTGTGTATATGGAAGGGTGTCAATTTTGAAGAATAGGGGCAGTTGGCGTCCAAACTGTAGTGCTCGCATTTTAAGTAAACATAAATTAACAACGTACCAATTTGAAAGAAATCAAATCAGTGTTTTTGCAGGAGATTTCGGAGTGATTTTTTGGAGGCGGCAGGAGTATAGCCCAAACTAATGTAACCACGTTTTTAGTTTTATATTACATAAGTAATGCAGCAAATTTTAAAAAATGCTTTCAGCCGTTATTGCATGATAACCTACAAACAGACAAACAGTCAAGCAAACAAGAAAAATGTCGAATAGTAAGGCTTGCAAGGTCACTCAATAAATAGATATGTAAATAAATAAATAAATAAAATAATCAATTTCGGTTTTTATTTATTTATTATTATTTGCAAATTTACATATAACACTCCTTAAACAAATAAATTAATATTCTTAAAATTTAAGTAGCTGCTGCAAAAATTAAGCATTATATTTGAGTACTCTTTAAGTGCATGAAATGACTCATCCTCTTAGAAATAATAAAATGTATGTCACTAAAAGTCGATTTGGATATCGTCTATCCTGCTAACAAGTAAAGGACACGATAGCTTCACCGGAGTTGCCGGTTCAGACCATATGCATTCGAAAGATCTTCCATATTTAAGTCAACCAGCAAAATTGTAGCGGCAGACAACCAAGGGTAAAGGAGCTATGAGTGGTCAAAGTTAGCATGGTGGGAAAACCTTAGAAGTCACTTCAAGAGGCTTATAAGTATCCTGCAACCTTAGATAAGGATAAGACAGACACAATAAGCAGATATTGATTGGAAAATTATCAGGAAATTGTTATTGATCAGCTTCAAATCAGATACAATCGATGTGAGTTCAGAGAACAGTGCTTGCGAAATGCAGATACTCTATTCACTGAGAAGGTGAAGGGGCGTTACCGGAATTGCCGGGCAAGTGGCACCTTTCCTGAAAGCTCGTCCCAAGTTTTCAGGGTCGAGTTTGCCGGACGGACAGCCAGCAGGAGGAGACGGGCAAGTCCGGGAACAGGTCATCATACCGGACAAACACAGAGCAATTCTTTTTTTGTCTCTCACTTCTCTTTTTTTCTCTTTGTCTCTCCACATCTCTCTCCTTCTCTGTCACTCACCTTCTTACACTCTCCTCACACTGAAAGGAACTTTTTGTTCTTATTTTTTTTTAGTATTCTGTTTAATGTTTTTCCTCCTGCTCTATCCGCCAGAGGCCTCATACACAGAGATTAAGTTCAGAAACATGATAAAGTATGTTTCTACAAATGCGAGTACCTGGACATGGAATCTGATCCTTCGATAAGTCCGAACGACTACTTGCTTCGACTCGTTTGTCAATGACAGGTACTTCAAGTGTGACAGGATTTAATTCGTTAAATGTCTCACTGTGAACAGAGTATCTGCCTTTCGCACGCCCTGTTCTCTGAACTTCACATCGATTGTAGCTGATCAATAACAATTTCCTGCTCATTTTCGAATCAATATCTGCTTAATGTGTCTGTCTCATCCTTATCTAACGTTGCTGGCTATTTACAAGCCTCTTGCAGTGACTTATAAGTGATTTCCCATAGGCCCCTCATAGCTCCTATACCCCTGGCTGTCTGCCGCTACAATTTTGCTGGTTAACTTAGTTATGGAAGATCTTTCGAATGCGTATGATCTGAACCCGCAACTCCGGTGACGCTATCGTGCGCTTTACTTTTAAGAACTCTGCTAAGTTGAACGCCTCACTCACTCGATGAAGAGAAATCTTACATCATGACCACGTAAGGACGCGTGGCTATTTTGGAGGCGTGGCTAAAAGCGAAAGTTTTAGCACAGATTTATCCTATTTAGAAAAGACCGATTAAAATAAAATTTTAATTATATTACTATTGTGTTAATTTCTTTCAGGAAAATTTTTATTCAATACGGTAATTGTTTCCCATTCACAAGGAAAGAAAAACCATACGTGAGTAGTTATGGATATCCGTGAAAGGAAATGCTTTTGTTCTATACAGGAAGTTGGAAATAGATAAAAATCCTTTCATTTCTCTCAGATTACCTACAGATCCTGAAGGACTTCGTGGCTTGAAAGGTAAAAATAACTCTTTCTTTAGAAATATATAAAAATTAAAAAGTATTATGTTGGAAATAATACATGTAATAAACTGAGATTTAAACTTTATTTTAAATTTTGTATTGAAAACTTTGCTTTAATTTTCTTTCAAATTAATTGTAAAGTATCAATTTATTATATCAAAAGGTTGAGACCCAGTATTTCACTAGGTGACATCT
>JAFIDM010004315.1:52093677-52103825 GCA_023159025.1 Thereuonema tuberculata | reverse complement strand
TATTTACTAAATTACTATTACTATTTACTATTTATATTATATTATTTTTTAACGTGTGCGGGTTGAAAAAATCTTTTGTAAACGTGGACAATACTAAAATCTTTTGCAGACACAATAAAAATTAAAAAAGCATTAATTCACATCTAAAAATTGAAAAAAAAATATCAAAATAATACTTTGTTTATTGTAAAAGTAATGTAATGTGGTGAGCGTTGGTGGCTTGACAGCCGAGCACCGCGACCTCAAAGATCTATTGTGCTATCCCACGGAAAGAAGGACAGACGGAGAGAAAGACTGAGAAAGGATGGTGTGAGAAATGTAGGGGAAACGGGAGAACCCCAGGAAAACGTGCCATGCGCGGATCGCCACCATCAACGAAACCCACATGAGAACCGAACCCGATACTCAGAGGTGAGAGGCCAGTGTCCTAGTGACATCGCCAACCGCGCGGCCATTGTAAAAGTAAATACTATGTTTAAAAAGCTGAAGATAATCTGTAGTTGTAGCGATTGAAACTGTCCTGGCTTAAGTATTTTTTTTATCTAAAAAAAAAGATAAAAAAAAATACTTAAGCCAGGACAGTTTCAACCGCTACAACTGCAGGTTATCTTCAGCTTTTTTAACAAAGTATTTACTTTTATAATGCACAAAATATTTTTTTCATCTTTTTTTTAATTTTTAGATATGAATTTAATACTTTTTGAATTTTTATAATTTGTGCAAAATTTTTTAATATTGTCCAAGTTTACAAAAGATATTTACTATTTACTAAATTAATATATTTTCTTGTCAGCAAATTCTTCTGTCAGGTTAATTATTGCAAATTTGACAAAAAAATATCAGATTAACTGGATGTCAAGTGAATTTCAATAATTTATTTGCAGAATATGGAGATTCATAATATGATTATTATAAGAATTTTATCATTATCAGCTTATCTCTGTAGCAAAACCACCAAAGAAATCAAGTTCTACAAAATCGTAACTATGGTAGGCACAAAGAAGCCATAAAGATTTCGCACCTCAAGCTATCACGGGGAGAGTCTGGGACTGCCATTTCGTCCTGTTTAGATCTCATCAGCGACACAACCGATGACAGGCTCAGAAGCTGCGAACGTAAAAGAATTCCGCTCTCGCTCCCGGAAGCGGAACCTCACAAGAGCAAAACACAACTAAAAATATACAACAAAAGAAAAAATGCTCAATCCTTGGTCTGCGTTCCGCTAGGCTCAAATGAAATTTGTCTAAAGCATAAAACAAAGTTTTTCAAACTAACCAGTTTAAGTAATGGGTTGATGAGGTCTAAAGAGGACGATACGGTCGTGGGTTGATGAGGTCTAAAGATAACGAAACGGCCGTCTCAGACTCTCTCCGGTGACAGTTTTTGGTTCCTTTGTATCCTCTTCCATTTTGTTGAATTTAATTAAGCTCATAAAATTTGTTATTACTTAAGTGAAGTTCACAAGCAAATGTAAATGTAAGAAAATAGATATGCCCAGGAAATTTTTACGTGAAAATATCTCGTTTCATGAGCACGTGTATAGTCACGACTAATGCGCGTCTTTTTCCTCGTTGGATTTTACAAATCGGTAAAGCAACTTTTGAAATACCTGATTTTTACTTCATAAAGAGTGACCTCGAAAGAAAGTGTACAACAATATCGCATTATCATTTAAACCAGTGTTTCCCAACCTTTTTTGTGCTATGCCCCACCTAAAGTATTTAAAGTATGCTATGCCCCACCAAATTACATATAACTTTCACAACCAAAAAAAAGCGACTTTTTAAATTTTACAACCAGAAAAAAAAACAACAACAAAAAAAAATTTTCTATTTTGCAATTGCCCCTCTTAACAATCAAATTGCACCCCCTGTGGGGCGTGCGCCCCACGTTGGGAAACAGGGATTTAAACGGATTATCCAATGTCCAATCCCGATATATTTCGGCAGTTGAAGAACATTGCGGTAACATGAACTTTCGTTTATTGTTCTATAACTCATGTCATATAACGGGAAGTGGTTACGGATTATTGCAGATCTGGTCGCTTTCGGATACAAACACCAAGTATGTACTGAAAGTGCTGAAGGCCAAAATTTGGAGACTTCAGCTCCCCAAACCAGAAAAAAAAGTGCATTGCAGATGAACGTAAGGAGACAAGCCATGTAACGAGAGCTGAAAGAAGACTGGGAGTGATATTTAAATTAATATTTAAATGCAAGCTGAACACGCAAATAAGACGTTTTAAAAGGCATTATTCTAATTCTTTCAAATATAAAGAAACTGCAATTCAATGTAAATTGATCTACATCAATACATATTAAACTGGTTAGATGCAATTGCTGAAGAATAGGTATTTGTCCTTAAAAGTATTTGAAACTCACCAACAGAGTGCAAGAAACGAAAATACAATAGGTATCATCCACACTGCATACCAACGTCGCCACTGCAATATGTTTTTTCTAAAAATTCAAGTTTATATTGAATGTAAAAACATCGCAATATTATTCTTCATAATTTTAATGTTCGTAGTTTTAAATGTAGATGTAATTAGTAATGACCAGTTTATTACTAGTAAGTCATTGGTAAGATAAATAAATTTAGGAATAAATATAAATACCGAAAGTTGATTCGCTGTTATCTTAGCAAAAGTCTATGACATACGACAGTCAATCTCCACCAGCGCGCTGCAGTGGTTGGGCTCGATTTGGAGGCCCTTACTTCGAACGATAGCCCTACAGCTCAGTATCCATTGCTGTAGATTTATTTGGAGCACAGAGAGAGATTCCAGAGACCATCTAAGATAAAAGTCACCTATTCCCGAGAGCGTTTTTTTCAGGAAGCTGAAAACCAAAAGTACATTAGCGAGGCATCTGGGGATTTGACTGAGATTTTTGAATATGGGATGGCGTGAATTCCTGTTTCCTCAACCTTCCGTGTAGAGAGGCCACCATCGATCGCGTGATATGGTAGGAAGGCTTGGTGGAGATGGATCTTCGGAGCGGGTCCGCTCCGTACAGCGTTGATAAGTAGTTGCGATATATCTGTTCCAGAATGTAATCCTGGTAAATAAACTGCTTTATTTTGGTATTTGGTGTAACTTAACGGATTGCGAGCTTATAAAGAGCACAACCATTGAACCGCATAGGAAATTTTCATTACATTCTCGTACTCTGTCGGAACCCCTTCTTTGGCGTGCATTGTCAGTAGAAAATGGTCGGTTTCTTTCTACAGTTCGACAGACAGACCTATGCATCATGAAGGCTGACATCAATTTCCACTTATCATCTAAAAGATGACCCTTGTCTGCTCTGCATTGAGAGCATGAACTTTTGCTTTGAGATACCTCTAACTGTAGTTTTTGGGATATTACATGCCTGAGACAAGTTTACACGCTTGACAATGTATCTTTGAGCAGTGGGTTTTGCTGAGTTACTTTCCTGCCTGTCTTACCTTTCTTCCTAACAGGTAGCCGTTTGGGCGTAGGACATGGCTTTCGAAGGTATGAGGCTGTGTCTTCTGGGTCAAAATGTTTATGAGATTCAGAAGAACGTTGATTGCTATATCGGAAATTGGAAATTTCTTCTTTTACACTGTTAATAATCCTTGTATTTAAGAATCCGATATAATGAGAGTTACAATGTATCTTCCTAAAATGGTGGTGGTTTTGCAGAAATTTCTATAAATACTGCAACATTAAATTGAAATATTTAGTTCGGCTGCTTACGACTGAAATGGTATGTAAACGCTATTACCAAGCATTCGAATTTTCGACCATAACAATGAATCAACTTTTTATGAGTGATTAAGTAAATCAGATAAAAACAAATAAATAAAAGTCTTTCCCGGTAAACCTATTCGAATAATAAGCTGTTCATTAGAAATCTTGAAAGACAGGGAAAAAAAAATTAAACGAAGTTTAAAATAAAGTTTAACAAAATGCCTACACCTTGATTACCATAACAATAAACAGCACGAGTTGTTGATTGAGTTTTAGAGTTTATAAAAATTGAATACTGATGGTCAATAACGACAAAGTTTAGAATTTTAATAGAATTGAGTATTTTAATATTATTAAAAATTAAAATGCTAATTGCGAGGAAAAATCATGATAAAGGACTAACAGATTTTACTTTCAATATATAAATTCAAATATAATAAGCCTTCTACTTCTAAAAATAGCCAAATTCTTAGGATGGATTTCTTTTAATACTCTTATTTGACATTGAAAAAAACTTTGGACAAAGCAATACAGTAACGTATGGAAAGAAATGTTTACATAAAACACTCATTGCCTAATAAATAGCACCCAGAACGAATGATCCGGAACTATGAAGCTTGATATATGTACTGCGACAAGTTGTGCCTTTGATTGCGTTTGGGCTGCGATTATCCTCCCTTTCCCTGAATACTAAGGGCGTTCGTCAATTAATTAAACCGCTTTGTGCTTTATAATCAGTGTGGTTGTGGAGTGCAGGTCTCTGAGTCTTTAGCATGCCTCGGGGAGCCATTCGACGCACTTTTGAACCAACTGATAAGAGTTTGAGAGAGGCAGTATTCTGTCGTATTGGCTGCCACCTCGATACTTCCGACTGTACTGTGTGATCTTTTTCGGAAAATTGTGCAGACTACCAAAAGAAAGAATCATGTCATATTTTGACTGACGAGAATAATCAATGATGTACCTATCCCGCATCCAGAGACAAGTAGCGTCGTAAATAGGAAGCTCTGTGTAATCAGAACTAGACGACCCTTAAGTTATCTGCCATGAACACTCCACCATCGGCAGCTTCGTTTGCAGTGCAGTAGTGAGCGGATGACATGGATGGATGTGGATTGGCAATGAATCATGTGTCCAGGAGAACATTCGCCAGACTATTATTCCACCACAACCCGCATATAGGGTTGACAATTGGTAAGGCGGTTCCATGGACTCGTCAAATTGACATCCTGCCATTTTACAGAAAGGCAGGATTCCTCAGCCTAATTGAAATAAAAACATTTTTTTGTCAAAATTTTCGTTTGCTGATTTTACAATTATTCTACGACATATGCATTGAGTAGCCACTTTATTAGAGATACCTCTCATTCTAACTTGGACAGGTCCGACAGTGATGCAAGATGCCGTAACAGCAAGAGTATGAAAGGCATGCTCGATTTCAAGAACTGTGTATCAGTAGAATTCGCGAACATTGGTAAGACAAAAGATTTAAACGGCTTTGTAGGCAAGAGAGCCAGTTCCAGTATTTCGGAAACTTTGAAGATCCTCGGCTTTTCACATACAACAGTATCGCGGGTGTTCAGAGAATGGCAGTTGGGTCAAAAAGCTTCAAGCAATAAGCGCAACTATGGACGGATAAGCCTTGTAGATGAACGATGTAGCAGGAGACTGGCACAAATCGTCTGCGGCAACAGAAGGATAACAACACCAGAGCTGAGTACAAAACAGGTAAACCAAAGCGCATATCCGAACGCACAACATGACGGACCTTGTCCCTGATTAGTTTTAACAGCAGGAGACCATCAAGGTTGCCTTTGTTATTACAGAAAAAAAGGAAAGCGCGTTTCCTGTTGACCCAGGAGCATCGCAATTAGACACTTGATGAGTGAAAAAGGTCACGTTTTTCGAAGATTTTCGGTTACTTCACCACCAAGCTGTCGACAGAATGACAATATGAAGAGTATATGGAACTGCCTTGCCAATTGTCAATCCTACATGAGCGTTGTGGTGGAATAATAGTCTGGGGAATGTTCTCCTGGACACATTTGGACCCACTTCTGGAGAACATAGGAGACACACTCCTGGACACACCCCTGGAAACTTCCCTTAATGTCACGGGCTACTTCAACATTTTATGGTTATAAGATTATGAAAAGGCTGATTGATTGTCTTTTTACAAAACAATTTAAGTGTGGGCAGCCTTTCTGTAGTCAAACATTTTCTATTACAATCAAAATAAGGTTGAAGGTCTTTAGCCATTGTAGAAAAAGACTAGGATTCCTCTGGCAAAAGTTTTTTCGACAAAAAGGTGTTGTTTTGTAAAAAAGGCTGATTTTTTACAATTACCTTTCCACACACACACACATCATATTGGAAGAATTGAATGCAATATTTATTTTCTGTTATAAAAGCAAGAGCCTTACGATTCCCTTTTTTATTTTCGGAAAACTTATAATAAATAAACCAAGTTCTAAATTGAATAATAATGGGACCTCCAATATACTGTTAAGATTCTATATGTGGTTTTATAATTAGGAAGCTAATAGAAGCTTCTACAAAATAATAAATAGATATGAGATTGTTAATTTAAAAGTAGTGGAAGAGGTAATGCAATCTTCAAGCGATTTAAAAAAAATATACTCCCTCCATCTGAAAATAAGAGTCCCATTTCCCACAAAAATTTATCTCAAAATAAGAGTCCCATTTTAATTTAACACTGTTATTCGAGACTGTGGATCAATGTTAGGGATTGAAGGGCATTAAAAACAAAAAAACGAACAAACAAAATGAAAGTTTGTTTAGCATTGCCAAAAACCAAAAGTGATTATTGCAGAATCATGTGCTAGCCGTGCGCAGGCCTCAATGAATGTTTTTAAAGCATAACATTCTAACTGCGCATTTGAATTATTAGTAAATAACAATGGATGCATTCTTATTGCATAAATATATGTTTATTAAAGAAGACTTGATCCTTTTTTCTATTTTTCTACTCCTAATAAATAAAAAAAACAATTTTTGAAATGGGACTTTTATTTTCGGACGAAGGGAGTATAATTTATAATAAAATTTACCTTTGCTTGACTGCATCACACATGACAGCTGCTGGAAAAATAATCCCAAGAAAATTGGAAAAAAAAATGGTTAAACAAAATTTACAGTAACATGGAAAGAATTATTAAGGATTGTCATTATTTTCCAATATACAACAAATTATTATTATGTATAAAATTAAAAACTAAAATCGCAACAATGTTGAAGAACAGTGGGAGTTTATGATCAGCAAACAAATAATTAATAATTACGATGAAACTCACGATTCCCCACTTCACGGAGTTACCCAACTAATGCTTAAAATTTCTATATCAACGGGTCGTACTTATTGACAAAGTAGGCCTATTTCTATTTAACTTTCATTTCAGTACCTAATGAATGATACAGAAAAACAAAAGATAAACAAACCAACGAGTTTTTTGCCCAAAAAATTGTCTATTATCTTAAAAAATTAAATTGCTTTATTATTCCTTATTGTTACGAAAGCATGTTTTGGTATTTAAAACATTTATGATTTTGTGTCGTAAAAAAGAAACTATTTCAACTTGAAAATTTAATATTTACCATTATTCTGGGGGTGGTTTTCATAAAATTGAATCAATGCTACGTTATTTCTATTTTTTTTATTTGTTTTCTTATTTGAGATTTGATTTTGGAAATTTCCATTAATATTGGTTAAATTCTCTTCTCATTTTAAAAATACATAAAAGTCGTATCCTTGATAGTATTGAAATGTATCGGGAATAGATTACGACATAAATGAAATATATATATATATATATATATAGATATATATTAAATTATTTATATTACCATTATAATTAAATGCTTTTATTATGTTTCTTTGAATTTTAGAAATCGATAAAAGTTTACAGATAAACAACATACTTATTCAGTTGTTACATAGATGTTAAATAATGTTTTAATTATTTAATTATTAGTTAGAAGAAATAATTAATTTTAAGTAATTATTTTAGTACTAAGTAAATAAAATAATTCATGGTCGTTGCATTCAAATTTCTCAAAACCTGAATCAGTATTCTTATTCAAAATCCAATTGAATGTAAGGATTAATATAAGGACCAAACACACAGAAGCAATAGAGATATAAAGAATAAATAATTTCATGACATGTTAATTTCATGACATGAAAAGGAAAACAAGGCTCGGAATTTGAAATTTAATATTTAAATGTAACAATAATTTTAGATAACAATAAAATCACAACTTGCAAATGTAACATATAAATAATCTGTCGTAATTTATATTGTAGCGCGTTCGTAATTGATACTTCAGTGTTGTAACAGTGTTTAGATGTGATTAACAATGATTCGTGAAATTTACGTAAGCAACATGTCATGAAATTATTTATTCTTTATCTATCTTGTTTTTGTGTGTTTGGTCCTTTGAATTAATGTTTATACACAAAGAAGGGATAATATGAATATAAGGATATGTTAAAGTTAAGAAAAAATGCTGTGCTATGTTTTTTTTTTTACTTTTTTTTTAATTTGGAGTTATTAAAATCCTGAATTTAGGTTTTGAAAATGCTGTAATTTCCTGTATTTATTTCACATTATCAAAATTTATATCTTAAAATTATATTTATATGCTAAAATTTAGATAAAATGATCAAATAGTATGATTTCTTACCTATAATTTCATCTACTTAATGCGTTAATGTTTCAAATTTATCTTCAAATATGGCTGTGAAACGTTTTTGTCTTATCAGACTTTGAAAACAAATGATAAGAATATTGATTCAAGTAGATTAGATATTTCACGGAAAAAGTCAGTTTTCCATTTTTTAGAATACTTTTCTATCTGCTTGCTATAGGTTTGGTGTAATAGGTTTGTAAACCTTTATTACAACATGCCAAGAGGTTAGAATATACTACACAAGCCTAGGAATTTCGGATTGGGAGCACAGATGTAACAATCTAATTCATTATTGCTTATAGATTTTCAAAATAAGAAAAAATAGTTTAGTGATTTTAAAAAGTAAATTTAAATGAGAATACGTCCTGAATATCAGAATGTAAACAAACTGTAATTGAAAATGTCTTTAACGATTATCAACCTGAAAATATTACCAAATCTAGTTTCATAAAATGCTGTCCTTTCTCAAAAATACTGTTTAGATGAAATGCGAATAAAAAAGTGAATAAAAAAGCTTATCTATGCAGATCTTGTAGTTCACACTTCTCCGGAACATTCCTAGATTCACAATCGATTATTATGTGAATTATTCTATCTCTTAGATTACTTATTTACCTGTAACAGCAGTTTTACCTGTAATATCAAGATTTTAATTATTTGGTTTAAAGTTCCTTATGAAGAATCTCTAGCTATTGTATTCACAGAAAAGTTTTAGGAAATTAATAGATAAATTCATCTTTATATCTACAGATAAATTAATTTGTATTTCATATTATTTTATTAATAAATAAAAAGTAATAAATAAATATAATTTTATTTATTTATAATTTGCAAATTATTTTAAAACTTCGAAGTAACACAGATAATCAAACATAATTAATCTTTAAGAATGAGCTCATATTGTTTTAATCAAACGTTAGCGCCCAGCAATTGGCTGCTTAAATTCTTAAATAACCCTTATTTATAAACTTTTTGCATCTAAATAGGAAATTTCATTCTACTTTCTTTTCCTATCATTGTTGTCTTGAGAAATTCATGAATAAATATTAAGCTAATATATTGTATTGATAGTCTTGAAACCTAAATAGTAAAAGCGTATATTTGCTTAAATCTTTTAATTTTTAAGAATTTAATCCAATTTTTTATCACTTTATACTGAAAATTCATTTCAAACGATGAGCACAGTTTGATTTCGAGAAAAAGAAAACTAAGCTTTTTAGTGATATTTCAAACTAGAAAACATCAATGGATTATTTGAAGGCTACATCATACAAAGACTTCGAAGAAAGTGTTCTACGTTTATTACTGGAATTAGAAAAAATGAATATATAAAATAATAGACATTTCAGTCGATACTACTTTATTAATATGCTCTTTAATATAATATTTTTTTTCCTTTTATAGGAAACTTCTTCAGATTAGTGAGGATAGGAAAACATTTTTCAATTCCTCTTCAGTATTCGTAAGTAATCTATGCATCAAAATTTAAATTTAACAATATAGAAGTAATATTTCACATTAACATCTTATTTACAAAACAATTAATTTAGCAATAAACAGCAATTCATTAATATGACATAAATCTTTACTATCAATCCAATCTTAATAATTAAACTAGTGATATACATCTTTCCTAATAAACCTTTATCTTTCTATTATTCATAATTTTACTGAAAGGTTCTTAGGCAATCTCGCTTACTCATAAAAATTTGTTTTCATT
>JAFIDM010004315.1:52068520-52093577 GCA_023159025.1 Thereuonema tuberculata | reverse complement strand
GGACCTTATATTTAGGGCCCTTTCTCGGCACCCCTTCCCCCAAGTCATTTGCAAAAAGGGAAAACTTCACTATCCTAAGAGGGCAGGGACACCACACTTGGGTGGGGGGATGCGACACAAGGGCCTAAGTGTCCCACCCCCGATCGACATCGGGACCTTATATTTAGGGTCCTTTCTCGCCCCCCCCCCCCCAAGTTTATTGCAAAAAGGGAAAACTTCACTCTCCTATGGGGGTAGGGACACCACACTTGGGTGGGGGGATGGCGACACAGGGGCCTAAGTGTCCCACCCCCGATCGACACCGGGACCTTATATTTAGGGCCCCTTCTCGGGCCCCCTAAGTCAATTGGAAAAAGGGAAAAATTCGCTCTCCTATGAGGGACAGGTCCACCACACTTGGGTGGGGATGGCGACACAAGGGCCTAAGTGTCCCACTCCCGATTGACACCGGGATCTTATATTTACGGCCCCTTCTCACGAGCCCTTTCTTTCCTTGAGTGACATTGCAACGCATTTCGGGTACAGCTAGTATAATAATAAAACTTTTATAAATTTATTTGAATTTTTCTTGTAGTACAACAGTAGAGGGACAAACTCCTCAAATTGACCTTCCTTGGGATTTTTTGTGAAGGGAAGGTGCGACCATGTTGAATCGCTTTATTGAATGCTACATAATGGTGTAGTATCTGGTGTTTACCTTTAAATTGCGCTGTTTGATTTTTATGACGTCATCATTTCAAGATGGCCGCCATACTCATTACATTAAGAAGAACTCCTTCCAGAGTGCTAAGGTGCAAAATTTGCATAGAACATTTTTTGTTGTGCATGAGCCGAAGAACAAATTTAGTCCTCATCAATTTTTTCATATCTGCTACCGTTTGTGAGTTAAATGGCAGTTTTCATCCATGACACATATTTAATGATCTACATTTATGTCGTATACTATTTATTGCCCTGTTTATCTGCAAGAAATGTAGTAAATAGTTTACTATATTTATTGCATATTTATTTAATGTAAAGTTTGAAATATATACTGATTTAGAAACCTCTATTGAGTATGATAAAGTTTTCAGAATGGAAACTCAGATTGAGAGCGAAGTTATTAAATGTATGGAAGCAAATAGGGGCATGTACATACCACGAGATCTGGTTGTCGGGAGATTATTTTCTGTGCCGCTGATAATATTGACTCTCCTTATGATAAGAATACTCTCCATGGATAGTAATGGCTGTGTACCAAGTAGAATCTAAGATTGATACTCATGAGTCTATTGTACTCTCATAGCGACCGTCCCGACGTTCACTGGAAACCATTCCAAATTCTCTCACTGAACTTTCTCACTGTACCATTTCAAGTTCCCAGAAAGTTAGTGTGACTACAGTGCAGACCAGGATTGAGTACAAAGAGAGAAATCGAGAAGTGATGAATTTCAGGAAACTTTGAAGATTTCGTATTAATGATGGCTAATGTTAATGATATTAACCGATTTACTGAAATGACAAGTGTGGATGACCATATTAATGACAGAAATGAAAATCCTGATGAATATGATAATGCAATGTCTTCTAGTGGTGTTTTCGTATCTATGTGGTCTGGATATCAATCATTTGTGAACAAGCCAATGAAGACAATGAGGGTATGTGTGCTTCCTCTTAAAGACAATAGTTCAACAACTACTTCCACACAGGTAATGTTCATGGAAAGTGACAACCGCCATTGTAGATTCAGATTACAAAACTGTTGTCACTTTTGACCTTTGTTTTTATAAACCAGTTTGTCATTTAGCAATGGCAAAACAGATCTTTTTCAAAATTTGGATTTGTGACGAGGGGAATTACACAGAGTAATGACAATGCTAAGAGCAATAGATACATTTGTAGAATGCGCCTTTAGTGATTTATATGGTGATGCAGTAATGTCACAAATCCTGGCAAGAAAGCATGTGAGACGAGGAATTGAAGCGCATAAAGCTTCTGCTTGCTCTATGTAAATGCTATAATGACTTGTTTTTTATCCACCATGAAGGTATAAAAGATGAATTAAAACAGGGAGAGCAAAACGTTGATTGCTACCCTGCAGATAGGCAACATTACTGATATTAATGCAGTTCACAAACAAACTGCTTTTTTGTAAAGGACTTGAAAATCCTGTCGAAAATGGAGGAGTTTGATAATGCTGAAGATTAATCTTTTAAAAGTTGCTCGCCGATACATGGAAATGGTTGGGACTATGTTGCGTTATATACGATCTGTCAGAACTGGTAATTGGGAGCTACATCTAGCTTCAATGGAAGATTTTGTCAAATATTTCTTTACTCTTGATTTAAGAAACTATGCAAGTATGCTCGCTTGGTTTTTAGGTAATATAAGGCAGATAGAAAAGACATCCTGTTGATATCCATTAGTCTTTGCTGCGCAGTAGTAGGGTTAATAACCCTATGATGGTGTGTTGGTGAAAATTATAATTTTTCGTTTTGGCTTTATCAATAATCTTATTCGAAACACGTTACCTTTACCTGTGTGTGTTGAATATATTCTTAAGCTTAATGAACCAACAGTTGTAACTTGATGCAATTATTAGTGTAACTTTATTAACAAGAGCATCTTCTCAAAACAAGAAACCTAATCTGTTTTGAAGGAACTTCATAAATCCCCTTTAACTTAACTTTATTAGCAGAGTAATAACACTTAGACTTAATGTTGAAAACAATAACAATTTATTTCTTGACGAAATAGTTTCTTTACATATAAATCGCTTCACTGTAATTCATATCCTTTTACTTATCAAAACTTGTATGATAATTTGACTTCCTTTAATTTAAATATTAACCTTAAAGTCCTTCCGTTAATATTTAACCTTAATGACAGTTTATTTACACTTTACTTTTCTCTCTTAGTTCTGAACTTTACTTTAAGCTTTTCATTAAAACAACTTTATCATTCTTAACTTGAAATAACTTGCGTTGACTTTAATTCTTTAACTTTAATCTTTAAGTCTTTGAATAGAATTCGCTTATACTTTGATTCCTTGGTAAACTTTTTACTTTACTTTCTATAAGCTTTAATCTTTGTATTTGAATATCCTTTAGTCATCTAATAGTCTTTAATATCTTGAATAAATCTTTATCTTTAAAAATCCTGAACTTCTTGATAATTCTTTAATCTTGACTATCTTTAATCCCACGATAAATCTTTAGTCTTTATACTTTAATATCTTGACTAATCTTTTATCTTTACTATCTTAAAATTCTCGATTAATCTTTATTAACTTTAATACTTTGATTAATCTTTAACATCTTTAAATTCTTTGACGATCAGACTTTAATCCTCGATAGTATCGTTCCGCAATTATAAATGGAAAATAAATAACTTATATTATGTCCAGATATATATTGCTGGTTCTAAACATCATTAGAATCCTTCATGAACAGAACATCCTTATTAAACCTAATTCCCTTACTCGCCGAGTTACTTAGCAACGGCTGTTATCCTGAAAAACATTGTAAAGGAGAATTAGTTACGTAAGCCTTTTAAAGGTAAAAAACCTTATTTCACACTTTGATAAATCATCGCATTTATGCAGTATACAAATCCTGATTCTTCAAATGAATAAATGCGGCATATCCTTTCATTAGTCCTTAAATATCGAGAGAACTAGAATCCTTCATAATGTCTTATCGTTGTGAGATCGGAACATCATCTGCCCATGGCGGAATCCATACAATCACTGAATTCTCTTCTGTGTATGATCCAACCTTTGTTGCCATAACAATGGACTTCGAACCAAGATGCTTCGCCTTACGCTCTTGGTGTTTGATTATTGTCGTATAACAGTCAATTCTTTAGATGTGTGTATTCCTTATAATAATTGTACTTTAAACTTATTTCAACAACACATCCCCACATCTCTGGAAAGAGTTTATAAAAGGAAAATGGGTAGTAAAAAGAGTACTGTACCATTTTGTGCTTTGGGTGCAGACGAGGCTCTAGAATATCAATATAGAGCGTTGAAGATAGCAGGAGGTCTGTGAATATTATCCAAAAGAAAAGTGCACTGGCAAGGTTTTTTTTTGATCGCTCCTGAAATGGTCCAAAGAAAACTACAGCATTACTAGGTCTCCATGCATTGTCCGGAAGTGACACCACAGGTACATTGGCAAAGAAAGCAGAAACCTCTTTTTTGGAAAGTCTTCAGTAAAGCAGAAGACAACATTCTTGAAGCTGTTAGCAAACTTGAAGCTTGGGAAACTTTGTTGATAATGATAGACTTTTATTAGAAACATTTATATGTCAAGTCTGTGTCCCTGGCACAATTATATCAAACATTGCAGATCTGAGGTGGTGGATGTTCACAAAGCAAGAAACTCAAGGAGACAACTTGCCACCAACAAGAGCATCACTGACACCATATGTTAGAGTTACAATAAAGTTCGCTATCAAACCATAGAACGGTGCCGTGCTGACCAGCCCTATCCAAATCTGCCTTCACCATTAAACTTTGGTTGGGAGTTGAAAAAGAAAAGCGACCATTATGCTTCTGTTATGTGCATGGTAAAATGCGCTCCAGAGACATTTCTTCAGCTTATTAGGTGCTCCTGTGTTAAAAGAAAGTGTGCTCCACCATGTACATGTCATTCCCACAATCTAAAGTGCACTGAACTATGTGTGTGTGGAGGAGACGAAGAAATATGTGACACCTGTGATGACATTACAAACCATGAAGATTCATGGGAGGACTTAGATGATGATGATAACTTGTTTTCAAATGAATAAT
The DNA here is from genome assembly GCA_023159025.1 of Thereuonema tuberculata. NCBI lineage: Eukaryota > Metazoa > Arthropoda > Chilopoda > Scutigeromorpha > Scutigeridae > Thereuonema > Thereuonema tuberculata. Next base: position 52,088,803 of record JAFIDM010004315.1, on the reverse strand, counting down.
GTAATCTGATTAAATAATGTTTTTTTATATAATTATATAACTCCTTTAAGAATTATATATTTTAAGAACTTATACTATTACTACTAGACCATACTACAAATTCATTTATTTGTTCTATATCATTGTACATGTATTAGTAACGTGCATTTCATAGAATTATATATAAATGTACTTGTGATTCCATATCATTGTATTATTTAAGTTATTGTGAGTAAAAAACAGCACAATCATTATTTTTTTATCTCTTGATAAATACCTGTTGGTAATATGTTCTCAGCCGATGGTGACATATTTAATGGAATATAACTCACAAACGGTAGCAGAAATGAAAAAATTGATAAGGACTAAATTTGTTCTTCGGCTCATGCACAACAAAAAATGTTCTATGCAAATTTTGCGTATGAGCACTCTGGAAGGAGTTATTCTTAATAAAATGAGTATGGCGGCCATCTTGGATTGATGACGTCATACAAAAATCAAACAGCGCAATTTGAAGATAAACACCCGGTACTACACCATTATGTAGCATTCAATAAAGCGATTCCACATGGTCGCACCTTCCCTTCACAAAAAATCCCACGGAACACCATTTGCCCCTCTACTGTAACTTATAATTTATAATCGAGATAAATTTATTTATGTTTTTCTCTCGTTATAATAATTTTATTTAAAAAATACCTAGTATTTGTACAATATGATTTCTTAATTCTTTGTTGTTATTTCCAGCTTGTCTAGATCCAAGCAGTATTTCTAATTTAATTACTAATTCATCGTAATTATTATAAACTAAACCAGAACCCTCGTGATTCTCGTGATTCTTCTGATTCGAGAAATCATTAAATTATCATATTTACAATCATTTTTTTTAAAAATTTACTTTTGTATTTTTTTTCCTTTCTTGCTACCTCTTATCTTTCTAATTCCTTTCTGTACAAAATTTTTTTGTTTATCTATAATTTCTTGAGGGTTATTTAATTTCATAATTGCAGATGGTAACAAAAGACGATATGCTTTTAATAAATTTGGTTTTAATCCTAAATCTGGATTTAAGATGATAGAAGGTTTTACTACTAGATTTTTAGTTATTATCAAATACATTATCAAGTATTTGTTTTTGTGAATCGATTATTGGAGTTTTAATGACTTCTAAACTTTCCGTAATGACTTTTTATAAATTTAATATATCCACCACTTTTACATCTTTTCTTAGATTCGCTATTTCTGAAACAATCAGCTTTTGAAATTCTCCTACATTTTGTTCTTGAATTGATTTCGCAAGAACTTTCGATTCGTTTTAATGTTTTCTTGAATGTTTTCTAGTTCAGCCTTCCCATGCTAGCTTCCCCTGCTAACTATAAAACAATGAAGCTAATCGCGTTCGAAGACTCAGTACTTATCCAAAGTCCAGGAAGTGAGTTGACGGCCTATCTACAGTCGGTGCGAGCGGAACCGCGAATTTTTCTAACGCCACAAAACTTAAAATGTAATTAAAAGTTTCGTTATTTTTCACTATTTTTCACTACACAGATAAATACAGCTAAATGATTCTTAGAAAAACGTTTCATATACATACTATTTCATAACGTTTTATAGTTACAATACTATTAATTACAAAATTCAGTTAGGTTCCTAACATAAAGAAGCATAATCATAAAAAAAAGTTAAACAAAATTGCACGTACGACAATAGAAAAATTTTACTATTATGAAGCTTACTAATTAATGCATATTCATGATAGCGAAGTCGAGTTTAGTTTAATCCATGATTGACAAAAAAACTGCAAATGTCAAGTAAATTCTCTGTCAACTGAATTTAAATAATTCATTTGCAGACTATGGAAGTTCATTGTATTATTATAGAAATTTTATCATTAGTGCTACTTTATCGCAGTAGCAAAACCAACAGCGAAATCATATTTATAAGCAAACATAAACAAAAAACAACAACATTTTTAAACTTCGAAGTAATACTCACAATATACAGTAATTACGGTATTCTTCAAGATTGAGCTCGTATTGTTATATTCAAAAGTGATCCCAGCAATTACCTCGATGATTTCTTGAATCAGTCTTATTTTAAAAAATCCTTTAATTCCAAAAAGGAAACAGGAAGTTGCAGTTTTGTCCAACTTCCTTTTCCTGTCATCGTTCTCTTGAGGAACTAAAAAAAAAACAGGTTTAGCTGACATATTTGCTTGTTTTCTTGAAACCTTAATAGTATATGAGTAAAGCTTGCAATTTTTAAGAATTTTAGTCTAATTTTCTGTGACTTTATGCCGGAATTTTGATACTGTATCTAGGCTTAACATTGTTTGATGTCGAGAATAAGAAAACCAAGCTTTTTAGTGGCAGAAAACGTTAATGATGAAAACGTTAAGTGGCACTAAAAAGCTTATTTGAAGGCTACATCATAAATTCGAAAAATGTGTTAGCCTATAATATAGGATAATTAGGAATTTAAGAAAAGCAAAAAAACTTTTCACAGCAGCTTTTATGACGTTATGGAGTCTCGAGAGCCGTGCCGGCATGGCCGAGCGGTCTTGACGGCGGTCCGCCGTGCGGGAATTGTGTCGGCACCCGGGTTCGATTCCCGGCAGTGGCTTGGCTGTTTCAATTTTCTTTCCTGTGTTTGTCAGCCTCTTCTTCACTTTCTCTTCGGCCTGACGTCAATCCTTAATGGCGTCCTGGAACAGGCAACCAGAAACCACCCCAGTATCTTTCCCCAGGTGTTTGTGGGGTTCCACATGAATTCCATATAGAATTGGACCTGTCTCCGGACAGAATACTATGGTTGGATGGAATCTCGAGATACAAAAGTTATTTAAAAATATAATTTGTTATATTAACTTTTAAATAAATCATTTGGAGAATATAGGAATTCTTTGTATTATTATTTTTATAGGAATTTTATCATTAACAGTGTATCTATGTAGTAAAACCACCAATGAAATCATATCACAACCAAACATAAACTGAAAACAGAATGTAAATTAAAACTTTTTCATTATTACTTTGAATTTAAAAAAAAAAATAATTAATTAAATGCGTTTAACTGCTTTTTGAAACATTTAAACTATTTTGTTATTTTTATTATTATTATTATTAATAAGAAAAAACTGGAAATATGGCCTATGTAGATCTGATAGCTCTAATAAACATGCACTGACCGCAATGGCTGATGGTGATGAAACTCTTGAAAAGGATAATTTAAATACAAATAAAACTCTAAAGGAAATTAAAAAAAAAAACTAGATGGTCTAAATAAATTAGAAAAATTAGATGTCCTAGATGATATAATTCAAGACATAAGTGAAATAAAAGAATCTTTATACTTCCTGACAAAAACTTATGATGATGTTTTACATAAAATGCAGAAGATTGAAGAGGTAAGTAAATGTCAAAATAAAATGTCAAATAATAAATAAATAAAACAAGTGGATTTTTAAACATAAAAACACATTAAACATAAAGAAAATTCATGTGCAGGGCTCTGCCAGCCTCAAATGAATTTCTTATGGCATCGTGTTTTTATGTTTTTAATGTGTTTTTATGATTTTAATGTGTATTATGTTTTTAGTTTATAGCCATGGAGGTTCCACTGCTCTTCTTTTACAACTTCCAAGTCATCTCCATTATGAGACCTGCAAAAGTTCACTCTGACTACCCTCAACTGATGATCGCCTAATAAGCGTGAAACAGGCTTGTCTTGAGGTGTCAGATGAACATTGGTCTCAAATTTTAATGTGTTTACATATCTTTTAGGCCCTTTTTATTTATTTTGATGCCATAAGAAATTCATTTGAGGCTGGCAGAGCCCAGCACATGAATTTTCTTTTTCTTTATGTTTAATGTGTTTTTATGTTTTTAGTTTATAGTTATGGAGGTTCCACTGCTCTTCCTATTTAAATCCCATTAGTTCTTACATAATTTTATTTTCCTCATTTCTTCGTACAAAATTACTTATAATAAATAAAAAAAAAATAATAAAAAGGGGATTGAGAAAAAGGAAAAGAAAAGGAGGAAAAAAAATGAAATATTATGAAATAGAATTATTAAAATAATTTATTATATAACTAATTATCTTTTTCCGTATTATTAAAATTCGAACTATAATTACTTTTATATAATTTTAAATAAATATCAAATCAAATTTAATGTGCGTGACAAGTTATTATTACTTAAAAGAAAATAAGAAATGCACATAACTAGGAAAATAAAAAAAAAACAAAAAACAAACAAACCAAAATTCACTGAGCTAATTTTGGTTTATGTGCTGGGAACCGGAGACGGAAGCGTTTCGAGTTGCAACACTCATCAATCCGGTCCTGCCCAGCATACCCAATCAGTGAAAAAGGAATTTTAGCTTGTTTGTTGTTGTGTGTTTTGTTTTTTTTGTTTTTCCCTAGTTATGTGCGTTTCATATTTTCTTTAAAGTTTAAATAAATATTTTTAAGGTTTTGTAAGGTTTATATTATAATAATATTTTAAATTAGATTTACACCATTTGAGACATCACCTAATTTCATCTTAAGCTTTTCTTATAATACTTTATATATTTTGTATATTTTAAAATCATATTTTTTTATTACACATTGTTTTTTTTCTTAATCATTTCAGTTTCATTTGTTTTAATTGTTTCAGTTGTTGGAGTTCTTCGATAGAGTGTGTCCCATAGAGCTCCGATGACGTTGTTTAACCCGCGTGCGCACACCCGATTAATGTTTTCTTTTGTGTAAAAATTTTTTGTATAAATTCACCTTAGTTCTTGTGCTCGCTCACTTGATACGGCTGGCTCTCTACGACGAAACGTTGTGTAAACTTTTTAAATTGTATAAACATGTCAGTTATTGCCGAGCTGGCATGGTCGAGCGGTCTCGGCGGCGGCCAGCCGTGACGACTAGTGCGCCAGTTCCTGGGTTCGAATCCCGGCGTGGGGCTTGGATGTTTCTTCCTTCTTCCGTGTTTGTTTCTCTTGCTAGGAGGCAGAAGTCTGACTGTCACCTTCGGGGGCCTCCCGGATAATAATCTGATCGACAGTAAAGCAATAAATTCCCCATCATAGAGTGTTCTATGTGATCCGAAAATGGATCCGGGGAAACAACAACAACATGTCAGTTATTTTACGCAGGTGTATGGCTCTATTACTGCTTCCAATGTTATGCAGTACAAGTAAACCTTTTGTTCTTATTAACTAATATATTTCTAGTATTTAATTTTAATCTCTTGACTATCAAGAAATTGTTAAAATAATCGTGGGAATCAATATGATGCCTTCCAAAACTTTTAAAACCATCTATAAGAAATTCGCATTTAAGATATATCTCGCCAAATGATGATTATCATTACTTGATATGTTTTTTTACCTTTTTCTCACACAGTGAAAATTCATTTGAGATAGGTGAAAAGCTGTCATATGAATTCTCCACCAGTCTTTTATTTTGAATTAGTAGTTTTTATTTTTAATCTTTGAAGCACCACATTGACTCCCGTAAATTGTTCTCTTTAATCTCTGTATTGAGATCTCGTTATTTTACTAGTGACCACTCCTATCTCATAAATACCAAAGAGTAATGAAGAAACTGTTCTGGGATATCATTTAGTAAACACTAAAGAAAATGAAAATAATATTATTAAAAATTTCATTAAGATATGAAATATAAAAACATAGACATTAGTGATTTTACAGAATAAATACTCTTTGGTTCGTTCCAAAGTTGCCGAATTCGATGATATTTCACCAAATTTAGTGACTTTCACCCTGCTGGTAAATTTGATACTTTTCTGTTTTACATTTACTATTCTCCCGTCTTTCCACCCCTTAGTCCGGATCCGGGTTTTTGTAATCTTAAATTAAAAATATTTAAAAAAAAATTAAGAAGAATAATATTTATTTAAAAGTGTTATTATAAAAAGAAAAGAAAATTCATTGAAGCAGTTTCGGAGAATCGCATACCTTAAAGAAAGTTTGCCCCCTCCTCCTTCCCATTTACATCCTTTAGGACCTGACAATCCAAAATTCGTTGAATACGTATCTTTTCGGTTTTGATAAAGAATGCATTGTGAAACCCCTCAAGAAAGCTTGGCCCCACCCCGTGTTCACACCCCTAATCCTTATCCGAGTTTTCTTTGTTCCTAAATTAAGAATATTTAATAAAAAAGAAATTGAAAACAAAAGAAAAGAAAATTCAGTAGGCCTATCATAAATAAAGAAGTAAAGTAAAGTAAAGAAAAAAAAAACCCAATATATGTAGGGTGTCTCAAAAAAATGTACTAACACTTTGATGTACTAACTATCGAAGTGTTAGTACATTATTTTGGGACACCCTGTATATATATATATATATATTGTTGCCACAAGATGATTTGAACCCAGTAACCGCTGCCCCACAGCAGCATATCTATTACGGACACAGAAGTGAGGGATTAAGCCTTACTTCAAAATTATACAAAAAATACGAAGGGATTGATTAGGGGGAGAGGGAGATGTGTCCATATTTCAATTGTAGCCTGTTAATTCCTCAGAGTCCTAAAAAGTAATTGTGTAAAGTTTGGTCCAGATCGATCAAAGGGCCTAGCAGAGCATAGCGAACAAACAAGAAAACAAACCACCACAAACCAACAAACTCCTTTATATATATATATATATAGAATAATTAATTAGTATTAAATTTGGAGCAATAGAAAAATTGGTAAATAACAATTATATTTATAAAACAAAAATAATTCGCTTGAAATTATTTTAACATTTCTAAAAAATTTAAAATGTCTATAAAGTCACTGGAATTATTAGCCTAGTATTTTCAGTTTTCAAAATTGTCACTAGAGTAGTTATAAGATCTAAAAGTCATTGGGAATTTTTTCTATTTCTCTCAAATATTTGAATAATTACTGGATGAAGTTTAGGTTAGTTTAATCTAAAAATTCATCAATAAATTTCTCCCTTTACCTCCTGTCCGTCACTTTCGAACAAATCAAATGTTGATCTCCGTCCTTCTAACTAATAACACCTAGTTCCAAACCTTTTTCATGGCGCAGCTTAGCCGCAGCTGCTTTTGCGCCATTAAACACCAACCAACCAACCAACCAAACCTTTTTCAAATTTATCTCAGAACAAATTGGAAGTTACCGGAAAAACTCCTAATAGTTGAAATAACATTCATTGCCCTTGCTCTTCCTTTTTCTAATGGGTTTTGATATAAATGTTTAATAAAATGTTCAACTTTTTCTTAAAGATGATCTTATGATCCACCTCTGTAAATTAACAAACATTGTAAATTTACAGAAGTGGAACATAAAAAAAAATCTCTTGACAGGGGTTTGTTTTCCTAAACTGAAGAAGTGAGCCTACCCGAGCTATTTACAGCAAACTGATAATTCGGCTGATAAGCCTGAACCTCGATTCAAATTGTGTAGATGGCTTATTGGATGTTACTTTCTTGGCATAAGCATAATTGCCACTATCGTCCAGGTATATTCAAGATTAGAATACTTGGCAACATACAACACAGTTTTTGCTCCTTTATAGAAGCATTAGCCGGGTACAGACGCTTCGCTCCGGATATGCATATATAGCATACAAAAAAAACTTTATTTAGTTAGCAAATTAATATCGAGATCGGCAAATTTATAAGAACTCCCGATGTGGCCTTCTCCGGATAACTCAGATATATTGCGGGTTGGCGCCACACACCTAAGGTAGGGGGCCCAAATATCGCCCACTTAAGCAGTTTTTTATGTCAGAGTGCACAAACAAGAGCTATTGGTCTAAAAGTAGTTTTAATCTGTCATCTAGAATGTTATCCGAGAATAAACTGAATTACAACACAAACACATTATGTTAACATCGGGAAAAAATAATTGTTGGCGATCAGGTAATTTTTTGAATTAAAAATATCTGTTCCCAATATCGCCCACTCTATGTTCCTAATATCGCCTACGCCTAAAATTGGTTTGAATAAAGCATAACTTATGTAACAAATGATACTTTATATATTTATTGTGAAAATTAAGATAATACAAAATTAAAAATAATATGAGATAGTCTTTTCGTCCTTTAGGACCACAAAATCAAAATGCAAAGAAAAAATTTAGGAGCATTCTACACAAACGTAACTTTTAGTTTTCTTAATTTTCCTTTCATCACATTTTTCGTGAAACCATTTATAACATATCACACACTTTAACCAAGTTTCTCCATGACAATCGTTTGAGTACAGTCCTTTACAAACAGAACATGTGGCATCATTAACTTCGTCATCACAACTGCTATCGTTGTCATCAGTTGAGACATATCGAGGTTCTTCTTCGTCTTCGGATGATGAAGAAATTTCCTTTCGTTTTGCAGTTTTTGCACCACCTTTTTGGAGGTGGTGGCTTCTTCAAAGCTTTGCCTGTTCTTTTTCCTGAGGCAGACGGACCTTCAAATGAGAGTGCTTTCCCCCTTTGTTTCTTATTCAAGGACGCTAGGAGGGTGTTTTTGAAAGAGGAACCGCTGACAAGACCAGCCAATCCGGATCGAGGGTTTGATGTCGAGAGAAGTGTGAGGGTGGGAATACGGCGAATGTCTTTTGGTGATACAGTTGATGGATCGGGAGATCGGGCTGTTGGGGAATTTGGCTCTTCTTGATTGTTTGCTGCTTCTCTTCTTGAGCCACACCTTGTTGGTGCTGTAAGAAATGTGCGTCTGTAAAAATATTTGGATTAAAAGGCAGAATTCATGTCGCCTTAAAACCCTGCATAGCAACTCCCATTGTAGCTGTTCTTATGTAGGCCTTTCCTACCAGGTCTGCTACTTGATAAACTGTTATAGCTCGGAACGGATGCATAGCCAGCCAGTTTTCAATCTCTTAAGCATAATAGGTTTTGAAGACCTTCATGAACGTTTTGTCTAGTGGCTGCATGTGATTTGAAGAATGGGGGGAAGGCACACCAAAAGACAAAAGATGTACGGGCAAGGTCAATGACATCAATGTTGCAAATGTGAGTGGTATGGCCATCTAGGATAAGGACTACAGAATCTTCCTTCGTGGGTTTAACGTATGAAATAAAATGATTCATCCACTTGGTAAAGAGATCTGTTTGAATCCATCCTGAGGGATGGCCTCCTGATATACTTCCAGGAGGAGCTCCATCCATGAGTTCGTTCTTCATCCTTTTCCTAGGGAACACGATCATTGATGGTATAAAGTTACCAGAAGCTGACATACAGGTCACGACGGTTACAAGTCGACCTCGTTCTGCTGAAGAGAGTTTATGGACTTCCCGTTTTCCTTTCAGGGAAATAACTTTTATACTCTTGTGTTCAACACTGGTCACTCCAGTCTCGTCAACGTTAAAAATTCGGGTTGAAAGAAAATTTACTAGCTCTAATTCAGGTTTAAGGATATCAAAGAACTGTTTTACATTTTCTGGCGAGAATTCCATAATTCGTGCTAAAGAAAGCGGTTGAGGTTTCCTAAGTGACAAGGCAGGGTGTCTCTTGAAGAAGAGACGAAGCCACTTCCTATCTGCACTTTTTGTTTTTTCTGAAAATGGGTAAGGAATATTATTTCTTATAGCAAGTTGAAAGGCCATCCTTTTCACGTCTTTTGTCGTAAGTCCATAATAGGTTTTATCCATTTGTAAACAATATTCAACTAATTCATCTTCTATCTTAGCAGATAAAATAGGTATTCTTCCTAGTGGCTCGTCAAGTATTTCTTCAAGCTCATCTTTGGTTTTTTTTTTTACATAGTCTTTTAATGTAGATCTAGGTACATGAAAAGTTTTCGATGCTTTTAAGAGCCCCATCTCTTTATTCCGTACTGCTGTTACCGCCTCTTTCATTTTCACCTTGTCCCATGTCTTTCTATGTGACATCTAAAAGAAAAAAAAAATCCAGTTAGAAAGTGTTCGTAATATCGCCCGGGACGATATTAAGAACACTCCAGTGGGCGATATTGGGAACTACCTAAGTTTTACAGATGGTGACCTCTAACCTCAGAATCGGATCCCACATCCAGAAACTAACTACCTTTAATATAGCCTATTGCAGTTACTATCAATGCCTCAAATAATAAAACAATATCACTTTAACCTTATTTATTACACTGAAAGTAATGAAACATGTTTACTAACTCACCGTCCTCGAAAATTAGGAAAAATGCACACAACAAAGAAAACAAAACACAGCTCCGTCTGGCTTCCACCCACAACTACCGAAGGAGAATGCTCCGTAGTTCTGGTATTGGTTACTGGCTAGCAGCACTAATAACGGAGCAACCCCGGTATGCGATATCAGGAACGTAGGCGATATATGGGCCCCCTACCATATATATTGATAAGGCAACTTTAAAGCGAAAACATAAATCCTCTTTATCACCTATCCCGTGGGAATTTCCAGAAATCCGGCCTTATTCCTTGTCTACATCATAAAGGGAACCTCTGTGCATCATTTCAGCTTTATGGGTCCAAGGATTTGGGCTGGGCATTGATGAGTCAGTCAGTGAGTGAGTGATTGGGGGAGTCAGGACTTTGGGATATATATATATATATATACATCATCATCAACCACATCATCATCGTCAACCATTATCCACTGCTGGATGAAGGTCTCTTGTAAGCGTTTCCATGATTTCCTATCCACGGCACAATTTTGCAATTTCACTCCTGCCATTTTTCTAATTTCGTCGCTCCATCTTGTTTGACTTTTCTATCCCGTGGGTACCAGTTCATAATTCTTGAAGTCCATTTATTGTCATCTTGTCCAGCCCATTGCCATTTTAATCTTTTGATGTGAGTAATGATGTCTAATACCTTTGTTTGTTCTCTAATCCAAATGATGCACTTTCTGTCTCTTTTTGTTATGCCCAGCATGCACCTTTCCATGCTTCTTTGTGTAGTCTTTAGCCATTGGATTGCTCTGCTGGTCAACTTTCAGGTTTCTGCCCCATACGTGAGTGCTGGCAAAATACATTGATTAAATACTTTCCTATTCAGGTATAGTGGCATGGTGCTCTTCAGGATTATGCTGTACTTTCTAAAGGCTCTCCATCCTAACCTAATTTCTTCTATTATCTTAGTTGCGTTGTTCCAATCGTCTTGTATATCTTCTTTCCTGAGATATTTTGTGAATAGGGAAGCCAGCAATCGATGGAGTTCCATTACTGCGTCTTTGATAAGGTCTATTGAGATTTCATCTTCTCCAGGGCATTTGCCTCTTTTCAAGAGGCAGATAGAACCGCGTCAGGCATTACATGGGGACAGAATGGTCACCCTATTCTCATTATCCTCCTCATTATTCTTTAATCCTGTCTCGCCATCCGTATCCATATTATCACTTAATTTCTCGTCCCGTTTATATAAGTGATTGTAGAATTCCTCGAGGATATTCTTGATTTCCTTGATATTTTTTGTCACTGAGCTGTCTAATCTTTGAAGAGCAAACAGTTCTTTTCGTCCATACCTAATTGGTGATTTGCTTGTATTTGATTCGATAGCACTTTTTACTAGATTGTTCTGTAGTTTCTGATGTCCTCTGTGATGCGTTTTCGTGTTACTTTGCGTAGTTCAACACATTCTATTTTTGTTTTGGGGTCACTGTTTTTTATCTTGAACTCCCTGCGTTTTTTCATTAATTGTCGTGTTTTTCTCTTTGATTTAATTCGGTGGTTTTGAATCCTTACTACTGACTATTTGTTTGGCCATGTCTTTAATAGTATTGGATAGCTGTTTGTTCACCTCAATAATTGATATTTTGTTCTTTCTCAATAATATCTTTTAGTATTTCCAAACGGTTATTTAGTTCTAATTGATATTCCTTAATGTGTGCTTGTAAGTCTGTCGTATTTATGGACTTGCGAATTGTTTGGATGAGTTTGCTTTTTTTCTTTTTTGGAATTTAGTTTTATCGTGCATCTTACCATTCTGTGGTCGCTTCCTCTATTGAAGTTATTCAGAACGCTGTCGTGCTGGATAATACTTTTTCTGTTTGATAAAATAAAGTCGATTTCATGTTTCTTATCATTTGCCTTTCCTTTCCTTCTTATCTCGCAGATGCCAAGCACGTTCCATTTAATTTTTGCTATTTCCTCTTCTGTTTCATGTAGTCGGATATTTTCGGATGCTAAAGAACGTCCATTGCACGTAGCCAGAGTAATTTTCCGTTGGCAGCCAGTCCTCTTCCGGAGATTGTTAGCACCCACTATCCTTATGTCGTGCTGATCGCTGCCGTGACCAGTGACAGTCGGATCATCGGGGACTGAGGGCTATGTTTGTTGTTTAGGAATCATGGTAGTTTAGTGGGAAGTGTGTCCTAAACCTCCACGCTGTACATTGCGGGTTGGAGGTAGTTTGATTTCGGAGTTCTCTCTCCTATGTGGATTGCCATGCAAGGCTGAAGAGCTCCATCTGCCCTAGCAGAGCTTATTAGGTGGCGGCTCTTACTCGCCACTGGCACTGTATCGTCTTCAGTTATTGTGGTATTTATATGGGCACTGGTGCTATCGCAGTGTTCCTCCACATCCTCTGATACAGTCGCTGTTGCTCCACGACTTCTTATTCGACAGGAATATTTCTCGCTTATTTCGCAGCTGACCTCTACATCTAGGGGGTCGATATATACACAGATATGATATACACATAAATCCCCGTTTTCATTCTAATTATATTGGAAATAAGGAATTTGTTTAATATGTCATATAAATACTGATTATCAATTTTTTTATTCAATTTTAGTTAGATCTGAAAGAATAAAAACACAGTTGAAGGAGTGAGTGAAGTTTATTGAATGAAAATAATGCAGTGAGAATATAATTTTAGAGATATTTTAAACAAACTAGTCGGCTAACCGTCGCTTCGCTCCGGAAGCCTCGCTTATGTAACGCAAAACAACTTTTTATTTATTAAAAAAAAACACACACACATACACAAATTATATCAAGTAGACTAAAACTAAAATTTTTTAAAAGTTTTTTTTTTAATTTCAGTTTTAATGTCTATATTCTCTCAATCCACGACTGCTTTTAGAACCAGTGTGTGAACCATATATCTATGATATATTTTTATTCTTTATAGAGATTAGAATGTAGTCCTCGTGGTCTAATGGCTAAGACGTCTAACTTCGGAACAGAAGGTGGCATGTTTGATTCCCGTAGCGAACTTGTAGAAATTATTGGTATTTTCACAAATTACAACAATTGCACCAGACAGACGGAGAAATAAAAGATTTTTGTAATATAGATATACATTAAATCTTTGAGTTACAAATAGTATTGGTTTTTAGGTTACAAATAGTGATTTTTCAGTATTCTATCTAATAGAAATACTGCTTCTTTCTTTCTTGACACCCTTTTTTTAATTTCAATTGATACTTTACAGTGGTTTTTGAGTTTAAAATATTGATGGTTTTTGAGTAACAAATAGTGATTTTTCAGTATTCTACCTAACAGAAATATTGCATATTTCTTTCTTGACTCTCTTTTTTTATTCCTACTGATACTTTTCAGTGGTTTTTGAATTAGAAATATTGATGGTTTTTGAGTATTAATAGTGATTTTTCAGTATTCTACCTATTAGAAATAGTGCTTCTTTCTTTCTGGAAACTCAATTTTAATTACAATTGATACTTTTCAATGGTTTTTGAATTACAAATAGTGATTTTTTCAGTATTCTACCTAATAGAAATAGTGCATCTGCCTTTCTTGAAAGTCTTATTTTTTTAATTACAATTGATATCTTTCAGTGGTTTTTTGAGTTACAAACAGTGATGGTTTTTGAGTTATAAATATTGATTTTTCAGTATTCTATCTTATAGAAATAGAGCTTCTTTCTTTCTTGACTCTTTTTTTTATTCAAACATCTCCTGTGTACACGTGCTTATTTTTCAATATCACATAGAATTTGATTAAGTGAGAATATTATATTTAAAATATTCCAATATTATAGTTAATATTTTGGCAATTACAGTTCTAATTGTCATTTTCGAATTAAAAATAAAAAGACGGGTCGGAAATAAATAAAAAAAATTATTCGTAAAAGATTCATAAAAAAAATTCAATTCATAAATTACTGATTCGGGAAGGGGAAGGACACATAAGTCAAAAAACAATATTCAGTGAATAGTAGTCACCTTAACCTAATTGGTAAAACATCTGACTTCGGATCAGAAGGTTGCAGGTTCGATTCCTGTCGCGGACGTTTCATTGTAAACATTATTTCTATTTTCCATTCGCTCAGGAAATTGCGCCGGACAGACAGACAGACAGAGAAATAAAAGATTTTAGTAATATAGATTGTTTCTTTACATATATAGAAGTGCAATTGTTATTCTATTTATATTTAATTTTCATAATTATTTAATAATTTAAATCTTTCTTACTGTTATTTACTTTTAATATACTAAAGTCCAATCAATGTTACTTCTATTTATAATTTGCAGTAGATATAATAACCAAAATTTTTTATTACGAATATAAAAGTTTAACTATTATTTGCCCTCTAAAATTTCCAACCCCACGTCCACGTCGTAGAGGGTGGAAACAGATGCAGTAAGGAACTCCTAGTTGGAGGTCCTGAAACATGCTGGCTAACGGGGCTCTGGTTCTACCCAAGTTAAGGTGGGAGGTATCGTGCCGAGGACTGAATGGTACAAGGGTAGCGAAAAATGTTGTGCCGCAAACGATCCCTTTGGGGCGCCTGGCGAGTACCCCATCGTATATAGCCTTCTGCTTGGAATAGGGGGATAGCCAAGCGGTGACTTTTTATTTCCCCCCGTAAATAAAAACATATGGATAAAAATATAAACAAAAATCAAGGGTTAGGGTCACCTTCGGGAAGTACCCAACCATTAGAAGCAGCTATCATGGTAGCTGAACATAGGGAAGAAAACGGTAATACCGGGATCTCCTATCAAGCAAAACCTAGCCCCACGAAGTTAACAGGCAGTTCCGAGTTATCTTCTGGAACTACGGAATTAAAGCATACTGCTTCTAACATAAGCAGGCTACACATTGACGGTTTATCTAAAACAGCCAGAAGAAATATGAGGAGGAAATTGCAAAGACAGAGGCAAGCAGAAAGCTCTGTAGCCAAAGACGAGCAAACACCCCTCAAAGAATCTACTAAGAGACAGCGTTCAGATGTGACTACACCATCACCCCAGAACGCACAAGGCCCACCAAAGAGACCAAAGCAGGGGGCTAAACAACCAACCTATAGTGAGGTCACTTCTTGTGTCAAGATGGCCGTCATTAAGGAAAAATTCCCAGATGAGAAACTGGACGATAGTGAAGTATGTACCATCCAGATGGACCTTCTTAGGTGGGTGGATGGAACCCCAGAAGGGGAACCTTTACCACTAATGAAGAGTTTCAGCTTGAATGGATGGGTACTATTTTACCTATGCGAAAATCAGGAAACTGCACTTTGGGTGACAGAAGCCTTTAATGATAATGACAGTGTTCTGCAGGGTACGAGGCTCAGGGTTCTAAAAGCCAGTGACCTGTCAAAACCTGTTAAAGTAGCTTTCAAGACGAAGGACATATGAACAACCGACTCAGCTGTCCTGCTGCGGAGGCTCAATGCCTACAACAAGAGGCTTAACACCAATTGTTGGAGAGTGTTGAACCGTAACGCAGACCCTCAGGCTCTGAGATGGATTTTCCAAGTTGACAGAGAATCTGCCACGCCCATCACTGAGGCTAAATGCTTAGCGTATACAGGGGTCGATAAGGGAATCTTTAAGATCCTACACGACCCAGAGCACGTGAAACCCGAGGTTGATACCTCGGCACCTGTGCCCTCTACCTCCAAGGAGCCAACAGGCAGTTTCACGCCTTCAGGAGATGTTGATGATCAGGCAGTCACAGCTATGGATGTGGTGACAGAGGAATTGGAGATGGGATCGGCTCCGTCCGAAAACATGGAACTGGTTGAGATGGACGAGGGTGGGGAACTCTCTGATCGGGTGTTGGATTCCGACACCCACAATGAGGAAAACACCTAATCGTTTCATTCTCAGCCTCTGATTCCCTATTGTCTCCACAGATATGCTGAACTGTATTCAGATCAATCTACATCACAGCCGGTCTGCTTCTGCGGCCTTGTGCCACAGACTGGCTGAGGATAGTATTGATTTAGCCATTATCCAAGAAGCTTGGATTTATAAGGGTAACATTTTAGGATTATCAAGATCAGGGTGGTCATACATATATGACACCACCTGTGATAATATGAGAACCTGTATTTTGGTTAGGAAAGGCATAAATGCCATACCGCTTACAGAATTTCTCTCAAGAGACAAAACTATAGTTAAACTATTATTGGAGGATAGGAAAATTAGCGGACTATTTGTGGTCTCAGCATATTTCCCCTAAGAGGAGAATGATAACTTACCTCCTTTGGAGTTAAGGAATCTAATAAATCACTGCGAAAGCAATGAAACACAACTCGTCATTGGATGTGACGCCAATGCGACATGGTGCCCGGGGAAGCACTGACTGCAACCAAAGAGGAGAAAACCTCATGGAATATTTGGTAAGTACAAATTTACATGTTTTAAATAAAGGCAATGAACCTACTTTCATTGTTAGTAATAGGAGTGAAGTCATTGATCTTACACTCTGTTCTGTTAATTTACTGTGTTCTATTAATAATTGGCATGTATCTAATGAACTTTCTCTTTCAGATCATAGGTACATTTGCTTCTATGTTGCAGGCAAAAGACAGCAAATGGTATTTCCTAGGAACCCCAGAAAGACGAATTGGACGGGCTTTAAGGAGGATCTAGAAATACTAACTGGAGATATGAATTATAACATACGCTCGGTGTTAGATATTGAGTTAGCTGTTGACCAGTTGCAACAAGCTATTCTCAATTCCTATCAGCAAAATTATCCGGTCAAGGTTACTAGTCTACCAAGGCATGTTCCTTGGTGGAATAATGAACTTAGCAGCCTAAGACATAAAACAAGAAGGCTTTTTAACAAAGCAAAAAAGACAGGTGAATGGGAGAAGTATAAAAACACCCTCACCTGTTACAATAAAGCCATTAGAGAGGCTAAAAAGACATCTTGGAGAAAGTTCTGTAAAGATGTTTCAGACATCTCCAGTACTGCCAAGCTTGTCAAAATCTTAGATAAAGGTAACTATAACCAACTAAGTTCTACAAAACTTGAGAATGGTAGTTACACAAAATCTGGAAAAGAAACACTAAAAGAAATGCTAGGAGTACACTTTCCAGAATCCAAAGAAATCAGTATTGAGGATATGCATCGATCGGGTCTGGTTCCACTCAGAGGTAACCGAACAGGTAACGTCTAGAAGTATTGTTGATCAATATAAAATAAGATGGGCTATTTCTATATTTAAACCCTTTAAAGCCCCAGGTATGGACGGTATTATCCCAATGCATTTGCAAGAAGGATTGGATATCGTTACACCGATTCTATGCCGGATTTTTAGGGCAAGTATAGCACTCGGATATCTCCCGTTACAGTGGAGACAAACCAGAGCTATTTTTATTCCTAAACCTAGCAAACCAAGCTATACGCAAGCTAAGTCGTATCGACCAATCAGCCTTACCTCTTTTTTGCTTAAAACTCTAGAGAAGTTGGTTGATAGATACATAAGAGATGAGATTCTTATATCTTATCCTCTCGCCAGTCAACAATTTGTCTATCAGCAAGGTATATCGACTGAAACGGCTCTTCATCGTATTGTGTTACTGTTGGAGAAAGCCATTCAGCATAAGGAATTTGCTTTAACTGTTTTCATGGATATTGAGGGGGCCCTTGATAGAATCTATAGAGGCTATCGATGCAGCCACTCATAATCATGGAATTAACCCTACCTTACGGCGATGGTTGAGATCAATTCTAAGTGAACGTGTGGTTATATCCTCGCTTCTCGGGGACACCTTAGCGGTCGCTACTAACAGAGGTTGCCCGCAGGGAGGGGTTCTCTCTCCTCTGCTGTGGTGCCTTGTGGTGGATGAACTGCTGTTGTCTCTTGGGAGGTTTGGGTGTGGCTGCATTGGTTATGCGGATGACATCTCAATAGTCGTTAGAGGTAAATTCCCCCAAACCGTATCAGAAATCATGCAGGATGCTCTGGTACTGGTTGAAAAGTAGTGCAAAAAAGTAGGTCTTTCAGTCAATCCTGATAAACCGACCTTGATACCTTTCACAAGGAAAAAGAACTTGCACGATCTGCAAGCTCTTACCTTCTTTGATAGGAAGCTTACCATCTCTTCGGAAGTCAAGTTTTTGGGTGTTATACTTGACCAAAGAATGACTTGGAGACAACATTCAGAGCACTCGATTACGAAAGCAAAAAGAATCTTTTGGTCGTGTCGGGGTGCTATTGGTAAAACCTGGGGTATCACCCCAAAGGTTATGCACTGGATCTCTACTATGATCATTAGACCCATTCTCACATACGCTGCGGTAGTATGGTGGCTTAGGGTGAAACTTAAAACAGCTCAATGCGAGCTCAATAAGCTACAAAGAATGGCGTGCATAGGTATCACAGGAGCATGAGAACCGTACCCACAGCTGCGGTGGAATTACTGCTGGGATTCTTGCCATTACATTTACATATTGAGGCTGAAGCCACGCTGGGAGCTTTAAGGCTTAAGACTGCTGGTGAGTGGTGTTACACCCGTTCGGCAAGCAGTCATACTAAACTCTATACACAGCATTCAAGTCAGGAGTCAGTCCTGCTAATGATTACTGATAAAATGCTTCCTTATTATTTCTTTGAAGGACCATTCAGCATATATTTTCCAAGTAGAGCTGAGTGGGATTCTGGATCAATTCCTGTAATCACAGATGAGTCTGTTTGGTATACGGATGGATCCAAGTCTGCCAATGGCTCCGGAGCAGGTGTATATTACCTAACTGGCGGGTATGGTTTTTCTTATAACCTAGGTAATTTCACAACTGTCTTTCAAGCAGAAATCTATGCAATTCTCGCTTGTACCGGTATCTGTTTGGACAGAAACATCAGGAATAAGAATATTTATATTTTTTCTGATAACCAGGCAGCACTGAATGCTCTGAATCAGTGCCGCATCACTTCTAAGATAGTTTTTGATTGCCTCAAAGCTCTGACTTTACTGGCACAGTTCAATAAGGTTCGTCTTTTTTGGGTGCCAGGACACAGTGGTCATGAAGGCAATGAGAAAGCCGATTCCTTCGCTAAGAAAGGCTTGGAGATTACCTTTATAGGTCCGGAACCTGTAATTGGTTTAACCAATAACATGATTAGGAAGATCTTTCTTAAGAAAATGAGAGCTTTACAGATTGTTGAGGATATCTTGGAACAGGATCTGAAAATAGAAAAAGCAGTTAATATATTAAGTAGAAAAGATAGAAAATAATAGTTAATGTAATGTAATGTAATGTAGAAGATGGGTGGTAAAGATACCTAGCACCGCGATCTAAGGTCTATTTTACTTCCCCAACCTTAATCCCCAAAAAGACCAGTAGCTACGGCAAAAGCCAATAGTTTGCTTATAGGGACCGTAAACAAATCCTTTGGTTCTAAGAAAAAAGATCCTAGGATTTTTAGTCTTAGCGCTGTGATTAGAAGTGTATCCTAAACCTCCACGCTGTACATTGCGGGTTGGAGGTAGTTTGATTTCGGAGTTCTCTCTCCTATGTGGATTGCCGTGCAAGGCTGAAGAGCTCCATCTGCCCTAGCAGAGCTTATTGGGTGGCGGCTCTTACTCGGCACTGGCACTGTACCGTCTTCAGATATTGTGGTATTTATATGGGCACTGGTGCTATCGCAGTGTTCCTCCACATCCTGTGATACAATCGCTGTTGCTCCACGACTTCTTATTCGTCAGGAATATTTCTCCTTATTTCGCAGCTGACCTCTACACCTAGGGGTCGATATATACACAGATATGATATACATATAAATCACCGATTTCATTCTAATTATATTGGAAATAAGGAATTTGTTTAATATTTCTGATGCGAGATTAAACCAGAACGCATACTTGTGTAACAGAGTGGACTGCAAGAGTATAGCTAGGTGTTTTAAAAAAAATTTTGTAAAAAGTTTAATAACTGGAAATTATAAATATTCATAAATATATACAAAGTACAATCTGGGAAGGTGATCACTACTTCCTAAAACTAATAATATATAACAATATATTTCTACTATCTAATTTCTATTCATAGTTTAAGGTTAAACAATACTTTACTATGATTTCACATTTAGTTCATACATCTCTATACTTTAGTAATTCAAATCACTAGGATACTGAATTAAATTAAATGTTCAATAGTTCTGC
>JAFIDM010004315.1:52057671-52068420 GCA_023159025.1 Thereuonema tuberculata | reverse complement strand
AAAGGAACTCTTAAATGGAAGCACAAACTAACAAGCTTCCTATATTGCAGCAGACCCCAGGAGATGTCACAATTGAAAATATTCTACATCAGTAGATTTCAAGGACATTGCTGTATCGATTGTGTGTCGTTCAAGAATGTTACTAAACCTACGTTACGAAAGACAAAACAACCAGTTCGGGCTTACTTTGAATATATCTTAATTTGAATATATCTTAATTTTAATATGCAACATTAGCATGAAAAATTTATTTAGAACTAGGATTTTTTATATTTTGTATGTAAAGGATTTATAAATAAAAGAAATGCTTACTCCTTGAGTAATCTTGAAACAATCATTCAATTCAGAACCTGATATATCTTTAGCCTCAATCTGTTCATAATACAAGATTAAATTAAATGAATGTATGTTTTTCTTAAAAAATATACAGATATAAAAACAAAATGTAATATAAAAGTTATTATACGTAAAGTTCATAAATGAAATTTAGTAAATATTATAATCTTTTGGTATATTCAAGAAACATAGTAAACCATATAAAATTGACAGAATTTACTGTTTTACGTTTATTAAGAAACATTAGTTGCCTATAGAAAAATGTCAACTTTATCCCAAATATATATTTGCTACACGTATCTGTGCATTTAATGTAATCTAATGATAATGCAAAAATCGTGTCCTCGAATGGAAACTAAAACACTGATGGAACTTATTTCCTGTTCAAAAATATATAAAAGCTAACAAACTACTTCAATAATAATTGATATACTTCAAATATTAATAAAATTTAAAGGTTCAGTCAATTATAACTTGGGCAGTTAGTTAGTCTATTATTATGAAGCTGCTGCAGAAGGAGTAATATCTAGTATTTAAGTTAGATCTTAATGAATATGATTTCTAATAAAGCCATTTTTGTCAGTAATCGAAAAGTAACTGAATCAATAAAGTCGAAATAAAAAAAAAGTCCCAATAATAATTAAATTAAATTAAAACTAAAAAAATTTATTTCGATGTGCTCCATCCTGCAAGAAGCAGACGAATGATATTCAACTATAATGTGTATTAAAAAGTTGATTGCTATAATTTCAATGTAATCGTGCCAACTTTTATTCTAGTAGTTGTGTACATCTTTCTTGTCATTGTAAAAGTCCTTCTGGACCCGAGAAAAATAAGAAACATTTATTTTCGAGCAGTATTTATTCGTGAAGTTATAGAACAAAAAAATCTATAGTGATTTTTTATTTTATTTCATCATGATCAATTTGGATCTGATAAATGTAAAACTATTGATTAAATGGTCTTAACTAAATTGAATACTTCTTATATGTCATGAGAAAATAAATTCTTGTTGTATCTACACAAGTCCATTGCAGATTATTGAACAAGGTGATGATCAAATAGTTATTTTTAAATTGCTAGGAAAAGAAATTACTAGTAAACGCAGGACTTACCAGGAGATGTTTATCAGTAAAAACATGTAAGCTATTAAGACCTCCCCATCCCCAACCAAAAGAAAATTATAAAGAGGTCAATAAATAGAGTAAGTTATTGGAAAAATGAAGGATTTTGATGTAAAAGACATATAAGGATATTTTTAGAAGTTATCGAATTGCTTCTCTGATTCTCAAGTGACATAGAGGTGCAATTGCTCAAATCACATCATTTGGAAAATCAGATTGAGACTGAAAACAATAAAGGTAAAGTTAAAATATTTGAATTTTTTTTAAATTGTTAGATTTCCGAATAGATTTCAACTGGTAACATTTTCTATGTTGGATTCAAAGAGATGTTGAATGTCATCTTTATATTCAAACAATATCCTTTATTCTACTGTTGTGGCTTCATTTCGAAAGTGAAACATGAAAAATGCTTTTTTTAAGATTTTGAGAAAAATAATGCAAATCCAGGATCATAAAAAATATTTGATTTTTCTTAAAACTCTCTACGGATTGTTTTAATGCTTAAATTTACTGAAGTACTCAAATTGCATTTGGAAAAGAGATTTATCTTTTTTTTTCTCAAAAATCTAAGTACGGATGCTACTCTACCACATGGTTGCTGATTCCCGCAATGCTAGAAGTTATCTAGAAAATGCTTACGAGATTGGAGTAGTATGGTGAAGATAGAAGACCATGAGCAACATTAGGTGGCGAAACATCCTAAGCAATTCGATGAAAGTTTACAAAATTTTGCTTTGAATGAAAACTTCAAAGCTAAAACTTTTACATTTTCCTTAACTAAGTGGATAGGCATTTCATGCAAAAATAAACTTCTTCAATTAAAAATCCAAAATTTCAAAATGAAAGTAATGTAATTTCTAGCTTTGCTTAAGAAATAATAATTGTTAAATGAAATTATGCTTTTTAAATAGTTTATTTCTCTCTTTGTTTTGGAAATGCATACGCCACATATTTAAAATATTCGAGTATATTTGTTAATCGTTTACACAGTAAATCGAACTGCAAAACTGCAGTATTTCAAATTTTAAATTGTTCTTTAAATAGAATGGTCAGTAGTTTTTTAAATGTAACTACGATTTTACGAAACATTTAAGATTACTGAAATAACAATTTGGTAAAATTTGAATAAAATCTATTTTCATTGATGGTATTGGTGAAGGGGTGTTGGTGAAAATTATTAACCCATACTTGAGAGAGTACAAATCCAGCATTTAGAAGCTGTTCTTTGCTTTGGTGGTTTGTGGTTTGCAAACATTATTTTGTTTGTAACCCTTTCCCCAAACTAGAATAAGACTTTTTTTTTTTAGTTGAATTAGTACCTATTATAATTTGCTTCACATTTCTAAATCCTAGGCTTATTATGTTTCTCCTTTTTTTTTAACCTGCTGAATAATGTTTTTTTTTTAAATCCTTTATAGATAACTGTATTTAAGAAATATATTGGGAATGAACTCGAACCCGTTCTTCAAGAAATCCTGATAATCACACCTAGTGAAGGAAACTAGCAATTAATGTAAATTGAAACATTCTTTATAAAATTCGTTTTTCGAAACTCACCTTTGCCGTGTTTTGAGGTCCCATTACAAAATCGCCCTAAAATGAAATTCAAATTGGAAATTCATTCAATCATAGAAGGCAATGAAAGATTATGTTCACTTTTTTAAAATTCAATTTTTTAAATTTTGAATAACTACGTCGCATTTAACGAAATATTTCATAAAAAAAAAGAAATTTTAAGATTATAAGTCTGACTAATGATTTACGTGAAATTACTGATAATTCGAAAAAATTCGTTATTAAAAACATTTATTATTTTATATTTTTTGTTTATGTGAAGAATCTGGAACAACAGTGCTTGATGATGCATATTTTATTTTTCAAAAACGCAGGAAAAAGAAAAATACTTTTTCACTTGTCCGTCACTCTCAGAATTTCCAAAATTAATGTAATTCATTAAAAGATATTTAGAAAATGGTAAATTTATTTAAGTTATTATTTTTTTTTAAAGTCACAAATGATAGATTAAAAAAAGGAAGATAGAATGAGAAAACCTCATTATTTATGTGTCAGAAGAATAAGGGAAGACAGAAGTTCAGCAATGAATTTATTAAGAAAAATGTTAAAAATTTCTCCAAAAACAAATTAAAAGGAGTCCCATGATAGACAGGATTTAAAAAAGAAGGAAACAGGCCGGTAATAATAAAATTTGCTAATTGGAGGAAAAATCACTTGGAATCAAAGAATAGAACAAAATCTAAAAAGTACGAACATTTACAGACTTCAAAACAAATAGAGGATGTTTCGAAAAATCAATATCACCATTCTTCAGCATTTTATTAACGATCAATGTAGAATAAGCACTTACAAGAAGAATTAAAGCCATCGGAATATGGATATAAACAGTCCATGCTTATTATCATGGGGAAATACTATTCGACGACAAAGTTGAAATGAAAATGTTGTTATCGGATTTCGGTTGACGATATTAAAAGGAAAAAGAAAAATAATAAAAAAAAGAATAAATTTATTCTAATGATCTGAACATGACGGAAATATCGTTACAACTAAATGCCTTGTGCAGTGGAATGACAGCTGACATAATTATGGAACACTCTGCGCCCTTGAATTAATGTTAAAATGGTGATTCATTATATGGTTAATCTCCTCCTTTAAATCAAGGATAACCAAATCTTTACACCACTACAATTTCTATATTTGGATGCAGTATTTAAATTAAATAATGAATATAATCAGGGATTATTCTAAAATAATAAATAAAATGGACAAATAAAATGAATTAAAAATAAAATAGATTATAAAAATGTTGGTACGCAATCCTCAAGTTGTGTTTGGGTCGTACAAGGAGAAAGAGTGAGATATAACAAAAAGAAAGCAGAGTGTCAGGGTGTCATTGTAAACGCACTAACCTACTATGTATAAAAACAAACAGAAAAAAAAATTATACACTTAGAACATTATTCACTACCTGTCTTTAATTGGAATCTATTGGAATTAAGTTTAGACATTGGAATCGTGCGATCTCAATTAGAACCAAACTGCAGATGACCATACCAAGCAGCAGTAAATAACTAATAAAATAAGCTAATAAAACAAAATAAACCACTAGTTCCACTGCGGTGATCTATGTTTAATTTAAAATCATCAGGTTAGAACAACTCATTTCATTATACCAAACATTCTTCATAACGTGATAATTGAACAATAAGAAAACTTTGTCTTATCTTTTTTCTGGGAATGAAATACTTATTTTTGATAGGTAAATACATTTAAGAAATAGATTGGGAGTAAACTAGTTCTTCAATATTTATACTTGAGGAAATACTAGTAATCATAGCTATTGAAAAATGTTTTAAATTGAAATGTTCTTTATAAAATTTCTTTTTCGAAACTCACCTGTGCCTTGTTCTGAGTTCCCGTTACAATATCGCCCTGAAATAAAATTTAAATTGGGAAATTCATTCAATAACAAAGGCAATGAAAGATTACGTTCAAGTTTTTTAAAATTGTGTTACCCGATTTCGACGGATGATATTAAAAAGAAAATCAAAAAAAAAAATAGAAAAATAATAAATAAAAAACTAAATTCATTCTAATGAGCTAAACATGATGGGAATATCGCTAAAACTAAATACCTTGCATAGTGGAATGACAGCTTATATATGTGATACGGTGGGCTCATGAATTAATGTTACCATGATGAAAGGTTAAGCTAATATATATAATTTCCCTCTTTATATCAATCTTTATATCAAGATTAACCAAATCTTTGAACATTAATTTTTATATATCTATATATTTAGATGCAGTATTTAAATTGAATGATGAATATAATAAGGAAAAAGCCTTTTTTGAGTAGATTTGCTCACTGTTAAAATCTTTTGTAAGCAGGTTAAGATTGAAGGTATTTAAAAGTGACTAATGCTACAACGCTGTAGGATTATTAGAAATTACAAAGTTTTGTTTCGGTTAACAACTAATGATGCTTTTGTTATGGCCTTTCTTAAGGCATTTACCAAGATTTTAAAACAAATAATTCTTATAAAATTTATAGTTTTAAGTGTCAAAAATATGATTGTGCATTTCAAATGGATTTATAGGTGGGCAGGATAAAATTTCATATTTCTACTGTAGATTTTGAATAAAATGATTCACAATGTAAGCATGTGGATAGATTAACTTCGCTCGTCTAAATAAGGGATTATTATATAGTAAAAATGGACAAATAAAATGGAGTAAAAAATAAAATTGGTTATGAAAATTTAGGTATTCAATTCTCAAGTTGTGTTTGAGTCGATCCGTGCAAGGAGAAAGAGTGAAATATAACAAAAGGAATGTAAAAAGAAAAGAAAACAAAACAATCTTTAAACACTCAAAACATTAGTAACAATCATTCCCATAAATTATTAGTTGGAATAAAGTTTTGACACTGAAATCTTGCGATCTCATCTACAAAAAAAAAACTGCAGATGACAATAACAATGAATAGTATCAGTAATAAATAACTAATAAAATAAACTAATAAAAAAAATAACCAAAGTAAAGCACTAGACCCACGTTTAATTTAAAATCATCTGGTTAAAATAACTCATTTCTTTACAATACAAATTCTTTATAAAGAACGTGATATTTCCAACATCACTCCAAAATTAAAATGTAAACTACATTTAATATCAAAAATTACATTTAAATTTGGAGTGATGTTGGAAATATTTAATGGTAGAGGCTGTAGAAGAAAGGATCTACTAAGAAAAACTTTACATATAAAGAACGTGATAGTTGAAACAATAAAAAAAACTTTGTCTTATCTTTTTTCTGGGATTAAATAGAAATTCTTTAAAGGTAACTATTTAAGAAATAGTTTGGGAGTGACTAGTTCTTCAATATTTATTCTTGAAGAAATCATACCTAGTGAAGGCAATTTTAAATTGAAACATACTTTATAAAATTCTTTTTTCGAAACTCACCTTTGCCTTGTTCTGAGTTCCCGTTACAATATCGCCCTGAAATGAAATTTAAATTGATAAATTCATTCAAGCATGGAAGGCAATAAAAGAGTACGTTCAATTTTTTTAAAATTCAATCTTTTAAAATTTGAATAACTACAGCATATTTAACCAAGCATTTCATAAATAATTAGAAATTCTAAGATTATAAGTATGACTCTAATCATTTAGATGAAACTACTAATAATTTGTAAACATTTCATTAATAAAAACATTCATTTATTTTGTATTTTATGTTTATGAGAAAAATCTGAAAGAATAGTGCTTGATGATATATAATTTATTTAAAATACAAAGTGAAAAGAAAAGTATTTTTTCGCTTGTCCCTTCCTCTTGGAATTCCCAAAATTCATGTAATTCATATACTATCAGATAATTAGAAAATGGTAAATTTTATTATAATTTCTCTTTTTACTCTGAGACTGTTTCTATGTATTTCAGGACATAGTATCAGGATAATAGAGAAATTGTAAAAAAACTGTATGAGAAGAATAACAAAGAACACTATGGGCAAAGATTTACGGAACGATAAAATACGGAACTTAAAAACGTAACTAAGCATTAATGAATACCCATTGAGGTTCATAAATAAATATATTATGGTTTCTTGAAATGTAAAAAAAAGGAACCAAAAAAGGAGGAAAATGAAAAAAATTATAATAGAGTAATAGTGCACGGGCAAAAACCCTAAGGGAAAGAGTACAAGAATATGTAGCAGTGTATAGAAGGAAAAAGTGGAACACTTCAGATTGGGCAAATCATTGTTTGAAAGAAGGCCAAACATCCAGACCAAAGAAGAAGACCAAAGATCTTCAAAACATCCAAACTCCAGAAACGAAAGTTTTTAAAAGGGTAGAGAAGTGATAAAAAGCATAATGAAGAAATCAGAAATAAACGTACAGTTAAAGAATCTATATTAATAAAAAATCGATAAACGCACACAGAAATGAAAAGACCTTGTATTTAGAATGGTTTTTACCTTATCAACTCTCTGTTAGCCTTAAATTATAAACCGAAAGGCAAGCCGCATCGAGGCCAACCAATGAAATGATGGACTAAGCAAGTTTAATAATAACTGGAGCCAGAGCAGATCCCTAAGGAACCACTTTATGACGTTGATGATGATGATGATGTTAATGATAATGATAATTCTGTTGTAAGTGCAGTGCTATTCTGTGCAAGCCTTCTTCTACTCTTTAAGTTTCTTTGAGGTTTTAAGGAAGTTAAGATAAAAAATCAAAAATCTACAATTTTGAACTGAACTAATCAACACTTACTCACAAATAATGTTTTAAAATAAAACATAAAAATATTTTTTTTTCAGTTGCTTGACAAATACAGAAGAATTGGAGGCCATAATCTCTTACACTACAAAATTCTCCTTCGATCGATTAACAACCTTCTTCTTCTTAAGGTCAAATGAATTGGTTGTTTTTCTGTCAATTCCCATTAAGACAAATAATAAAGAACAAATGACTACATAACAGCTACAGAACATAAAAACCAGGGTTAAAAACAATGGGTGAAAGAGAGACTTATTTCCATTCATATTTCCACCATATTCTGGCTTAAAATCTTTGTCTTTTAGTTCTCTTACCTTGAAGACTGAATTATTCTGAATACAGAAACAAAATGAACTTTTAAGCAAAACCTTTATAAACTTTTTTTCTTTCTAGATCTCAATGCACTGAATAAGTTGAAATGTTATTTGAACAGATTATTTCTATATTTTTAAGATTAAAAAAGACATTAAAATTTGATCTTGTTGAAATTACTTACTGATCTTGATTGTACGAATGCAATGGCAGGTCCTTCCTCACTGTGAACTGTTGTATCACCACTGTTGTATTTATAGCTTTTATTTTGCTGTAATAACAGAAAAATAATAGATCAGCAGAATGATCAAGAAAATACTAAAGATATGTGTATTAACTAAGTACATTTAAAAGATGCAAAAACTTTTACCAAAGAGTTTTACCAACTGAGAACACAGATATGCTCCATCGACGGATATGTATGAAATAAAAGTTGAAATACAAAATACAAATTCATTGTAATACAGTATTCCTATTTTCGTGGTCACATAGAATATTGCGTGATGCTGTTTGCTGTTTAATTGTGGTTTTTTAACTCTCAGAATAAACCTCCATTATTTTCTTTACCTGAGTTTCATGTACAGCCATTATTTTATTATAGAAGAAGCTTTTTATTTTTGGATTACATTTATTGAATTTTCAGTTGAAAGTAGAGAACTTGCTTAAAGTGAAATAAAAACCACCTCACTGAATAAAATTATCAAAAACTTTATTAAAATACAAGATTACACAAATGCTTGGTTGAAAGCATTTGTATAATTTTATGTTTTTAAATAGGTTTTGATAATTTTATCCAGTGTAGTGGTTTTTATTTCATTTTACAGACATGTTCCACACATTAAATTATTTTAATAAGGAAATTCCTTTTGCTTTTTTTATCTTGATTGATGGAACCTGCCTGACTATCTGTATTTGTTCAAATCACCATTTGCACCAACAGTATCTGTTAGTCCCTCCAAAGTCATGGAGTGACTATGTGGACCTACTCACTACTCTAGTCAGTAGACGACGGAACCGTTATTCCTTTTTAATTTTCACAAGGAAAAACAATTGCTCAAAACTTCTGTACAATTTTCTCAAAACCTTTTGTAGCAGTCGTTTGTATGTGAATTATTATTTTTTTTTTATCAACATCTGAAGACACTTTTGTTAACCTTTCTTTTATCAATGATTATTTCGAGTAAATAATAAAATAAAAATATTTAGAAAAAATATCTCCTAAGATTCCGAAGTTTGGAGAAGAGCAAATTATATTTTTAATAAATTGAAAATTAACATCTTTTTTTATCCAGTTAAATAATTCGCAAAGAGTTTGCAATTTATGAATTACAGTATGGCTTCTCAATACTTATCTAATGTTTAAGTAAAGAAAGGATAATCATTAAAATAATTATTCAAAAATTATAGTTGGAATCATAGTTTTATTTTAGTTTATTTCTGAAATAAAAAAAATAGTTAGAATTACTTACCTCTGATTTTATTCCTCCGTGAAAATCTCCTCCAACCATGGTACCATGCTGAGAGTTCTATATATAATAAAGCAAAAGATTAAAATAATTCCTTTTTTTAATAACAAATTAGCGTTTTTTCCCGTATTAGTATTTAAGAAAACTATAAATGGGACGAATATTTTGTTTTAATCATAACTAACCAAGTTGATTCCCCTAATGCTGAAAAGAATATTCTGTTGTATATCTAAATATAAATTTTTTTATCTTTCTTAATTTTGATATGGAGAATCCGTTTATTATGATTTCTTTCTAATAAACGATAACTTAAAATGTTTGAGAATTTTAGTACAATTTTAAATGTTGTAAATTCAGAAATAGCTGAATTCTTATCTTCGACTTTAAGTAAGGCACAAATAAATTGAAGAAGTTAGGAAGGCTGTTACAAACTATTACTTTTTATAGGTGGCGGTGAATAGTTGTATTACCATCAAAATCTTTATATATAAGATATTGCTATTATGATTTTTTTTTATTATTTTTCATTTAGAAATTTGTTGGCAAACAATAATCTTCAATTTCAAACCGGGTCCCAAAGCAATTTTTTTTTTACCAGAGTCCGGGCTATTAACCCATTCCGTGAATTGGTCTCAACAGGTACAAATTTGCGAACTATTTAGCCGAAGAATCGTTGTCCACCATGGGTGGCAGTTCATATTATATTCGCAGAAACAGCAGAAACATTGAATAAGAAAGTCATATCTATGCCGGCTCCGGGATTCTAACCCAAGTTTAGACTTGTCCTGTCCAGGTTTAGACCCATCTCACGACAGGCCGTCGACTTGACCACAAGCCTATGTCTGAAGGATGACCCAATGATATGTTCTTTTACTCCTTGACCATTGATTGTTTTTAGTTTCAGAATTGTGTCACTTTTGAAACTAAGATTTATGTATTACGTCACATGAGAAAGATTGAACAGTTAATCAGATCAACTTTTAACGATAAATATGTTTTTGGCTGACTTCTAATGAATTCATCTTTAATTTTATTCCATTCTACGTCAGTTATCTGCCGCCAATTCTTCTAATTTTTGTAATCAACAAAAGTATAAAAAAAATCACCTAGTTAGTGCTAAAGGCATTTTTGTTTTGCTGCCCTTGAAGTTCAGTGTGCATTAATAAACGTTTGTGTGACTTTATGTAACAATCAGATTCAGCGA
>JAFIDM010004315.1:52029754-52057571 GCA_023159025.1 Thereuonema tuberculata | reverse complement strand
TCTTGTGTGTCCCCAACAAGAACTTTTGAACTGCTGGATATATCTTAGAATGCTCATTTAAGGATATGAAACATATCTTGCGTTTGAATTTTTTCCCGGGTGGATGCTTCTGAGAAATTAGGACATGAAGGGGAATTTCACAAATATCACATGAAGGGGAATTTCAAAATTTCTTTCAAAAGTTTTAGAACTAAAGCAACGGAATTTAATTCTTAGTAATGTAAATTAAACATTTGGTAATCCAATAATTTGCGCAAGCTTTTATGTGTTTGTATTCATTGAATTTACTTTATTAAGTATTTACTTTATCAACTTTATTAAGTAATGCGAATTATTTTTTCTTTTTTGAGAAAATGTAAATTGTGTAGTTTATATCTAGCAGATATGATAAACTAAAAATTTTCATAGACCCTTATAGTCAAACTCTTTTCCAAAAAAAAAATGTCTATTTTTATGACTATAAAGCCTGTTTTTAGCAAAATACGTTCGAAAAAAATACTTACAAAGTATAAAAAAGTCATGTTTATTATTTGAATCAGAATGTATAAACTTATAATAACTTAAAAAATCGAAATAAAGTTCATTAGAAAATATAATGTAGAAGAAAATTTTGGGAGCTCTTTATAACCTTTCATTATCTCAATTGTTGTCGGGATCTTTATCTAAATAACTTTTCATCAGATATCTGTATTAAATTTTTGAGCAGTTCAGCGACAAACTTGCAGTTAAGGCAGTGAACTTCGACGAGGCTGATTCTCTGAACTTTGGGTTGAAATTCCGGAGTAGGTATGAATATGATTTCTTTTTTCTGTGTTTCTGCGTCTATAATGTGAAATGCCTCCTATAATCAGCAAGAATTCATTAGTTAAGTAGTACACAGTTTTTGCAATAACAACAACTCTGGCAATAATTGTACGTCCATGATAAATTTAAAACAAAAGGAAGTAGTTTCCATAAAATTAGTTTTAGTTTAATTGTTATTTATTTTACATGTTTCATTTTAAAGGTTGTTTTTTTGCTTTACAGTGAACATGAATAATAAAGCATATTAGTGATAATGCTGAGTTTTATATAATTTTGCTTCAAATATCAGTTGATACCAAGGTTATTAGATAGGAGAGAAGGTTGTCTCCGCCGAGAAAGCGTTTTCTATTGGCTAGCCTGTTGACGTCACTGGGTTGGAAGCGAGGCCAACGTCAGCCTCGATGGAAAGGTTGGATTGCACAGCATTCGGAGCTTTAGTGTAACCCAATAACTATTTCTAACTCAAATTAAGAGTTTTGAAGTATTTAAATGTTTGTCCAATTGAAATATTATTTTTTGTCAGTCAGTTACGATAATTTAGAAAACAAACGGAAAAAATGATAAGATTAAATATTTTTTTTTTTTCTCAAATTCTAACACAAAGTTACTTTCCTTAAAAAACATCTTTGTAAATACTTTCTTCACGCATTTAAAACAGAAAAATAGTAATAAGGACAAAAATAAATATTATAGGAAAAAAATCAATAAATTATTTACATTTTTCACTTACATGTTGCGTTTACTTTGATGATGCTAAGTACTTCTGCATCTTTCTATGATGCGCTGCTGCAGCCTTTCGCAGTTTTTCTTTATTGTTGCACCATCGCATTCTTAAAAATGTTCTTGTGCGTGCATAGATTTTAACAATTTCGGGTGCGACATCCGGAAATTTCCTGCTAATTTCACAGCAAAGTTTTTTTAGGACGTTACTTTCTCGTGAAAGAGAATCGACTCCATGCATTTGGATAAATGTCAGCTCAAACTGACTAACCTTTTGAAGCCAATCTGGGGATGGAACTAATAATCCTCCTCGTGACAGGGCTTCTATCCATCCCGTTGTCTCTGTTGGCAAAGTCAGTTGTTCTCCTGTTGGAATTCCGAGGGAACGATCGTATGATCTCCCGCGGAAGGCGAGGTATCCAGCCAAATATCGGAAACCTTCAGAAGAACAATCTGACCCAACATTTGCTGATGTTGACGCAGTTGCATCCAGAATCACATCTCTCATTTCAGTTTCGCCGTCCACCATAGATAATGTTTCCATCATATCTGGTAAAACATTGTTGAATAGAGATGATGTCAAGAAACTAGAGTCGTCATCTACGGCAACAGGATACTTGTTTGTGAAATTGATGTGAGAAGTATTCATTCCTAAAAGTAAAAGACGGATACGGCTTTTCACTTCCGTGGGTAAAGGATGGTCATAGAAATGCCCGAGTCCCCTGATTTGAGAGAAAAAGTTTTCTAAGAAATCCTGATTTAACCTGGCTGTTAAAATGTATTTTATATTTAATGATTTTAAATCATTTGAAAGTCCCAAGAGTGATCTGATAGAGGTCAGAAATCCTTTCTGGAAGGGAAGCAGATGTTTAGCTTTTCCAACTCTCATACGTTCACAAACTGCTGCAAATTCTCTAAGAATATTTTCCTGTAGTTCTTTGTGAACTCCAAATCCGCAGGCTATGGGTCTCTCATTATTAGATACTCTGGAATTCAGTACGTCAAATGAATCATTTACAAGCTTCACAAAGTCAGAAGTCTTTCTTGATTCAGGCATAAGATAAAGAATTGCTTGCGCTGTGTGGTTACTAAACAGTTGTGTAGCTAAATACACACGCTGCCTTTCTCTACCTTTCACGTTTAAATGTTGCGTCGTTAATTTGGGACAAATTTTCATTTCCCCACAGTCCAAGGATAGAAGCCTTTCTATAACATATTTATCAAACTTGCAGTTATGAGGTAACAGAAGTCCATCATCCAGAAAATGATTGCGAAGCAGCTTTATTAAATGAGGAACGTCGGCAAATACCCATACTCGCTTTCTGGAATCTGTAGGATTTGCAAAGCAGGTATTTGTGTGAGACACATTTAGCTCCTTCCATACTGCACGATTGGTGCCACCCAGATCAGAGACTACACCAACAACATTGTATGCAGCGTCTTCTAAGGCGACAATGATTTGTTTTAGTAGGGAAGCAGACATGGACGTATCAAAATCAAAATATACAGGCTGTTTCCAACTTGAAAATAGGCCACGAACCATTGCTACCTGTACACTGCGGTGTGGACCCATAATTTTATCTTCTTCTTGGTCATAGGTAACTCTTCTGTCGACGTTCATTTCATCGAATGCAAGTATGCATACACGCTGTACTGGTGAAAAACTTTTTGCTTGGGATCTCATTAACTCCAATACATCACTTAAAATCCCAGGGCGACACCGGAATGAACAATTTGTCCATCTTTTCAGGGTACTAATTCCTGGCAATGGAAATCCTATCTTTTGCCTAAGAAAATTATAACCTTTTTTGGAAACTGCTCGAAGAGTTAATGCTTTTGCAATATCCTCCTTGCTCCATTTCACTGATTTCTTTCCAGTAATTAAACAGTTAATCTGGTTCGGAGTGAAAAAGTTTCCTAGGATCTCAGAAAGCTTAGTAGACACTTGACGATCAACTTGTTGTAAACTTTCTTTTAAAGATTTCTGTGCACACGTGAGTCGAACCCGTAAACTCTTGTTTCGTGCTCTTAATTTCTCATTGATATTGTTCAGGTTTCGATTTTTTCTCTTTAAGTCTTCTACTTCCCTTAATAGTTTTTCATTACTAATGGTTTGAAAGTCTTTATCTGTTGTAATGCCTTTATCTACTTTTTTCTTTTTTGGAGACAAGGTTTCAATTTTTTCTAAAGCTCTTTTTCTTACCTCACGGTGATGATATCTGCTTGCTATGTTGCTGTCATTAGGAGGTCTATGAGTGGGATTAATTACACAATCCGTCTTCCTTGTTGAACTCTGACCAGGCAAATTTAATGAAGGAATTGCATCCGGCTTCAGACATCTTTTTGGCTTCAGTCCCAGTAACTCAGCTTTCAGATCACGCTGATAATCATCTTCACGAAAATGCTGTGAACATACTCTACCATTGTCTGGATTGATATTATCCCCACGCTTACACTTCGATATCCATGCTTTTCTGAAATTTGGATCTCGTGGAAATCTGTGATATATAATTTCGGAGCCTTTTGTTATTTTGTAATGAGCTGTGCAATTTGCAACTGCACAACTTGCCATTGTTTTGTCTTTCTGTCATTGACAAAATATCGTATTCTAATTCAGAACACACTATCACTATTAGGATCTTCTAAGCTTTTCTAGACTATGGTAATCCTTTAAAGAATTTAAATTACAGCTTAAGTCTCTTCTAATGAAATTACAGGGATTCCTCGTGCAATCAACTAAATACAACTAAATGAAACTGATTAACATATGAACCCAGGTTCACAGACAATTTTTTTTTTTTTTTTTATAAGATTGACACATTTTTAATTCAAATATCGGAGAAGATATAATAAAATAAAGCATTACAATAAAGTCATTTTTACTATATACGACATTGTTAAATATTGCAAAATAAGAAAAAAAAAAAAAAACTCTGAATTTTTATCAAT
This sequence comes from Thereuonema tuberculata, assembly GCA_023159025.1. Classification (NCBI taxonomy): domain Eukaryota; kingdom Metazoa; phylum Arthropoda; class Chilopoda; order Scutigeromorpha; family Scutigeridae; genus Thereuonema; species Thereuonema tuberculata. The sequence goes on along the minus strand of JAFIDM010004315.1, from coordinate 52,053,098 downwards.
TTTTTTTCTCTAATTTCTTTACTAGCATTTCAATTCTTTACTTTTCATTGGTCTTTATGGTAAAAGAAGTCAAGTGTAGTTAAAACCTAATTTTATTTTGAATATTTGATGCAATAACAGTGAAATTTATAATTTATGTCTCAGTAGTCTCTTTGAAAAGATCATTTTTCAATTTATTTATTTTTTTTTATTTATTTATTTATTACTTATTTTTTTAGAGTGTCAGATTGTTTCTCAATTTAATATTTCCAATATTATTTCTGTAATTTTCAAAAACCTTTTTTTTTTTTTAAACGAAACACTAGTTCTCTTCATTACTTCAATAGAAGAGAATTTCCAAGTTCCAACCCTGTGACGTCATGCTCAGATAGCAAATATCGCGTTGCCTACTACGCAGCGATTTGGACCCCCCCTGAGTTGATACCAATTATTTGCATCGTTAATTATTATTATTATTAGTGTTAATTCACACTGACAAAGATGCCATCAATATTGTACTTTTTTCGATGGCATTACGAAAGAAAAATATAATATCTATAAAGCGTTTTTTCATTATCTTCCTACATTAATTACTCAATTTAACAAAGCATATCAAAAGCTCATTAAGTTTCTACATAATACAATTTTATTATCCATTTCATTAAATGAGGAAAAGTTGTTCCCAGATCTGTCTCTTAATGCATTTTTCAAAATTGAAATTTTATGTCTCGTCGTTAAAGACTGATGTCGTTTCATATCGAGATAGGAAAGTTATCTTATCTACTTCATCAAACATTTAGATAATGCATTGCAATCAGCATTTCACCATTTCTTTAATGGACAGAAGATATAAAATATTTATCATCTGCCTTTGTAAGTAAATTTAATGTTCTTTGAATTGAATTCATTTTTCCAATTTGGGCTTACTGTTTATAACATATCTCAACTTCCATAAGTAGTTTCACGAGGCATTAGTTTCTTTAGTATGTAAAAAGAGTTTTATAAAATAACCATTGGAAGTAGGTTTCAAAATATACTTTACGAAGAGGAACTTATTGGCAACATTTTCTTTAAAGGATAGCAATTAAAAGAAATTACTATTGCTTAATATAAAACACCATAATCTAAGCTTAAATTTGAACTTTTTTTTCATGGCATGAAAAAAACAATTACTACTTTACATAAGATGTTTCGTCCTTTTTCTGGACTCGTCAGCCAGACCCACTACCAAACGAAATCTTTGCACTATTTGAGCTCTGCTTTTTCATGTTCTGTATCATTTCTTTACTCATTTACATTACTTTGTGGCACGTTAAACCTTTTCTTCAATTTAATTTCTTTTTGATCAAATGTAGTAGAAGCATTAATAGGAAACTTAATCTCCTGGTTATCTTCCTTGATATATTGTTCAGTAATATGGTAATGATATATTACATTTAACAACAAATTTAACATGGGGAACTAATATTAAAATCACAATAAACGACTGAGCTGTTTTTAGTATTTTGGATACCGGGAATGCAAGACAGCTGATTTCCAAACCATCATCAGCTGGATTCACCCAGTATTTAACAGCTCAGTGATCTCAAGAAACATGTAAAGAAAACAATATTCAACATAGTAATGGTCCTCCATATTAAAAGACAGCAATATATAAATTAAGAATAAAAAGGGCAGATATTTAATCCTCGCTAGCCGCACGTTAAATTTAAATGTATTCTTTCTATATAATTTAATTCTCACAAGCTAAGCGGCTGCAAGAGGGGATGAAATTTCTGCCCTTTTTTTTTTTTATTCAAGCTCTTTAGTGAGCTCTTTATTCAATCTAACAAAGGCTATTTACCAGCAAAATCTGTGTCTCACTTTAATCATATGTTCTATTTACAGCAGTTAACAGTAGAAATATAAGCAGTCGTAAATGAACTTATATCCTTAAGTTTAAAGCATGAGTTGGGAAAGATTAGGCAGAGACTTGGGTGAAATTGCAGGTTAAGTTAAGTTAAGTTAAAGGATGCCACGACAGGCCTATGCAGGCCCAAGGGCTCGCGGGAGGTAAGGTCCCGGCGTTACTTGACCAACGGGACTAGGTTGAGGTCGGGAGGTCAACCCGACGCCCGCCCGCCTTTAACTCCCGGAAAGAAACCCGGTACCCATTCTACAGAGGGCTGGGTAGACCCTAGGACCCGTTTGGAGGAGATTGGAGAAATTGCAGGTAATCATTCATAATCTCAGTAGTAAGTTTAGTATTTATGCAACTAATTGGATCACGGTTTTAAAATTTAAAGTTTCTCTTAATTTTAAGCCTTCTGTTCGTAACTTTATTCCTAAATACTTCGTTCCTTTCTGTATTAGCATCAAATTCTTCAAACATCATCAATTAATTAAAATTTTTATTAAAAACCTTACATTACTCTTCTTGAAGACTGTCTAAACAAATGCATTTTGTATAATAACGAAGATATTACTTTTCACAATTGCCCAGCGACTTGCAGAACGAGACTTGCATTCTCGGCGCCCCTTACAGTGTCTGCTATAATCATCGGTGGCTTATTTTGGAATGGTGAATTATCCGCGGACCTCTCCTGTTTCCATTTTTTTTTCTGTACAATAAATTACGGAATTAAAAAAAAAATTAAATCTAGATTAAGGTAATAAGAGAGGCTAACAAAGTAAGTGAAGACAATTATAGACAAACAATTTAAAGAACGACCTTGTGGGCAGAGCTTAGTAAACCAAATTTAGTAAAATAAATTTAATGTAAATAAAACATGTTAAAAGCATTTTTGTGTTGACTTTCGCCCTTATTCGTCCTATTTCAGATTATCCGCGAAATTCGCTTATCCGCGGTTGCCGCGCCACCCAATTCCGCGGATAACCGGGAATTTACTGTAATTCGAATATTAAACAAAATATTATTTATAAATCTCAAAATTACACTAAGAAAGAAAACATCAAAACTTGAATTCATAAAAGCACATCAAATTTACAAAATTTATGTCTCTTTATCCACCATTAAACAAGTCATTCAAGACTTTATTATTCAAGTTATTTAAGGGAAAGATGGACAAAATGGGGTACCTAGCGTTTGACGCATTCCAGTTGGTAAATAAAAGAAGTGAGAGATATGTTTTTATGCTATATTCAATCTTATATCTTTCTAACACAAGGTCGGGAAGTTAAAAATTCGATAACTCCTTTTTTTTTCAGAAAAATTGCATTTTCCGAAAAAAGTCACTTTGCCCCGTTTTGTCCAAACGGTTTGATAAAATGGGGTAGCCATTCAAATCAATAGTAAATTGACTTGTATTGCTAAAAACGATAATTGTAACTCAGAATATGTGTTTGTCAGTGCAGGAACTACGGGAACAGGGATATTAATGTAATAAGATAAGGTCTCAATAAGGAAATCGCATCAAATATTTATATTTATTAATTTTTTGAAAATGTAAAATATTTACAACATGGTTTGGTTCTAGAGGAGAGTGAGACATGATACTATATAGGTCCTTTTTTTGAGGGATTTCCTCACTCCGGGATGAGATATTATCTCGATATTTCGGCCCCTTGCCTCGGGCCTTGTTCGGGAGATGTTTTAAAAGTCAATCATATGCCGTCTTCGGGTAGACGTAGCGTCTACCCCGTTTTGTCCGACCACTACACTTTTCTGGAATTCAAGATGGCGCTAGGACGCAGCTTACACAAAGTCAAATCTAATAATGTGACATTACAGCTAAATAGTGATACAATAAGAAGAGGTACTTATATTTTGAACTTCTGTAGTTGTTTGACGAGACCGCAGCTTCAAAGATGACTGAAATCTCAAACAAGTAAACACAAAATCACACAAATTCAAACAAAAATTCGTCCACGGCCCAGTAAGCTCGGAACAATGACACGAACTAACGGATCATTCTTTGTAGCGCTTTTGGCAACTAGTTCCACGCCCATCTGACAGATGTCACTATAAGGGGGGCCCAAGGGTACCACTGCCCCGTTTTGTCCTACCACCCCGTTTTGTCCAACTATCCCTTACATTCTGTTCAAAGTATTTTGAGATTATTGTTAGAAAAAAAGCAATTTATAAAGAAAGGCTTTATGTTAATGATTCTATTTTTTAAATTGATGTGACAGAAAACTACAGCCTTCTGAAAGAACTTTAATGGCCGAGTGCACCAAACATCAGTTAACTTTGATGGCTGCAGTGTGGACGTAGCTAAAATTAGTGAGGGGTGCTGGTCCAGAAAAATGGTAACCTTTGTTTTAAAATTGTGTGAAAGGAAACAAACCGGTATAAAAAGAAAATTTATTCAGAAGCTTGATAAATTTTCTTTTTACATATGTTTGTTTCCTTTCACACAATTTTAAAACAAAGGCTAAAATTTTTCTGGAGCACCCCCCCCCCACTAATTTTAGGTACGTCCACACTGCAGCCATCAAAGTTAACTGAAGTTTGGTGCACTCGGCCTTTGGTCTATTTTTCTTTAAAACTTAGCTTATTATTACTTTTCTCTAAATCTTAGTAATGAAAACCACTTTTACTAATACATTAATAATCAATAAGTGAAAGAATTGATAGGTTCTTATTCAAAGATCGCTCTTAATTTATTTCTTTATTTTGTTTTTTCTTTTCCATATGTTACAGCGGCTGCTGTTGAGTTATGGTAAAGAAATTTACTTTCTTTATGTATAATTATCAATTCTCTTGATCCAGTAAAAGTCTACTTGTAGATAGACGGTCAATCAGGAAAAAAGTTTATAACAGCTATTTGAGTTTTTTAAAAGAAATTTACGAGTTTACCATAATACTGGTAATACTTTACCATAAAGTTATCAATTTAGGCAGGTGTGCAGGCTTAGTTATTGTTTGTCAACAACTCATGCTTAATGATAATTTATGAAATAACTTGATGAAATATCTCAGCTTAAATTAATAAATATCTTCTTAAATAACCACAAACTTTAATCATCTTTCCGGCAATATTTCGTCCTGTATTTCCAAGGACTTTGTCTAGCGAAGTACATCAAGCTTGTTTATAAGAAGATGTAATCTCAACTTAAATTTTATTACAATTTCGATAATTCTATTAGTATCGCTTATTATTCCTTTACATATATTTGAATTTGATAGAAAAAAGTTCTTCAACAATTTGACTTTTTAGATTTAATTTTTTTTAAATTTCTTTCTTAAAATTAGGACAAATATAGAATTATCAATTTAAATTTTTGTAATTATTTTCAATGTATAGCGAAAGATGAATAGAACGCTACATTGCGCCAATTTATTTAAAAACGTTACTAAAAGGTAACTATTAATGAAAGAAGTGAGCATTTCTTTAACAATTAATGTTTTATATATATTATTTACTTCCTTATTAAAATTATTCATTTCGTATTACTTATAAAGTTACTTAATTTTGCAGTCGAATGAAGAAATACAAAATCAGTTATGAGAATGAATTTTATTTTGTTGTTGCTGGAAAATTTGAAAGTTTGAAAGATGGCAGTAAGTTTACGAAAATTTTTTTTCTTTCTTTTCTATTTTTTCTTATTATACTGTAGCATCAGTACACTGATTGATATTTAGCAAGATTATTTTCTTTCTCATTTTTCAGTTTACACAAAATTGGACTTACCAAAATCCACCAAAATAAAAATCAAAGTAAAAAATAGAAATATAATTATATATGACGATTTTGATTTAGTTGAAGTAGATGACGACGAGATATTAGAAGTTGAAATTAAAGAGCAGGTTAATAATTATTTTATAATGACATGTTGTTCGGTTTACAACTTCAATATAAGAATAATAAAGTTTAAAATAAAGTCTTCTTACCATCTATTTATTATGAGATTATATAAAATAAATATCTGCAAGAATACTTTATTGTAAGAATTATGAACATTAGAGAAAGATTGAGGGCTGAATATGGAATTTATACTAACAATAAAGTTTAACTTGTTCAGTCCTAGAATTAGAATTTCTAAATTCTTCTCAAAGTTGCCTGCAATTATTGAAACGAGGTAATAGCTCTTTCTCTTTATTTAATTCACTGAATCTGATTGGTTAAGTTCACGGATGAAAGCTTTTCCGAAAATATTGCTAAAGAATTTATTTATCAATGGGAAATCTAATCGTATATTGATCAACAAAACAAGAACAAGTGTTTAAAATTCCTACGCTTGCTGCCCACAGAATTCTTGCTAAAATTATATTTATTCGTGAAGAATAAATATAATTCGTGAAGAAGGTAATATTTTTAATAATTTGAAGCCAATCATTTATAGAAAAGTAGACACCACATTAGGATATGCTATTCACTTATAGTACTGAAATTCCAGGTCACTTTGTGATTATATATGCGATTTTATTCCCACGTGTCACAGATGCTGATGTATGTTATATTCTACATGTGCTGCACGTATGTTTGTTTAGCTCATTCTAGATTATAATGTCTGACTGCCGTGATATGAGAATAATGTAGAAATGATATGCACCTCCGATTTTTCCATTAAGTGTAATTTTCTGAACTATTAGGTTAAGTTATTAGGTTAAGTCGAGATTGAATGAGTAATTCTACTCTAATGGCCGAGTGCACCAAACCTCAATTAACTTTGATGGCTGCAGTGTGGACATAGCTAACATAGTGGGGGGGTGCTGCTCCAGAAAAATGTTTGTCTTTGTTTTAAAATTGTGTGAAAGGAAACAAACATGTATAAAAAGAAATTTATAAATTTTCTGAATAAATTTTCTTTTTTACATGTTTGTTTCCTTTCACACAATTTTAAAAACAAAGGCTAAAATTTTTCTGGAGCAGTCCCCCACTGATTTTGGCTACGTCCAAAATGCAGCCATCAAAGTTAATTGAAGCTTGGTGCACTCGGCCATAAATCTTGTATACTATAACGATTAATGTTTTATGCAATGTTTTACAACTCCTATCAAAGTTTTAGACAATCGGAATTAGTAAACTGATTTATAAGAAATAAACCTATTTTCATACCTTCTTTTTTTAATATAGTTTTTTTTTTCTATTTTTTCAGAAAAAGTAAATGACACTTATCATTTATAATAGAGGAATTGGTTAGATGAATCCAGAAATAGTAGTAATGTAAGAATACTTCATCACAAGCAAGAAAAATGCAAAACTGAATTAATTGGATGTACAAAATTAAAGTCTGTGAAATTAATGGTGTAGTTTTAAAAAAGGCCAGGCACACAGTAATTAAAAAACATAAACACATTAAAATCTTAATATTGCTACCGAACTTTTGCACAGGTTCAGTGGCGCTGGGAAACAAAGTGCGACTGAGCAGGGTAATTTAAAATCACAGAGAATTTATTCACTAAGATAAAATACGAAATTTACAGTTCTCAATAAACGAATTGAAGATATGGTCAGTCCTGTCTTCCTTGAAGGCTTCTGTATCAGGGCGGTCCTCGTCAACTTCTCCCGGCAATTGTATCGACTTGTGCGGCCTAGAGCTATCATCCTCGAAGCCTTCTGTATCGGGGCGGTCCTCGTCAGCTTCCCCCGGCAATTGGTTCGTCTACTCCGGTCTTGTATTGAGGATGTCTCCGTGGCCTATCAACCACTAAACGACATCATCTTCTTTCCAAGTGGGGAACTCTCTCTCCCTCTCTGAATCGCTGCCTATCAACAGGAATCTTCACTCCTCTATCCTCGAGCTTGGCGGAGAACTTCTCGTGGCTGCTCGCCACCACCCAACTGTCATTGCAGCTCTCTGCGCTGCCTTATAAGCCCGATCCCTGCCTCCCTTTCACTCCTGAAGAGTCCACTATCGAGAGAGAGACCGGGTCGGACTGAACTACTCCTCACAGAGGTGGAATGAAGTTAGTTGACTCCATTCTTTAGGGGGATCGGACAAATCCACAGGTAACAATATCTCGACCAGGTTATTATGATTCTGCCGATCTCTTTCAAGTGAAGTATTTCTTGTACTTTTCTTGAAAAAGATTGGCAGGTCCGATCGGAACCTGGTCGAGATATTAAGATTTTAATGTTTGAAAATGAATTTCACCTAAATGTTCTAAAGATCTTCACATCAACACATTTTCATTTCTAAAAAAACTTTAAAATCCGTGATATTTCGTACTCTTTAATCAAGAGCACTTCTTCAGACGGTTAGATTAGATTAGATTAATTGAAGTGGGTGGCATGACTGCCGAGCACGTCGAACTGAAAGATCTTTTTGTACTATCCCACGGAAAGAAGGACAGACGGAGAGAAAGACTGAGAAAGGATGGTGTGAGAAATGCAGGGAAAACCTGCCCATCGCGGATCGCCACCATCAACGAAATCCACATGAGAACCCGAGGTGAGAGGCTAGTGTCTTAGCGACATCGCCAACCGCGGGGCCTCTTCAGACGGTTAGGGATAGGCTTCATAAACCTATTCCCTAATACAGAGAAATCATTACAAATGATAAAATTTTATGAAGTGATACCTTACATGTCTTGTTAAAAACAAAGGATAGGTAATACATCATTAATACTAAATTATAGTTCAGTACAAAGAATAGATGGAAATTCTTTTAGGGTTTTAAAAAGAGAATCTCTGTCAATCGAATCATAGGCCTTTTTAAAATCAACAAATATTAGCATTATCTTCTTATTTGATATTTTCAAATATCTAATTATTTGTTTAAGGTTTAGAATTTGCTCTGGACAAGATCTACTACTCCTAAACCCAGCTTGATATTCTCCAATATGTTTATCCAGTTGAGGATTTAGTATGTCCAAAAAAGCTTTGGATAAGATTTTGTATTCTACAGGTAATAATGAGATTCCTCTGTAATTATTAATATCTGTTTTATTCCCTTTCTTATGAAGTGGGTGAATTAATGCAACCTTCCAATTTTCTGGAATTGCCTCGGTGTCCCAGATCTTGTCCATTTTTTCTTTTATAATAGTGGCACCTAAATCTCCACTAGCTTTTAGAATTTCTGCTGTGATGCCATCTTCACCTGGGGCTTTATTGTTTTTTAGTTGTTGGATGTATTTTTTAATCATATCAAGACTTGGTGGTTCTGAATCTTTATTAGGGATGCTATCATGGAATTCCAGTTTTTTGGTCGGTTTTTCACAGTTCAGTAACTTTTCAAAATATTCTGCTAATAGCTTACAGTTTTCGTCATTATTAAGTGCTAGTTTTCCATTTTCTTTTCTGAAGCATAGAGATTGTGAAAAGTACCCAGACATACAATTATTGAATGTTTTGTAGTAATCCCTTGTATTATATTTTTTTAAAATGTTCTTCTATAGATACAAGTTGTTCCTTTTCAAAGCACCTCTTTTGTGCCCTAATAGTTTTATCCGCTTGTTTCTTGTCAGACTGATAGCTATTCCACTTACTACTTGTTTTCCTGCTATACCAATTGTTCCAAGCTTTCTTCTTTTGTCTAAGAGCTTCTTCACATTTATTATTCCACCATCTGTGCTTTCTCTGTTGGTTCTGTGGAGCTATGTTAAACGCGGTATTTTGAATCATTTCTGTAAAGTTGTTGGCATCAATCCCCGCTTCCTTTAGCTTCTTTTGAAAATCGCACTCCTTTTCCTTCAAAGTTTCATTATTAATTCTCTTAATCGTCTTGGTTTGTTTATTGACTTTACATTTTGGAATAAATCGCATGTGGATTTCCGTTGGATAGTGATCTGAATTAGCACCAATTAGTTTAATTATTTATTTATTGCCTCTTATTGTTTAATAATTTTCCTTCTAAGGCATGTGTAGGGAAAACACAGATTTATTCTTACAGTTCTATTCAGAATTGAAAATAAGGAAGAGGTTCACTGAAGAGTAATCGGATCATACTGTCAAGTAAGACATCCTTAAGATTACGATGCATAATAATGTTTTTTTGTTTTGTTTTTTTTCTTTTTTCTTTTTTTGCAGCAAAAAAAATTTATATTAATTTCAGTTTTAAGGAAACTATAAAATATTCTGTTTTAATGTGCTTACAAAGAATAATTGTCCATTTCAAAGATGGTTGCAAATTAAATTTAATACCACCTTCATTTTATAGAAAATAGAAAATTTGATATTTTTATTTACATGAAATCATCTCAAACCTGGAAACAGTTTCCACTGCATCTTCAACTGCTTTTCTTATGCGAACATATTTGTTGAGAAATTTCCCCTTTATTCTAGTTTTTGAATAAAAAAACCAAAACAAAACATGTAAAAGATGTGCAAAAGCATAAAAGTAAGGGCTCCTCAATAATAAAATAAATCTCACGCGGGCATCGAACGTCTGCATAATCAATTTCGAAAAACAGAAATAATTTCTACAATTAAACGACCTCGACAGAAATCGAACCTGTAACCTCCTCATCCGAAGTCAGACTTCTTATCCATCCTGCCACGGAAACTACATTCGAATTATTGTATCGCTGATCATTCCCTGTGTGTTTGTGACGCAATGAGAGAAGAGCCTGAGAAATATAAAGTATGCCGATATTATTTGCACTCAAGTAAAAATACAAAAAAAAGGAAGTACATTAACGTAAGGCAAAATAAAAAAGTTAGGAAAATGCCAAAAACAAAACAAAAAACATATAGACAAAAACAAACGGATTCGAACAAACAACCTGCAGCGTATGAGTCCGATACCTTACCCATGAAGCTACAGCTGATAACTGAAATAACATCGTTGCATTTCTAACATTTAAGCTAGTAGCGGAAATCCAATAAAAACAATGTCAAATATCTCGAACATGGGGGGATGGGGCATTGGCCACCGAAAATACCCATTCTTACGGTGTTTGGGCAGATGGTGAAGTTCGTTTGTTGATTCGACCTTCCGTTCGGGAGTTGTTAGGGAGGTACAATGGCATTGGGGCCGTTGATCCCTGTAAATACCCGATTCCTACAGTGTTTGGGTCTCTGAAGAGGATGGTGATGTTCTTTTTCCGATCCGTCCTTCCGTGCGGGAGTTATTAGGGAAGGACAGACACGCACGGACAGGACAAATGCAATAGCTATCAATTTTGGTCGCTAAAATTACCTGTAGTGCTATCTTTGCAAATATTTCTTACAAGGAACTTGGTACAACGAACTGACATCTATTGAAAAGTCAACGCAAAAGAAGTTTGTTTTTTTTCTCTTAGTTCTCAGTCTATACATGTTACAATGAATTCAGTTCAACATTCAGTAAATAAAGAGCATTTGTGCAATATTGATGCAAGAAAAAATATTATGCGTGTTGAATTTATTTCCGAAAACAGTGAAAAGTTGCTGATATTACGTTAATTAATATTATTATAAATTTGCTGGTTCCTTTACTTCAACTAATGAGTATATAAATGCAAGTTGTAAGTTTTCATCCTAATTCTAAATAATACCATCATATCTTATTTCGATATGGTTTCATTTCTTGAATAAGAGATCTTATCGTCATGCTGAAATCCTCTATATGAATACTAGATAAAGTGTGAAATTTAGAAAATATATTATTAATGATCTTATTAAAGAAAAAGAAAGAAAAAAAATTAGAACTGTACAATGATAATACACTTAGAAAAGCCTTAGTCACATAACGAAAATCAAAGTAAAACCTAAAAATCATTATCAGCCGAGAATTCAGAATAAGGCCTTGCCATTATATAGGAAAGGAATCTGATATTGAATCTGATCGCTCTTCAATATCAAGTAGGCCTATTTTTATTTATACAAAGTATCTACTTCCTTTGATATTTATTTTCAATTTATTTTAAATGTCTGTTATTTGATTTCACAATGGGTAGTTATGCTAAACTAAAAATTAAATGTAGTGAGTGAGAAGGTATATTGAAAAAAGCAGAATTATGTTGTAAATCATGTGGCGTAGAACAACATGAAAAATGTGTTGATGAAAATAATGCTGTGGATATTTCAACGCCAACAAGGAAAAGCCGTTGGTTATGTTTAAAATGCAGAAGAATTACAACTATAGAGGTTATAAAGGTTATAGAAATTAAAACACATATAGAAGAAAAAAATAAATTATTTAAAAAATATAAGAATAATAAAACAAATAAAAAATATAAGAATAATAAAACAAATAAAAAATATGAAAGAGAATATAAAATTAAAAGAAATTGGCTAAAAATTTTATTAAAAAAAAACAAACAATTAGGCGTATCCATATATAATACGAATGTGATAGTTATTATTAGAAATAAAAACATCTTTTCTTCTTCTTAAACTATGTAAATTAACATTAACTATGTAAATGATCCTAAATTATTTTCAATCACAATAACTACGCAAGCAATACTTACTATGTAAACAATACTTACTATGTAAATGATATTTTACGTGAATGATTCTATATTGTTTCTAATTATAATTACAATATATGATTACCATATATGATTTGACTTTTTATGAAGAACATTCTTTGTATCAATATGCCTGAAGAATTAGATGAAGTGTCATCTGCGAAATATAGCTATGTTTAAGAAGAAGAAAAGATGTTGTGGTTTTTATTTCTAAAAAAACCCCAATTATTTTAGAAATTTAATTAAGAATGATCCAAACTCAATATTGCTATTTGGAAAATTTTATAACAACATAATAATTATAATTTAAATAATAATAAAAAGAATTGTTTTTTAAAAAATTCGTAATCTTGTCAACAATTATGATATTAATGTGCTTTTTAAAAACTTAAGTAAAAATTTTTTACAAGTAAGAGAGTATAGGAATAACTTCAACGAACATTTCAATATAAATAATGAAAATAATCATATTACGGATTCTTTTGCACTATTTTTGCCGAATTATTATGATATACAGTAAAACCTCGTTAAGTCGTCACTCAAGGGACCGAACATTTTTGACGACTTAAGCGGAGTGACAACTTAAGCGGAGTGGGCATTTTTGAAAGAAAAAAAAGCACTTAAATACAATATTCTTATGAATTGCTGTAGGATTCGGTGAGAAAAACAAGATTTTCAGAAATCAATACATGCAAAATAAAAAAAAAAAAGAAAACCAAACAGATTTTATACTTTTTACATTTTATTTTCTTTTACTGGCATTAAAATAATCCAACAGTGTTGATTGATGAAGGTGCTGATTACTGGTAACAATTCGAAACACTTTGTAATGAAATGGAACTTCAACTTTTGTGCACATAGTTAATCGTATCTAAAACCGAAACTTCTAGCTTTTCGATCCTAACCAAAGCTTTTATCATGTCCTTTACAAGCATTTTTTTGTACTTTCGTTTAAAGTCAAGAATTATCCTTGATCTAAAGGCTGAAGAAGTGCAGTTACATTTGGAGGAAGAAAAACAATTTCGATCGCTTTTAAATTTTCGGGGCTTACTCGCTATGAAATAAAATCACGCTCAGTAGCGGTCAAGAAAACGTCGGCTACTCTTGACAAGAGTCGCAGCGAGAAGTGAATTTCCCTAGTGAAAATTCCCCGTAAAGGCTAGGCTTTCTTAGAGTGAAGGGGCGGGGCTGAAAAGATAGTAGACAAAATTGAGAATAAAGATGCTTTTCGCCATTTTTGAGGGTGACGAGTTATCCGGAGTAGAATTAAATTTGGTGACGGGTAAAAGAGGGTTATTTTACATTATTGTCTATGAGACCTTGTCGGGACCAAAGGAAAACGACGACTTAAGCGGAGTGACGACTTATCCGAGTGACGACTTAACGAGGTTTTACTGTACAAAAAATAATAATGAATCAAAAATATCATTATTCATCAGGATGTGACCTTATTAAATTTAAGGAAATAAAAAAATGTATAGATAATATAGCTCTTTTTTTAGTTGAATTAATCAAAAATATTTTCACTTCGGGTATTTATCCAAATCTTTGGGAAATAGCTACTGTATAATTACTCCTGTTTTTAAGGGTGGAAATTTTGATGATTTAAATAATTATAGACCAATTTCCTTATTGTCAAATATATCAAAAATTGTAGAAAGTTTTTTTAATCAATCTTTAAACAATTACTTTACAAGTATGAATTTACTTAATGTAAATCAATATGCTTATAAAAAAAAGTAGCAGTACTGGGAAATTATTAAAAAAATTAAAAGAAAATATTAATAACAATTTAAATGAGAGTAATGTCGTATATATTGCTTTCATTGACTTTAGTAAGGCATTCGATAGTATAAATCATGATATACTTCTTAAAAAACTTCATTGTATGGGTATTAGAGCAAATGTTTATAATTTATTAAAAAACTATTTAAAAAGCAGAAAATTTAAAATTAGAATAAATAAACATTTAAGTAAACTATCTTAGACATGACTCAATGAGACGAAAGGATTCCTGATGTTTGAACTTCCATCTTTGAAGAACTTTTTAAATATTAACTTCTGTCCATCTTTTACCAGGTATTTTGTTCTGTTCAATTGAAGCCAATTAACAACTTTGTTTCAATTATTTTAGAAATTTACTTATTTTTAAAAATAGGTTTTTCTTTAAAAATTTCTAAGCCTAGTGCCAATAATCGATTACATGTTTTATGAATCTATTCAAGAATTTAAGTCCAGATACTGTGTTAACAATTTAAATCTTAAATTTGTTTTATATATCTTATGGTGAAAGTCTAGGCTTTTATTATTTTCTTTGACAGAGGGTGTTTGGAGTGATTTTATAACAGTAGTAGCCTTATATAAATCTATATAATTCATATAATAACGTATATAAATTCGTTATAAGTCTTTCTAAAAAGTCAAAACGAATTTATTACAAAGAAGATATAGGAAGACCCTGGAACTAGTTTGAAAAAATATTGTAAAAATTCTGAAGCAAAAAAAAAATTATAATTTTTATTAAAATTTTGTATTAAATTTAAAGAAAACAATTGATGATTTTGAAGACTTTCTTACTATTACCATTAGCATCCAATAAGAACATCTTAAATTTAAAATTAATCCGTCTTTTTATTTCAAAATTGATAATTTAAAGACTAAACTTATCATTTTGTAAATAAAATATTAAATTGAAATCTTTATAGATTGTTTCTAAGCTTCAAGGTTATTAATTGGAACTACCTCAACAATAACGATAAGAAAATTATAAAAACATTACTTAAACAAACTTCTAATGCCATATTAATAAGGTATAAAATTTTAATTTAAGAAATAAAAGAAAAATTTAGCTTAATAATAAAAAATTACAATATTTTTGTTCAGAAATGAATGGCATCTTTTCTTAAAATATTATCAAATAGAAAACAAATTAAATGCATTTCAAAAAGTAACCAAAAAATTCAGAATCAAATTCTGCTCCGAAATTCAGAAATCTTTATAATCTTACATCTACAGTTACTGAAATTAGATAGAAATAATTCTTGAAATTAGAGTCCACTATTGAAGCCAATGCGCATGAATACTCCTTAAAAAAACTTTTCATACAAATTAAAAATCTTAAAATTATAATGGACTAGTTTCTTCCCCTCGAGGGGATTTCTTCAGCAATAATACAATAATCTACAATGTCTAGATATACATAGACAGCTACCAACTCCTTCCGTCATCACTTCTTTGGAGGTCATGTGAAATGTAAATAACACCCATCCGACTGCTACCATCGCCATCTGGCGATTCTTCTTGGAACCATCTACCATAACAACAGGGCCGTAGCTACCACCGGGGCAGCCGGGGCAGTGTCCCGGGGCCCCCGAGCAAAGGGGGCCCCCGAACGAAGGGGGATTTTTTTTTTACGAAACCATAATCACTTGTTGCCGTGGGCCCTCAATCCTCTAGCTCCGGTACTGCTCAAAGGTTTTCGACTAGTAGAGTTAGGGACTGGAAGCATATTTCAGAACGAATAAAAAGTTATGAAGGATCCAGGATGCATGCTCGTGCTTGTGTTGTTTATGAACAGTGGCGCAAACATGAGACAGTTGATAGAAAGCTTGAGTAAGAAAGAAGGTTCTGGCGGAAGGTAGTTGAAAGAATACAGAATGTGATCCTAACCCTTGCAACATGTCATCTCGCTTTTCGCGGAACCAGTGAAATGCTAGAACATAGCAATAAGGGAAGTTTCTTATCAATCATTGAACTGCTATCAAAGTTTGATCCTGTGTTGCAAGAATTGCTAAGGCGTCCACAGGGTGCAATAAACTATCTAAGTCCGCAAATTCAAAATGAGCTGATCGACTTATTATCATCAGAAGTTAAAAATCACACCTGAGCTTCAAAATGCTTTGTTTTTATCACTTATTTTGGACACAGCCCAAGACTGACCAGTTAAGTGAAGTTTATAGGTACGTGAAAATAGAGAACGACGAAACAGGAAACCTGTTGAGTTGAAAATTTGGGAAGTTTTCTTCTCCTTTAGAGAGGTTGAAGATCAGTCAGTACAAGGTCTTGCTGAAGAAATAATTAATTGGCTGGAAGAGAAGGGTTTAGATCTGAGGAAATGTCGGGGTCAAGGATATGACGGAGCAGCCGTAATGAGTGGAGCATACAACGGTGTGCAACAACGTATAAAAGAAAAAGCCCCACGTGCTTACTTGGTATATTCTGCGGCACAAAACCTTTACCTTGTGCTGAAAGATGCTGTTGAAGGAAACAGAGAGATTTGCCAG
Organism: Thereuonema tuberculata; assembly: GCA_023159025.1. Taxonomy (NCBI): domain Eukaryota; kingdom Metazoa; phylum Arthropoda; class Chilopoda; order Scutigeromorpha; family Scutigeridae; genus Thereuonema; species Thereuonema tuberculata. The sequence continues at coordinate 52,036,556 of JAFIDM010004315.1, read as the reverse complement.
TTTTTTTGAAACCGTCCAAAGTGTATATTGCTTTTTTGGTCATAGCATTATTCGCTAGGAGGAGTTAAAAACAATGTACCAGAGTGGGTCTTCGAAAGTGACATAAAAAACTCTGAATCCAACTCGTTGGGCTGGCAGATTTGACGCAGTAAGCGCCTTAAACATAGGTTCTGTGATGTTTTGAAATGTCTCAACCGCCTAATTCTGACTAGCAAAAAAATGAAGGAAAGGGATGAAGCAAAGCAACTAAAGAAAAATTTGGAATCTTTCAACTTTGTGTTACTCCTAGTAATACAATGTGAAGTTTTAGAGTCCCTTAATATCGTAGCAAAGTCTCTGGAATGGGAGATCGTAGATCTGTTATCTGCATATGAGTTACTGGGAAATGCTCTTCTTAAAGTCACCAAGATCCGTGGATGATTCGGAGAAATAATTTCAGAGGCTTCAGATTTTGTGGACGTTGGGGAATATCTCCAGGTTTCGCCAGAGTAGGATTAAAAAAGTGAAAAAACACTTTGATGAGTTATGTGAAGACGAGAGATTACAAGAGCCAGAATCCTGTTTTAGAGTAACAGTGTTCTGCCCAATGATAGACACTTTACACACTCAACTTGATAGCCGTTTTCAGGGTATGAAAGCTGTTCTTGACACTTAACAAGTTATTCAGCCTGAATTTCTTGTCAATGCTAATGAAAAAGAGGTCCATGACAAAGCAGTTGATTTTGTTAGAAGGTTTCCGGATGATCTGTCTCCAACATTTCCATCTCAGATATGTTTAGTTAAAACTTCATTTAAAAAAAACTTGAGAAAATGAGCAGCGTCAAGGAATTTGCAGATCTGTTAATACTTGATCATAGCTTACTTTCACCAACTTATCCTGATGTGTGTGTACAGAATGTATTATGTACTTGACAGTTCCTGTGAACGTAGCTAAGGCCGAACAGTCATTTTCAAAACTGAAGTTAATCAAAAATTACTTACGACGCACTATGGGACAGAAAAGGCTCAGCAATCTAGCTTTGCTTTCAATTGAAAATGATAAGAGCTCAACAAATTAACTTTGATAAAAGAATCAATGACTTTGCTTCTAAAAAGGTTAAGAAACAGAAGTTCATTTAAGCAGAAGTTCATGTAATGCTATGTTTTCAGCTAAAACTCAACCTGTATAGACTTTGGATTTTACTTTCGAAATGTATACATTTTAAACAATTTGCTTTTGTCTCCTTAAGATTTGCTTTTTTTTAAAGTTGCATTATTATTTCAATTATCACTTTTAAGATAAACCTTGCAATTCTTCTATGAGTGATGCAATTAATTCTCTGTCTTAATTGTTTCTGACTTTATCTTAGTAATCCAATCCATTTAACGTGATTGTATTGGTCCAGAATAATAAACAATTGCAAGGTAATTTGGTTTTACAGTAGTAACATTGTAACTCTGTAAATTTTATATTAAACTCACTTGTCAGTGTAAAAAGTCGAAGTGTGTTTTGTCTGTTTTAAATTCCCATTCTATTCACTTACCAACAATAAAAATAGCAACCATATTATAACATTACACCATTTTAAATCTTCTTTCTTCAATATTCTAATAATATTCTGGCGATATTTCGCGAAATTTTATCATTTCACCTTTTTAAGCCTTTTTCTTCAAAATAACTTCGAGTCTATCTCAACATTATTGATTTTCCTTTTCAATACTAATGCACTGTAACACTATTGAGTTTCTTTTTCAACAAAGTAACTTAAAAAAAAAGTAACAAAGTAAGCAACCATATTAAAAAAAAATACTTCTAAATGAAAGTGGTGTAAAGGTAAGGGAAGGGGGCCCCGTAATCACTTGTTGCCCCGGGGCCCCCAATCCTCTAGCTACGGCCCTGCATAACAAACACACGCGTCTTGCTTCACTGAAACAACGATCAAGGATTCATGTTTCTTCCGTATTGAGCCCTGAAATAAACTTAAAGGAACAATAAATAAATCAATAATTAATTGAATTCTTCCCCTGTTTTAACTATTACAAGGCATGAAATCAGAAATGCTTCATATCACTGTTGTTGATTTTATTTTATTGCACTTCTATTTGTTTATTATGCTGTTTATTATGCTGTTTATTATGCTGTTTTTTCTTCTCTTAGACCCATAGAAACATGGACATTACGACGCAGTGAAGAGAAACGACTAGAAGCATTTGAAATGTGGATATGGAGAAGAATGGAGCATGTGAAATGGACAGACAAAATAAGAAATGAAGCTGTGCTAGAAAGAGTGGATGAAGAAAGAATAATGCTGAAACTGATCAGGAAGAGAAAAAGAAACTGGTTAGGTCACTGGCTGAGAAGAAACTCCCTAATGAAGGATGCACTGGAAGGAATGGTGAACGGTAAAAAAGTTCGAGGCAGAAGAAGATTTAAGATGATCGACAACATTATGGTAAATGGATCTTATGTGGAGACGAAGAGGAAGGCAGAAAATAGGAAAGATTGGAGAATGCTGGGTTTGCAGTGAAGGACCTGCCCTTGGCAGAGAACTATTGATTGATTGATTGACCATATTCCTGAACTTCAGATACTGATAACTGCACATTATATACATCATTCAAAGTCGAAATACGAGGAACATCGCTGGACGAAGTGCATTAATCTACAAGGAGATTACATTGAAAAATAAAAAAGTTTCAGTGACGTACGTACTTTTTTTCTATTCCGTTCCGAGAAGTTATCAAACCACCCTCGTTTATCCGGACTCCATACATTTTCTTTCTTTATGATGCTACATCTGGCTAGTATCATAGGATTGTCCATATCGATTGTATGCCTGGTCGATTCACTACGGACATACGTGAAATATTCAATGTTTCTCTTTTCAATTGCACATTTATGCTCCTGTACCCGATTATCAACCATCCGTTGGGTTTCTCCTAAGTATCGGCATGCCCCACTTTTACATTTAAAAATTGTTTCTCCTGCAAATGAAAAGAGAAATATTGAACATTTCATGTATGTGCAAAGTGAATCGACCAGGCATACAATCGCTGTGGACAATCCTATGATACTAGTCAGATGTAAGCATCATAAAAAAAGAAAATGTATAGAGTCCGGATATATTTTGACTTTGAATGATGTATATACTGTGCAGTTATCAGTTCGGGAATGTGGTCTAAGAGAAGAAAGGAAGAAGAGAGGAAAAAAAAAAAACCCAGCATAATAAACAAATAGAAGTGCAATAAAATAAAATCAGCAACAGTAATATAAAGCATTTCTGATTTCATGCCTTGTAATAGTTAAAACAGGGAAAGAAATTGATTTGTTTATTGATTTATTAATTATTCCTTTAAGTTTATTTCAGGGCTCAATACCGAAGCCTGAGCTTTTAGGTATTGAAATCTCAAGTGAGAAGGTTTTTGGAAATTTTAAAATGGAAACCTAACACACAGAAAGACTTCTGTAAATATATCATAAAGGATCATTTTGCCCCGGGGTTTGGGGCAATATGATCACCCCCCCCCCCTTTTAGGTAGTTTATTCTTGTTGTAGACTACTAAGATAGAAATTCCACAATGATTTATACTGATTGTCACACTTGAAACACATTTTTCAGAAAGATAAAATATACAACTATACAAAACTACAACAATACAACAATTAATCCTAATGAAATCCTAATATAAATATTTCGCTAAGTCCCACATTAGAGTACTAATGTTAATTCAGTATTTCTGTATTATTATTATTACAATAATAATAATTTTTATTATTATTATTTCTGTATTATTACTGTATTATTCTTTTTTTCTGTATTATTATTACTGTATTATTATTATGGGAAATTATGATCCCCTTGCCTGATCGTTTTGCCCCATTTGCTTCCATCACAGAAAATTCGTTATAATGACTAAACGCCATCTTGTATGAAGGAACGAAACGAAAGTAAACATCTACATTTCAGACGTTAAACACACAAATAGTTACGAAGAAATTCAGTTTCACTGTTGACGAGATCAAAAATTGCACAACAATTACTTATCTTAGATCAGGACAGCATAAAATAACGTTTTCTTCTCTAAAACTTCAAAGATAAATCCACAACAACTCTAGCTCACACCCACGCCTGCTACCTCAACTAAAGACAGCCTGCGAATTGCCCGCACAATGCCATCACCAATCAAGTAGATATTCACCGTGATCGTTTTGCCCCGGGGGATCGTTATGGCCTGGTCTCCCTATGTTCAAATGCTGTATATCTTCAATGTTAAAAGCAGTCAGAATGATATTTCTCTATAAAAATAATTTATTTTAAAAAATTATCCACCAACATTGATTTCTGTAGAAAGAAAATTTTTCTAATTTAGAAAGTCGGCTCTAGATATGTAATATTGCAGATCACATAATTTTAGTAGAGATAAAATCAGCAATTACTAGCAGCAAAGCCTGTCGGACGACAGGCATAAAAAAATTTGAAAAATCATTTTATTATCAACTATCAAATATAAAGTAAATGTAATCTAAATACTGTCCTAACTTGTGAACGAAGCTTCTATACAAAAATGGTTTTGAGTTTCGAAATCAGCGTAAACAACTGAGTAAGTATGCCAAATTTCATTAAAATGGATGCAGTGGTACCAAAATTATTTGGTTTTGAACGTATGTTTTGTTAGAATTTCAGTTGTCGAGGTCAGTTCCCAAGAATAAAATTTCATGGAAACAACATGAAATGACACAATGAACTAATATTTTCATCCAATTTGAGTACTTTTGATTCAATGGTACCATTGAGAACCGTTGGATCTATCTTAATAGCTTAATTATATCGAGTTACAGACAGACAGACAAACTTAGCCAATTTATATGTATACATATACATATATATATATTTGATTCAATTGATGATTTAATTTGAATTTTTTTTTTAAATGTTTATCAGACCTATTTAGGTGTATCAGACCTTCTTACCTGTACACCTGTAATATAGGTTCTGAGAGTTTAATCTAAAGGATCATTTTCCACCCAAAAAGAAAAGCGAAATACCAACAATAAAGTTTAATTTATCTAAAGAATAATTATTATTTTTGACTCATAACGCCGAAAGGCATTTAAAACTCACATTTGTATAATCTAAATACTGCTCTAACTTGTGAAGAAGCTTCTACGGCAAAAATGGTTTTGAGTTTCAAAATCAGCGTAAAAAACTGAGTAAGTATGCCAAATTTCATTAAAATAACAAAATTATTTGGTTTTGAACGTATGTTTTGTTAGAATTTCAGTTAAAATTTCATGGAAACAACATGGAATAACAAAATGAACTAATATTTCATCCAATTTGAGTATCCTTGATTCAATGGTACCATTTAGAACCTTGGATCTATCTTAACAGCTTAATTATATCGAGTTACAGACAGACACACATGTAATAAAAAAAAATATATTTAAGCCAGTTGTGTGTTTTGACATTAGGGTGACCTTGTAAAAAGTTTTTAAGTTTCAATGTCTTGATTGATCTTCAGAACTTCACGTCTTAATGTCTCGCCAAGTTATAGCCAAAAGTGAGGCATTATTGGGCTGTGCTTAGGGCTTCAGTTGATCTTAATCAGGCCCTGATTTTAAAAAAGAAAAGGAAAGTACTTTTTAAATATGCTATCATTTTACTGTAATTACTGTTCTCGACATTTACATTTAGATAAATACACTTGTCAATTAAATAAGATTTCCTTTAAAATCAGGATTGTTTAACGATTTGCGCATTCCTTTAGTATTCAAACGATCACATTCTCCTCATAATAATTATATGATATGTACTATTAAAATGGAAATAATTGTAGGTTTAGTTCACAGACGGGAAGACGATGATAATTATCATCGGAATACTTATAAAAAGATTTGAATACTAAGATATACAACAAAGGTCAGTGATATTTATCAAGAAAGATATTATTTAAAAATTAAAAAAAGAACTATTGTTGCAAATGTTCTTTAAAAATATTCTATTTACATTTTCTTGTATTTAGCAAAATACTAAGGAAAAACAAGTGAATATAATTTTGTGCTAAAGCATAAATGTAAGGGCGACCCATAATAATACAATAAAAATTTTTTTAAATAATAATAAAAAAAGAAAGTAAAATAACGTAAGGAAAAATAAAAAAAAATAAAACATTAGGAAAGATCGTTAGGAAATGAATAAAAAAAAAATTAGGAAAATAAGAAAACCACAAAAGTAAAAACCCATCCGGACATTGAGAAAAAAAGATTAAGAGAAAAACAAAACAAAAAGAAGAGCAGAAATACGGTTTCGAACCAACAACCTTTAGTATGTGATTTCGAAACCTTTACCATCAAGCTATAGCTATCAACTGAAATGGGATGATTGAATTTTTAACGTTTAAGGTAATAGCGGAAATCCATTGAAAACAATACCAAATATATCGAACATGGGGGAGGAGGGGGGGGGCGTTAGCCCTTGAAAATACCCTAACCGACGTTGTTTGGGCCACTGAACGCGATGATGAAGTCTGTTTGTCGATCCGATCTTTCGTTCGCAAGTTTTTAAGGGTCTACGTTAACAACAATGCTAAATATCTCAAACATGAGGGGGGGGGGGGCATTGGCCCCTGAAAATACCCCATTCCTGCAGTTTTTGGGCCTCTGAACACGATGGTGAAATCCGTTTATCGATCCGACCTTCCTTTTTCGAGTTGTTATGGGTGGACAGACACGGACGGACAGGACAAACGTAATAGCTACCGATTTTTGATCGCTATCACAATAGCTCCCAAATTAGTCGCTAATAAATACTTTTCTACAAAA
>JAFIDM010004315.1:52013147-52024899 GCA_023159025.1 Thereuonema tuberculata | reverse complement strand
TTCGAACAAATTACCGTTCGAACAAGTTACCGTTCGAACAAATTACCTCGAAGAAATTACCGTCGAACAAATTTCTTTCGAACAAATTTCCGGGAGGCCATGTTGATTAAACATTTATTGCAACAAAAACATGAAATCAAGCTGAACGACAAAAACCATTGAGTACGTTGAAGATTATTGTTATCTTGGACAATTAATCTCATTCTCATATCGATAAGGCAAAGAATTAAAAGAAGAACTGAAAATGCATGGAATCAATATTGGACACTGGCCTTCATTCTCAAAGGTGACTTTCCTATGGGCATCAAGAGGGAGGTAATGAATATGTACGAGTTGCCCGTTCTACATATGGCGCAGAGACGTGGTCTTTAACGAAGTTACAGACTGAGAAATTAATGGTATGCCAGAGAAGAATGAAAAGGAGCATGCTTGGCATTAAGTTGAAAGATTGAATGAAGAACACGGAAATTAGGCGTACAACACAAATAAAGGATGTTGGTAAAGAAGTTTTGAAGAAAAAGTGGACTTGGGCAGGACATGTGGCCAGAATGTCAACATATAAAAGCTGATTCAAGAGTGGTATCCCCGAGATGGTAAAAGAAGTCGTGGTCGCACAGCTACAAGATGGCAGGATTCTATCAAGAAGGCACAGAAGGTACTTTGGACTCATGCTGCCAAAGATAGGCAACGATGGAAGAAACTAGGAGAGGCCCTTGCTCCGGATGGGGATTGTAGGGGCGGATGATGATCATGATGATGATGAATTTCTAAAAGTAACAGAAGAACAGAACTTAGTTAATATTATTTATACAATATTATCTTTACAAAATTTTCTTAAATTCAGAGGTTTTCAAGGAGATCATGATGACAATATTTAAATATTGAATATTTAAATGTTAAGTAGTCAAGTTGTTTTAAATAAAAATTATTTATATATATATATATATATTAATATTTTTACATTAACTTTATTGATATTGTCAAAACAAAATAAAAAATTTTCACAACATTAAAAATTAAACTACATTTTAGAAGGTCATTTAAAGAATTTACACAGAAGTAGAATATCAAATGCAATTAATAAACCTAATATCTCAAATGAGTACCTAAACTATAAGTACTAACTCAAGAAACACTGAACACTAACATGTAGATAGTTACCAAAAGAAAATATCTTAATTTCTAAATGTAATTAATATGCAACTAGCAACACAGTCAGTATATATTAATATATAGTGATTTAAATGTAAAGTCAATTGTAATTCTATGTTCTTGACACGTTATAATTTTCAATAACATCATTAGTTTATTGAACTACTTATTTAATGTAGCTTTTACTTTACATACTGGTAAGTTTTCTTTAAAAAAGAATGTATAAGGCATATTAAGAAAAAAAGCATGGACAACAACATCAAATATATAATGTTGTAGAATTTTATTGTAATTTGAAACTTTACATTCTTTTTTTATTTGTAAATATTTGGATTATTAATCATGCACACATGTAATGTTTATATTAAAGCAAAAACAAACTAAAAATAAATTACACAAGGGTATATCTTCAAGCAACACAGTAGTCTTAAGAAAGCATTTCAAAAGGAATATGTGGTGTGGTGAATAAGTTACCATCTAAATTGTTCAACTACTGTGTTCGGCCATGGAACACTTCCAACTCCATTAAAGTATTCTTTGAACTCATCTCAAATTCTTAAAGCTTCGCTTCCATGCCTGTTACCTCCCAGATTAATTTGTAAACCTGTCCGTCCTGGATGAGAGGTATTGGTGGTTCCTTCCACTTCAACCTCTTCCGGAGGATTGACAGGAGTTCTTAAAATAAAATAATGCAAGATGCTACAGACAAGAACAACAAGTTCTGTTTTCTCCATAGAAAGATTAATGCCGTTTAGTAAAATTCTAAATCGGTTGCTAAGGATTCCAAAAGAATTTTCTAATTCTTCTAGCCCGATTCAACTATAATCGTGAATTCTTTTGTATTGATCAGATCCTGTTTGCATGTGGCTTCATTAAAAATTTTGATTGAGGAAACGCATCATCTGCTACAATAACATACGGAACAGGAAGGCTTCTACCAGGCAGAGGAGCAGCAGGAGGACATTTCAATTTTCCCTCCTGAATTGAATCGAATAATCCACTGGCCCGGAAAACACCAGCATCATTCATTCTTCCATTAACACCAACGTTATCATAGCTAAACTGGCACTGAGCATCTACAAGATTCAACAACACAATGCTTTCAGTTTGTTTGTAGTTCCTGTAGAATGCTCTTTCTCTGATAGGTGGCCGGAAAAGTACATGCTTTCCATCCAGAGCTACAATGCAGTGCGGATAATTCCACTGAGATTGAAATTTATCCGCACTTGGTACCCACTGATCTAGGGTAGTTTGTGTTTAGAAAAAAAAAAAGGAAAAAACAGTTCATTAAAATTATGTTTTTAAAATATCAGAATTGTCTAGTGATAAATAACCTATATAAATAAATATAAAGATTTAGGGAAAAGAATCTTGTTGGGCCGGCGAGCAATGTCGAACCTGGAGAAAATAATGAAAGACAGAGACATCTCTAAATCTACCAAGATTAGGATTGTGAAAGCAATGGTTTTTCCCGTGATGATGTACGGTTGTGAGAGTTGGACAATGCGAAAGAGGGAAAGAAAGAAAATCGACTCCTTTGAACTCTGGTGCTGGAGAAGACTTCTGAGAGTACCATGGACTGCAAGGAAGACTAACAAATGGGTTTTAGATCAGATTCAACCAATCTATTCGTTGGAAGCATTGATTTTAAGGCAAAAACTATCTTATTTTGGCCACATTATGAGAGCGGATTATTCCATGGAAAAGATAATCATGCTTGGGAAGGTAGAGGGGAAGAGAAGAAGAGGAAGACAACGAAGAAGATGGTTGGAAGATATAAAGGAAGCTACCGGGAATTCTTTGCAACAACTACGATATGCAGCAAATGATAGATCTGTTTGGAGAGCCTTAGTGCATGAGGTCACCAGAAGTCGTAGACAACTTGATGGAACCTAACAACAACAAAAGTATAATCGGCTTCAGTTCTTTTAAAATTAAATAACCTATTTAATTATTGTATGGCTTACTTTAATGCATTACTTAGGCATTTTTTTAATAGCTGTCAGTGTTTCAGGAATCAGAAGGGATATTATGTTAGGGGCAAATCGGGTTGAAAAAAATAGATCCTTAAAGGAAGAACCTGTCGCAAGAAATCGCAAGGTAACTGCTAATCTATCAAGAAAAGAAAATAGATATATATTTTCAAGGCAAAATGTGTAAGTCGATGTAAATTGTGGTAGAAGAAATCTCAGTATAATGTTACATTAGAATAAATCTATTTAATTGGTAATAGTTTAAATTTCCAAGAACTTTTCAGATAGTTATATTCTGTAGAACACTAGTTTTCCATACAAAATCCGAAATATATATTATACATGTAAAATAAAAAACTTCTTTGTACAATAATGTTATTAAGTCGCATTAATAATGCCATTTGTTTTTTGTTGTTTTTTTTTTATTTTCTTACTTATTTTTTTTTTTTTTTGAAGAATAATAATAAGATAAGAAAACTAATGATAATTTATATTTGTTATTTAAACAGCTTTGAGTAAATTCGAAATAAAAAAAAAATTATTAAAACCTAAAAGTCAGATTTTGTTCTCAAAATTGGTAAAAGCAAATACAATGAAAATAAAATGAAATTCCGTAGGAATATAATGAAATTTATCTACATTAAATAATAACGTAGCCATTATCTACAAGTTATATTATAATAATGAATCTGTATCTAAATAAGTAAATGAAAAATAATTGCACTAAAAGATAAAAATAACATCGCAATTGAATAACCTTTACATAAAGCATCAAAACCAATAAAAACAAAATTTAAGTGAACCTTCCTATATAAAATAATAATCACTGCAAATACGGCAGCGAAATTTTCCTAATTTTGTGTTTATACTTTACTTTGATGCTCAATGACATTATATTACAAATTTCTGATAATTGTAAAATTAGGTCAATAGCTGTTATCTCCTACACGCTGAAATGGCTTCTCTCATAACTGTGTCCCGTTTTTCTATTTCGGGACGAATAGCCTCTAGCAGCGCGTCAAAAACTGTATCATTGATTCTAGAAAATTTTTGAAACGAATCAGGATCTTGAATGAAAAAAAAATACAAGTTCAGATTGTCAGTAATTTGAAATCAAATGAACTATTATTTTAAACGAGAATAACATAAGCACAATCAAGTTCTTACCTTAATTCGTTGTTTACCATTTACAGCAAATCACGACCTTCACCACGTACGCTCGATCCATTGCAGAGTTCACCTTTTTCTAGATCTACGTGCGCGAGCAAGATTGTTGACTTCATTTTCGTCGCCATCAATGATAAAAAACGCCGCAGCAGCTAATAAAGCTAGATCACCACGCGCCATCTTCTCATATGTTTGCAGTTGCCACCAAAACCTTTTCAGCTCGACGCCGATTGGCTTTACCAATCCTACGCACTATTTCATCATATTTCTTCGATCGTGTGATCGGTTTACGGTGAGAAACAAACTTCACTGGAAACAATGATCATTTCAGTGAAGCAAAACAAAGAAAAATATGATGATGTGACTTGGCCTTTAGCAATGATTTACACAGTTTTCATTTGAACTTTACTCAGCACTAAAAGTTACAAGTCAAGCACATTTCTATTTTTACCCGAATGTCATAAAATGCATGAACTTGTATTTGCATGTAATGTTTATTGTGCTCGCGCTCAGAGTTGAAACTCCCAGAATGCAACGCAGATTATAGATTTCCTTTCCTGGCCGTTTGCTAACATTCAAATAGAAGAGAAGCGATCTCTTCTATTTCAATGTTAGCGAACGGCCAGGAAAGGACAATCCGTAATCTGCTTTAAATTCTGGGAGTTTCATCTCTGGGCGCGAGCACAATAGTTTCTTATTAAATGCATACTTTATTTTATATAAATACAGAAGTTTAAAAATAATGGAGATTTATAAATAAGGGAAAGTACAGTAAGTTCTTTGATGAGCACAATAATTGCAATTTGTTTGAAAATGTATCAATATCTTTATTACAGAGGAGTACAAGATTCATAAATCAGTGATGTTTAAAGATTGTATTAGCACAACATTACATTGTTTCATTGTACTACTTTAAGCTCAAGTATTACTTCTTTACTTCACTAATACAGCATTTCATGAGTTACATTAGTCCTTTATCTGCGCTTCTTCAAATAATAAAAATTTCTAACTTTTTATCACCCGCAGCTATGAGATCCAAACCATTTTTGATTTCTCTTTTGTCACACTTTGTTCGAATTTGAACTCTCTTGGAATTCGATATTCTGAAAGCTTTGCGAACTGGAAAAAAAAAGTGATAATTAGCAATATTTCGAATATCTGCCTAAAACTTCCACTTCCGAAAAAAAAACAACAACAATAATTAACTACTTAGTATTAGTTACTTACTATTTTACAACAAACTCTTGCTTAAACTTACTCTCAAATTCCAATGCATGAAAATCTTCAGCCCACACTCTATGGATTTCTTCTTCATTAACATTATAGACTATGTATGGCCGTTTTGAACTTGAAATATTTTAACACAGAAAAACAAAATGATGAAACTGTTATATGTTAATTTAAAATGTTAAAATTAGCCTCCGCACTTACTCTTTTTTTATTTTAATTATGTACAATTAAAAAGCTCCCTACGAAGTTCGATCAGACATCCTTGGGGAATGAGAAAACTCAGAGTAACATAAATATTTACAGAAAAACACAACCAATCAGATATATCTCAGATTAGAAAACAGAGACGTTGGAATCCCGTAGAAACCAATAACCAATGAAAAAATAAAGGCGTGGTTATCAAGATGATCCGACTGATCTCTTCTGTCCGTGATCGAAATCACATTAACAACAAGCCCCAAGCACATGGGTCTGTTTGTTTACAAACACAAGCACATGGACTTCTCTGTTTACAAACCCAAATTTGATGGTATTATCAACAGAAACACATGAAAATGAAGGTCAACTTAGAAAACCATATTGTGAAATGTTTTTGACTGATAATTAATTGTTCGTTGACTGTTAAATGTTGAGTAAAGCATTTTTTTTTTTTTTACTTTAACGATATAATGCGCTTTAACTTTGAGAATATATCGCCATTGAAGTTATTTGTATTCTGAAAATATCATCAAGTTTTTATTGACTTACTTTTACTTATTAAAATGAAATTTTTATGATTGATACTCATAATTTCTGTTACAAAAAAATATGAATATAAAATTGAAATAGACAAAAAATTTAACTTGCCAGAAATTAATATAAAGCATAAAGAAATGACAAAGAAATAAAAAATATCTGAGCTTTAATCGGTGCGAGTTTGGGACGGACCGTTTCGTTCTTTTGAGGGACTCATCAGCTAAACCCACTCACCAGATGAATTGCTCAGATAGTGCAAAAGTGATTACGGAAAGCACTCCCGCACTCAAAATAAGAACACACTTAAAAAAAGATGGCAGGCCAGGATTTGAAGTTTTGCCTGTTTTGGTTCAAATGTGTTTTCTTTTGGAGGGGATCACAGCGGGTGCGGGTGTGGTTTACCTTATCCCTTTTTCACTATCTGAGCATTTCATCTGGTGAGTGAGTTCGGCTGATGACTCCCTAAAAGGACGAAACGGTCCTTCCAAAACTCTCACCGATGAAAGATCAACTATTTTTTATTTCTGTGTCATCTTCTTTATGTTTTATAAAAATGAAATATATTACTAAATGAGTCATTATATCATAATTTTCAATTTTATCACAGATTACTAACAAAAAGTCGCTAATTCCCTAGCAATAAAATTTCAGAAATGCAATCAAATTCTTCAAAATATACTGTTACCTGAACATTCTATCTTCAGATGAAGACCCTTGAGCTATTGCTCTCGAAAATACTAGAATGAAAGAAAATGCAAGGCATGACAAGCCTAACTTATTGAAACTTGAAATATACTAAGAACTGCAAAATGTTATATCCATTTTTTATATACAGTATTAACATTTTTTGCATTTGAAATTTAAAATAACTTTTAAGAATCTTCAAATTATTTTATCATTTTTAATAGCTTCTTGCATCTATTATTTTATTGTTTATTCTATGGTATTAACTCGTTAGTAATACTATAAATTTAATAAAAAAATTTAACTCGGAAAAAAATATATTAAAATGTTGTAATGGAGAACCAAATATTAGAAAACAAGGCGATTTACATATAAGATCAAACATAAATAAACATTGATAATATTAAAAAAAAATATTCTAAAAAGTCTTTACTGAAAATTATAAATTATTTGTTTTTTTTTCCTTACAATTTTCTTACAATTTGTAGAAATTTGAGTAATATCTCATTAGTGTGTAATTTGTAAAATTATAGAAAAACTAAATCTTATTTCTTTTTTAATTAGAAAATTAATACCATAACAATTAAGGATCGAAGCAATATGTATATTTGCAGTTCAGAATGGATCTGAAATGTTGCATTTCTTCAAAAACAAATAAGTTTTTCCGATATTTTCAATCTGCACTTATCTCAAATAGAAATTAAACTTAACAAAATTGTTAGAATGTGATATGTTTATTATAATTTAATATAAGTTTGTTTTAGAGATTGTTGAAGAATATTTAAGATATTTCCATAAAAATTGATTGATTGATGATTCGTTGTAAAAAATCATCCTTACAACGAAATGAAACTATGAATTACTGTGGAATAAAGCCACATTTTCTTTGAAGGTTCTAAAAACGATGAGAAATCTTTGTTTCACTTAGTCATTTATATCACTAACCCTTGATCCTATTAGTTGAATAGTTTGAATAAATTATTATAATAAACTATTAGTGAGATTATGAATACTTACCTTCATCACTATCCTTTGGATGAAATCCTTTCGAACTCATGATTTGAACTTAATGGATGTTAGTTAATATACAAACTCCTGTAAAAACATAAAATTTTGTTAAATTTAAACGCAGCTTTTTTTTTTTGCTACCAACATATTCACGGTAACAAGCACAAACAGTATTTCCTTAAGTTCAAGTTGTAATATCTAAGTTACTGAAGTGCTTTGCAGGATTTTTACTTTTACTGAAATAACTTAAGCATATCATAAAATGTTTAAAAACAAATTTAAAACTTAAAAAAATTAAGAATAAATTGTACAATATAAAATATTATTATGATTAATTCATTCCTCAGTACGTTCATATATGACAGAATGCTTGGACTAGAAAAGTGATATTTAGATAGATAGGATCTTAATTTAACTGCATGATTTACATCTACACTTTTACTGTGACGTTTGATATAAATCACTGTAAAGTTTTATTACTTGTACACAAGCACAAACATCACACATACAGAGAGAAAAGCAAAGAAACATAGAAAACAGTTTTAGAGAGCAAATAATGATAATCTCTATTAAACTTAAGACGCAAATATTACATTATTACTATACTGTCTTAAATAGTAATTTGGGTTTTTAAATTAAAAGGATTAAAATAATTAAATACATATTTTTATTTGTATAGCATCAGCATCTGTGTTCTGTACTTTCTCCTTATGATTGTATGGAGAAAGTAATAAAATGCAAAAATCAGCTGTTTCTGTTTTAATAAAAAAAATTGTTTTTCATTGTTTCTATTACTGATAACAATAACAATACAGATAAGAACAAGATTAAGTTTCCTTTTAAAAATGCAACTTACATTTAATCACCAATAGATTAAAATTATAGATTAAAATTGCAATGATGAGCTATAGAGTTTGTTGATCTTTTTATAATTTTTCAGAAATTGATTGAAGTGATTTTATGTAATTAATATTAGCTTTATTTAGTAATTATTATTCCAAGTTAAGTAGTTAATATAATATAACTAGCTAAAATTACTATCTTACTGTGATGTGGCTATTATTTTTGTCATAACAGCTTTTCAAAATTATTTTATTTAATATTTCCTACTACAGTTATTGTAACTTTTTTTATTTCCGTGTTTGTTAAATGATTGAACATGCTTAAAATTAAGCCCTTCTAAAATCAAATTTTTAATATAACAACTATTCTAAAATTATTTTTATTGTTTCAAATAACATAACATTAAATTAATCTTTCCTTTTCAGAGAATTATTTTTTTTTTGCTATTTATTATTTAAAGCAGCAATTGTTTTATACGATATGAAAATGTCACATGGAAGTTATTATTGTTTATCCTGATTCCGCAAAAAGAATCAGAAGAAGATAATACAAACAAGATAAGGAGATAAGATAAAACATAGTCTAATAGATAACATGTAAAACCTTGACTAATTATATAAGAAATAATTTATAATAAACATGTTTAAGGAAAGGCATTAACTTACAAGGATAATAAAGAGTAAGTTAAACAAGATAGTTAAAGCTTTTGGACAGTGTCAAAAGCAAAGCGGCCCCATAACAAAATTTTATCGGAAGCGACCACTTTTGACCCCCCAACTTCCGGTAAGGGAGTGGTCCTAGAGGTCTGATTTTTTTGACACCTACTTTTTGATGCTGAACACAATGGTGAAGGTTTCATTCTATTATCTCTAACCGTTTGACCGCAATTAGAGTGTGACATCCAGCAAGCTTACCACTTTTCTGTGTCATACAGCAAACATAACACCAAGAGCGGTTCCTTTTTTTTACAATCAAGCTGTAACAAAGGGACCGCTAAAAAGGAAATCGCACACTATAAGACAAATAAAATATAACGAGCTGGTTATATCGTAATTCAAGAGAAATGCACGGTAAGGGGATCGGCTTAGTTCTTAATAAGAGTTAAAACACGATTAAATACAAAAATTGCAACCCTGGAGAAATGCAGTTGACAGAAAGTGATCGCGAGTTCACTCAGTTAACTCAGTTATCCAGTAGCAGTAGTCTCGCCAATCTGGTCGGCAGGAAAGTGAAGATATTGAACCGTAGTTTTGCTCATAGAGCCAGATTAGATGATTTCATTAAGCACAAGCACGGTACAATGAATTTTCACAAATTCCAGAGTTCGCTGAACACATTCACTTGGCGATGAAAGAAAGTACGAATAAAATGAGCTCATTGTCCGTCAAACTGTCTACTACTAACTGCAATAATTTTGAGTCTCCAATCTAGACGATACTCAGATTGTCCAGTTAGGTAGAAGACTATATTTTTCATGTTTTCCAGAGTGAAGCCGAGACGATCTCTGTCTACATTTCAAAATAATCTAAAGACGAAAGGAGAGAGGGAGTTTCCACAGAAAATTAAAGCCTAAGATAATTGGTTAAGAATGATAGAAGACAGTAATAAATAATCAAACACAAGACAGGTCAACGAGGCCGACGAGAAACAAGGCCAAGGGGCTGAGAAATCACGTGATCAACCAGGTCCATCCTCCTAGGAGAAGCGTTAACGGTTCTCGATAGCGGTCTTGTTAAAGAATGTTAAAATAAGTTATTTTTAACGTTCAAGCAATCTATTTCATCAACCCTGGAATATATTGGATTTGCTGAACATATATAAGACAAGTTGGCAGCGATTTATATACGGTTAGTTAGTTTTGAGCGATACTTTCGTTGTGTAGAAATTCGTTAGGCCTAATTCAATTCGCTGTTTTATGGTTCAAACTGAGACTGCACAAAGCTGAAGATAGAAAGCATACGATTGATTCAAAAGAAAACCACATTGCAGGTTATTCATTCGACTGTTTATTGAAGCAAGCAAGCGGGAAAATTAAGAGAAGTCGGAAAGTTAACAAGCGAAATTGTGTGAAATAATTGTCATAAGAAGTCAACATAGTCAAATCATTTCAAGAACTGTCGATACATTACTAAAGTTACAAGTGGATAATCTACGAAATAACAACGAACATTTATCGGGTGAATATCATCGACAGTAGCAAGTGAATAATTTTGAAGAAGCTGATATTACAACTTTATCTTAAAGTGAAGTTAATAAGACATCGGCGAGATAGTGCAAAATAGTTAGTGCTTTGAATTACAGAAGAACCAAGTGTATTACTTCGATAGTGATTAAATCTATAAGTTTATTATTTGATTGATCTTCAAGTAGAAGATTTTATGTGCTAATTTTGAAAGAGTGCGAAATTAGCATATGTATTTTAGTGAGTGAATTTATGAATTTATTAAGCAGTGACAGAACGTCATGTGATTTACTTTGTGTGAACTTCCATAATCACTGTGTATATATATATATATATATATACACACACACATATAGCCAGTCTAATGTATAGCCAGTCAATATAGTCAGTATTAATATGTCATCCTGTAAATATACACAGTCATCCTATTATGGTCTTTTAGGTGATGTGAGATTAGTGCAATTATGTATGTAGTAGTAAACACAGTCAGTGTAAATATGTAAATATACACAGTCATCCTATTATGGTCTTTTAGGTGATGTGAAGTTAGTATCATTATCTATGTAGTAGTAAACACAGTCAGCCTATTAATGATCTTTTAGGTGATGTGAAGTTAGTGTCATTATCTATGTAGTAGTAAACACAGTCAGTGTAAATATGTAAATATATACAGTCATCCTATTATGGTCTTTTAGGTGATGTGAAGTTAGTGTCATTATCTATGTAGTAGTAAACACAGTCAGTGTAAATGTGTAAATATATACAGTCATCCTATTAT
>JAFIDM010004315.1:51980202-52008955 GCA_023159025.1 Thereuonema tuberculata | reverse complement strand
AGGAATTATATATATATATATATATATATATATATATATATATATACACTACCCTACACTAATGGACCGGACAGTGCGCTTTATTGGAAACATGTGAAAGTGTAACTGATTTAAGAGTGGGATGGGCACCCACGTGCTGAAATTACATTAGCCACCCTGTGGGGCAAGCTTTCCACAAAGTTTTGATACA
The DNA here is from genome assembly GCA_023159025.1 of Thereuonema tuberculata. Classification (NCBI taxonomy): domain Eukaryota; kingdom Metazoa; phylum Arthropoda; class Chilopoda; order Scutigeromorpha; family Scutigeridae; genus Thereuonema; species Thereuonema tuberculata. Next base: position 52,008,765 of record JAFIDM010004315.1, on the reverse strand, counting down.
GAGCTAAGGTTTTTTTATGTCCATTCCTGCTTCAAAAACATGGCCAGTGAAGCTATAGATGTCGGACGTGGTCCCCTGACCCTCAATCGATGCTCTAACTCGTCCCATAAATGTTCGATAGGGTTTAGGTCTGGACTCTGAGCAGGCCATGGAAGCCGCTTTACAGCCATCTCTGTATACCACTGCTGGACAGAGGCTGAAACATGCCATGGAGGATTGTCATCCTGAAAGTAACTATCGTCATTTCCAAGCATTTGCCAGAGAGTAGGAACAACCCGATTATCCATAATGTCTTTGTAGCCTTCGGAGTTCAAGATTCCCGCAACAACATGCAATGGTCCCAGGCCATACTATGAGAATCACCCCCACAGCATGATGATTAGAACGATGCACTCAGGTAAAAGACGTTCGCCTGGCATTCGCCACACTCAAACACGTCCATCCGACTGGAAGAGTGTAAGGCGATGAGGCACGTTACACTCCCTAAAATTGTTTTCCACTGCTCTACAGCTCAGTTGCGACTTTCCAAATACCACTTGAGTCTGGCGGTTCTGCTGAATGGTGAGATGTGTGGTTTGTGGATTTTAAGGGCGTTCAATTCCTTCCGCAATGTATTGTGATTGTGATGTATTCCGCAATGTAACCCCTGATCCCTGTTGAAACTCACTGATCATGTGCGCACATGCACTTTGACGATCTCGTCTGATTTTATGTAAATATGCAGGTGTCCGATCCATTACTGTAGGATAGTGTATGTGTAGAAACTTTATAGACACATGTTATGTTTTTAATTCTATAAATTGTTCGTAAATGAATTACTAGTGTACTTTATTAGTAAAAAAGGATCATTTACTGGTCAGTTATACGTAATTATTACACGAATAGGAAATAAATAAGATGTAAAGGGTTTTAAACAGAAAACAGGGCCCCTTGCAAGATTGATCCGCCACTGCAAAGCAAGTTTGAACATGTTCAATGCATCGATTTGTGATCCGTTCAGACCGCATTCTGAGAAACGACTTTTTGTTTTGACTATTTTTCGAAATTTGAATAATGCCATGTGCCACACTACCTCTAATGTTTAAGTTTAAGTCCCTGAACTGAAATTTTGAATGTCATCGCGTTAATATAGCCTCGTTGTAATATTAAAGTATGTAGCTAATTATTGTACTAATCAAACCTATCCCCCCAAAAAAGAAACAAATGCATTTAATATATTTTACAGTTAAAAATATGCTAAATGATGTATATGAGATTCTTTAATAAACTAACATTTATTTAGGTTATATGAATTTTAAATTGAATAAAAATAATATTATAATCATCTACTTATACTTTTATTTCTTATAAAGAAATCCTTTCCCAATTTTTTTATCCTTTTTTATCCATCTCATTCATCAGATATGATGAATCTCATTTCGTATCCGCAACATTTGGATGGCTGTCAACAATCTGTGTTTGAAAAAATTTAATACTGCTTTTCCTAAGGCTGTTGTCGGTCTTCTCCCCTCTTTTTGTATCAAGAATTACGCAACCAATGCCATCAGGATTTATCAAAATTCCTCCGGATTTAACTCCGATCCATCCAAAAACAAATGAATAAAACAAAGAAATAGCCTTTCCGGCATGGCCGAGCGGTCTAGACGGCGGTCTGCCGTATGGCGGATGTGTCGGAATCCGGGTTCGAATCTGGCCTTGGCATGGCTGTTTCTTTCTTCTTCTGTGTTTCGTCCGTTTCTCTCCTGCGACTTAATCTCTCAGGGTTATTCTGGACGAGATGTGAATCTCGCCCCCCTTCTTGAATTTCATAGCCTCACCCTAACGTTGATAGGTAGGGCTAGCCCCTGGTCCATAGTTGGCGAAAGTCGAGGAAAGGAAGAAAACAGAGAAATACTTTCCAAAAAAGAATATTGCTCTTTACTTAGGTGACAAAATACAAAATGAAATCATTCACATTATTTCTGAAGCCATTAAACAAACAAAAAAAATGGTCAAAGAGTCGAAAATACTATTCTTTAATTCTTGATACTATCCCGGACTTAAGCCATATAGAACAATTCACTATAGTTAGTTACTAGATTTCTTTATCTTAATAATGATGCAAATACAGCGAAAATTCGTAAAAATTTTGCTGGGTTTTCAGTCTGTAAATTTAAGTTGAAAACCGCTTTCTACTATTAGATGTGAAAGTAGAATTGAAAAAATAATAAGGCCGCTTAAAAGTAACATCAGAGAAATTTATGAGGCTCTTTTAGATATTACGAATATTTTATGATATTAAAGTGTTCAGGCTGACAACTTAATTTTCAAAAATGTCTTTATGTAAATTTGTTTCCTCTGTTTAATATTTGTTACAATATCTTATGCCTAATAAATGTTGTAAGATAAATGATGCACAATTACAGAAAATCTCGATCTCATTACAAAGGATTTGAAGAGATCAAAATTTTGAAAACATTATTACATCTACAAAGGGAGTGACAAATGATCTGAACATTGATTCTGTTTTTCGTGAAAATCGAAAGAGAAGGAAAAAGAGGATGTTTGGATATGAAGCATCAGATGAATCGTGATGCTAAACAAAATTTTAAAATCCAATTTCTTTTCAGGATTTTACTCACCGCAATATCATCAATTACAGAACGATTTGTACAGTTGAAACAGCACAATGAAGACTTTAAGCTTATTCACGACATACGCCAATTAAAAGAATGGAATGATGAAGATTTATGAAAACACTGCAAAGATATATACATAAAACTGAGCTACAATAAAAATTCTGACAATCGGGATATTCACGGTATGACTGTTTGAGGAATTAAAGACTTTGCAGTGTTTTGTAAAAAGATATACCACCTCAAGATGTTTTAAACTACACAAAGGAAAATACTGTAAATTAACCATACGTTTATAAATACTGCCATTATATTGCGTACTTATTTAATGTTATCTGTATCCAGGCCCGGACTGGCCCACCGGGACACCGGGACATGTCCCGGTGCGCCCCCCTCCTTTAGCTTTGTCTGGCGCCCTTCCGCCTTCGAGGAAAAAATTTAATAATACAAAAAATTAGAAATATTAAAAGTCCACCAAAAGTATTCGACTTTAAAATATACTACAAAAGAACCTCCCTTCATAATATAATAATGCTATATTATTGCGATTAAATATTACGCATGAGCATGATGCAAATGGTTCACTTCGTCGTACGGAGATTTGCAGCGTGGATTGACTTGGCTGTGACAGTCCAAGCGCTCTACGCTCCCACGGTCGCTGCGATGCTTGTGTGGCGACTGCTCACTGCCCGCCGCCTGTACCCGCTTTGTTCAGTACAGTTTCTGTTTCGGTTCGGGCGAGTCAAGTGTATAACATTATGTTTTGAATTACAAGTTGCCAAATTATCCGTTACTTCGGCTTCTAATGAGCGCAGATGGTTATCACATTAGGATATTAAGATAAGTCTAGTCTAGAAGTCAAACTCTTCATCAATCAAGAGAAAAAAAGTGGAAAGATACAACTAAGAAGAATAAACAAGAAGTTTTATGACTTTTTTGAGTAAAACTACTCTGTTAAAGATAATGAAAATAATAATAGACGAAATAAAGGCAAAAATATCAGAAGATATCAAACAAGCAGTTAAGTTCTCAATCATGATGGACACAACAGTAGATGTATCAAGCAACGATCAATGTGCATTTGTTGTGCCAAGGGTCAAGAGGTGTTTGAACGACTAATAGCTCTAAAATGTGTTTCATCAACCACTGGTGAGGGATTATTTAACACATTACAAAACACTTAGCCAGAATTCCCCTTCAGGACTGTGTAGCAAACGCATTTGACGAAGCTGCAAACATGAGTGGGTAGTATATCGGATTAACGGCGCAATCATGTTATTGTTATTCCCAATCATGTTAACACGTGGTGCTATGTCCTTAATCTTGTACTGTCGGATACCGCATGTAATTTTTCGACCTGCTTCAAGAAGCTCAGGAATTTTTGAAGGAATCTCTTAAGAGATTTCAAAAGTATATTGCTGAAAATCCTGCTTTCAAACTGGAAGGTATTGGAGCAACTAGATGGAGAAGTCGGAGTGATGCAACAACGAAAATATTTGGAAGAATCGATGACTGGACATCGAGTGAACAAGACGAGACAAATCAATCCAAGTCAGCTAAGCTTGTCTACGTACATCTATCAGTGGCATTATTCAAGATTTCCAACGATACTGAATTCAATCCAAAAATCAGAAATGACGCAGCATTCATCTTGCAAAAGTTGTTGAGTTTTAACACAATTTTAATGACAATGACTTTCCTTCAAATTTTTAAAATTATCACTCCATTATCTGATTACTTACAAACAAAGAACATTGATTATGCGCAAGCCTGGAGACTGGTATATTCCTCACTGTCAAGACTCAAACGCTTAAGACATAAATTTCATGAAACTTTGAGCGCTGCTCACAAATTTGCGCAAAAAATGACTGAAGAAGTCCAAGAAAAGACTGAAATAGACCAATCACACGGCAATATGAGAATCGAAACTGAGTTGAAAAAGAAACGTACCAAAAAAACCAAAAAGATGCCAGGCGAGGTTGCTGAAGATGAAAGCGTACGAACAACCGCAGAGGAAATGTTCAAATGTTCTGTATTCAATGTTGTTTTGGATACTGTCATTCAATCTATGGAAAGCCGGTTTGTAAATCATAATACACTTTATCTTGATCTTTCCTGGTTCGACCCTAACCAGTTTAAAAATCATGAACCCTTACCCACTAATGCACTAGAAAAGCTACGCCAAATAATACCTTCCCTGGATAAAGGAAAGCTAAAAGAGGAGTTAGCGTCTTTCATTGAAGTATGGTCCCAAGTTTCAAAACGACCTATTGATCAAGATCATTTTGAAAAGAATGATTTAGAAGTTGAGGAGGCATTTGATTCCGAACATGACCTTGAACTTGAAGCTGGTGAAGAAGACCTCGAATCTCTCTGATGAAATGCACAGCAGTCAAAGAATGAAGCTCTTGTGTGAAATATGCATTTAGAGTAATTGTAGAATATAACATGTACTGCCTTCAGTACACGGAACTTTTAAAGGTTTATAATATTTATTGACCATTCCTCTAGCTCACGTAATCTGTGAACCAGTTTTTTTTCTAAATTGAAGTTAATCAAAACACGTCTAAGATCTACTATGTCAAACGAAAATCTTGAATCGCTTATCATTATGCAAAGTGAAAAAGACATTCTTATGAACATTGACAGTGAAGCTATAATAAATAAATTATGTGAGTCGAGTTCTGAAAGGAGACGTTTGGTTGCCCCTTAGCCCGAAGGCGATTTTGTAGTTGAAAAGTCAATGCTGTAACCTAACATTTGTAATCATTATTAACATGTACCAAATGTCCACAACACATGTATTAAATATAGTGAATAACATTCATTAAATATGTAATTTTCTACCTTGATATACTTACATACATATAAATAAATAAAATTATGTATAACATTAACCAGTCTCACTTATACGAATATGAGGGGGAATATGAAGTGAATATTTCGTATAAGTGAATTACATATAGGACATTGGATGTTTCGCCGGGGAATGAGAAGTTCTTCGTATAACTGAATGTTTCGTATAAGTGAGACTTCCCTGTAATTAGGGGAGATCCGTGTATTATGGACCATCGTGTAATACGTACCCTGTTGAAATTTATCTGTTCACCACTCGATGGCAGAACCATCCCATTCCCTTTAGTGAATATTATTGTAATCCAAAGCAGGAGGGGACTTTTATATGTGTGCCTTCATTTGGACGAGATTAAATTGTGTTTTCCGTTTTATATAATCATGATGTAACAGGTATGTTAGAATGAATGTATTACTTTCTGCTGTTAGGTAATTTTAATATAATTTTCACGTTAATAGTAGCAAATGTACTTAGTTTCTTCACAATCCAAACATGTGTTTCATTCGCGCCATTTTGCATAGCGATATGTGATTGGAAACAATGTTGCTCCGTCCAAGCATATAATATGAACAGTGCGCTGTTGTGTAATATGGACCACTGGTTGCTAAGCATATTACTATGAGTCTGAAGCTTGTTTTATTTAATATATTAAACGAAAAGCACAAATTAGGGCTTGCTTAATGTAATTCAAGTCGTACAATTTTTATGATATAAATTTCTCAAAATTCGACCCATAAGTGGGTAAAAAGGGGCAAATTTTAAAATCACCATATCTCTTAAACCAATCCAAATAAAATCGTGAAACTTCCCATGCCTATAGTTTGACTATTGTTTACTGCATTGTAATGAAAGTTTTTTTGTAAAAATTATTTTAATTAATTTCTTGTTATGTTTTGTTTTTGGTTTACTCGGTCCATATTACACGAACCTATGTGTAATATGAACCACCGACCCGAAAATAAAAAAAAAATATTTCCTGCAATTATTAATATTTACCAGAGTACTTTACCACGTTTGAACCATGTAGCTATACAATTGTTATGAGCAGCCAACAAATTAAATCTTTTTATGTTAATAATTTAAGGTTTATGAGCATTCTTGCTTAGGGGGTCCATAATACACAGATCTCCCCTATATATTCTGGTTTACATACACACACATACACACACATACACACACATAAATAAATATGGCGCCCCTGCCATGTTACTTTCCACCGCCCTTCTCAATGAGCCAGTCCGGGCTTGCCTGTATCCGTAACTAACGGAAAAGGAATTTTTCAAAGCTAAAACTAATGAAAAATAATTTGCGATCAACAAGTCCCAGGAACGTCTTACCGATTTATCAATAATACCAATAGAAAATAATATTGGGGATACTTTAGATATAAAATATCAAATTAAGAATTTTGAGGAGGCTATATTTAGGAGGATAGATATACAGTATATAATAATTGGCATATCATATAAGCTTATATCAAAGTCCAAAATGTATTAATGTGTTGTGATTTTTTTTGAGATGCTCTATTTTTAAGTACAAATACATATATCTTGTATTATATACTAATAAATAAAAATTTATTGAAATTACTTTTATTTTAATCTCCAAATTCTTTTTTTGGGGGCGCTCAAATACAACTTTCAACAAAGATGCATGTTACCAACGTGGCGGCAATGTTGAAGAAGAAACAATCGACCAGTAAAGAACGCAGCCCTGTTGAATCGCCAATTGAATTTATTCTTGACCGTGACTGAACCTCATTATAAATGAGACGATTATAGAAATGATTTTAATGTACGATGATGTTATAAATATCACTTTAATATCCAATTCAGAACGTAAAGTCTTAAGACATTGCCATAACTACATTTGCTTTTATAGAGAAGAAAGCTTCAAGAAATATGTCCACAACAAACAACTATAATACAACTTAATACAGTGTAACTTGGATAATTCAAAGCTGAAGGGACCACTACAAAACTTCGAATTATCCATGACTTCGAATTAAACAAGTTACATCTTTTAACTTTAATTTCAGGTCCGCTGAATGCTTGAAAAGATTATTCTGTCAATAAGTAAATATTTATTCAGAAAGATCATGGTATGAAAGACTTAAACACTATATGTATGCAAACAAAATAAGATTTATATTACATAAGCTACAGTACATATTACATTCAATAAAGAAAATTAAAGTTTTTCAAAAAATTGTACAATGTCTGATTGTTTTGTAGAATTCAGTCGCTTAAGATAAGCAAAATCATCAAGCATGTTTAGTGAACGGAAAACAGCTTCACTTACGTTGGTTTGTCCTTCAATATACCGACGAAATTCGGCGCTATCCCGTACTCGTTGGCGATTTGGATTTCTTCTTCACACCCTTTTCCACTTCGCGAATGACGGCGACCTTTTCAGCGAACGTTAAATTTTTTACACGCGTGGTTTACTGAAAGACATGATGACACTGACAGCAGGAAGCTCGAATGGCGTCTGAAGCGTCAAGTGTCGAATGGCGTCACGTGTCGAATGGTGGCGGGAAGGGGATTTCTGTTGTCACGTGTCTTAACGATGAAACGCCGAAAAGTAGTTATGGTTCGAAATTTTTTATAAAAAATTTCGAATTAAAGAAGTTGAACTTCGAATTATCCACGATTTTTTAACATTGATTTAATAAGAAATTCAAGGGACTAAGAGAAATCTTCGAATTAACCACGATTTCGAATTAAAGACGTTCGAATTATCCAAGTTGCACTGTACTAATAAATTCAAACGTTAGTTTACATTGAAAACCGATCATTTTTGAACAGAAAATGACACCTATTTACAGCAGTTCCGTGAATTACTCGTTATTCGGCTCGATGGTTGTATTAATGAACAGTTATCTATCACTTGTGCTCTCACTTATGCTATACTTACTTACCCAAATATAGCTATTTCCAAAAATAGCTATATTTGGGTGGTTTTCTTCTTTTTTTTTTCTACTTTCTTTTCTCTTTATCCCCCTCCCGCTCGCCCTCCCTCTTTATATCCATTTTTATCTAATTCATCGGCATCCTTGATTTAATAGATTCGCCCTGTTCAAATTGATCGGTTTACGTTTCTGTTCCTATATAATGGCAAGACCTTATTCTGAATTCTCTGTCTGATAATGATTTTTAGATTTTACTTTGATTTCGTTTTGTCACTAAGGCTTTTCTAAGTGTATTATTATGATTGTACAGTTATAATTCTTTTTGTTTTCTTTCTTTTTCTTTAATAAGATCATTAATAATATATTTTCTAAATTTCACACTTTCTCTAGTATTGATTTAGAGGATTGACAATAAGATCTCTTATTCATGAAAATTAATGTTACTTACAAGAAATGAAGCCATATCGAAATAAGATACGATGGTGTTATTTTGAATTACGAGGAAAACTTACTTGCATTTATGTATTGCATTAGTTGAAGTATACGGACCAGCAAGTTCATAATAATATTCAGAGCCGTTGCATGGTTTGTTGGCGCCCGGGGCAAGATTTCGTCAGGCGCCCCCCCCCCCCCCCCCAAAAATCAAAAACAAAAAAAAACCAAAAAAAAAAAAAAAAAACGGAATCTCCAATGGACCACTTGAGGTTTACGCCCCTATCGACGTCACGTATGACGTGTAAGCCCATGCGGCGAGAGCTTGTGGGATAAACAAACATATAACTTTGTGTGAATTACTTAAAAAATCGTCGATTTTTTATATTTCAAGACAGATGGTTCAGTACTGTGCAGATCCGTATTGTAATAATTTTTTAAAAACGCTTGGAATACCCTTCTTTAATATAATATTTCCTCTATATCTACACCAGTTAAAACAAAGCACGTGGCTTTGTTTATCCCACATGCGAAGCAGTAGCCTGGTGGGATATATTGTAACTACGAAGCCCCGCCTATCCTCGAGTGGTCCATTAAATTATATCAATCTTTGAAAATATATTGCTGTCGTCTTCTTCAATAGGCGATAATCAACTCTACATCCAATATGTAAATTTTGGAAAGCTTACAATCGTTGCATCCAAATCAAATCTTTTAGTTCAGCCTCTACATCGAATAGGGTTAAAACGAAGCACATGGCTTTGTTTATCCCACAAGCCAAAAAGTAGACTGGTGGGATATTTTGGAACTACGAAACCCCGCCTATCCTCAAGTGGTCCATTCAACGACCAAAAAAAAAAAAAAATTTCGTTTTATTTTTGCCGTTGCCTCGGCGCCCACGCGACGGCCCTGATAATATTAAATAACATAATAATAGCAACTTTTCACTATTTTCGGAAATAAATTCAACATGCATAATATTTTTTCATGCATCACTAATGCACCAAATACTCCTTATTTACTGATTGTTGATCTGAATTCCTTGCCTCATGTATAGACTGAAATCACAATTTAAAACTTTATTGCGATGACTTTTCAATAGATGTCAGTTCGTTGCACCAAGTTACTTGTACAAAATATTTGCAAAAATAGCATACAGGTATTTTTAGCGACCAAAATTACTAGCTATTGCATATGTCCTGTCCGTCCGTGTCTGTCCTACCCTAGTAACTCCCGTACGGAAGGCACGATCGAAAAATGGACTCCCCCATCGTGCTCAGAGGCCCAAACACATCAGAATGGCGTATTTTCAGTGGCCGAGGTCCCCCCCCCCCCCGTGATCGAGATATTTAGCATTGTTTCTTTAGATTTCCGCTACAAGCTTAAATGTTAGAAATGCAACGATCTCATTTTAATTGTCGGCTGTAGCTTGATGGATAAGGTCTCTGACTCACATACTGGAGGTTAAATGTAAATGTAAGTTTCCGAATAAATGTAAGTTATTATTACATTTTATTTTAGAGATGTTGGAGATCTTTCATCACAATACTGGAGGTTGTTGGTTTTGTTTTTGTTTTTTTCTCAATGTCCGTATGGTGTTTTTTTTTTCGTATTTTCCTAACTTTTTTTATTTTTCCGTACTTTAATGTACTGCTCCTTTCTTTTATATTTTTACTTGAGTGCAAATAATATCGGCATACTTTATATTTTTCTGGCTCTTCTCTCATTGTGCCACACACACATAGGGAGTGATCAGCGATACTAGAGAATAATTTGAAGGTAGTTCCCGTGGCTGAATGGATAAGACTTTTGACTACGTATGAGAAGGTTACAGGTTCAATTTCTATCGAGGACGTTTAATTTTAGAAATTATTTCTATTTATTGAAATTGAATATATAGACGTTCAATGTCCGCGTGGGTTTTATTTTATTAATGGGGCGCCTTAATTTTATGTTTTAGCACATCTTTAACGTGTTATTTTTTCTGGTTTTTTTTGTTTTTTTTATTCAAAAACTAGAACAAAAGGGAAATTCCGCAACAAATATGTTTGCATAAGAAAAGCAGTTAAACTCACTAAAGGAGTTAAAAGCAGTTTAACGTTCATTGGAAACTGTTTCCATGTTTGAGATGAATTCATGTAAATAAGAAATTCGTTTTCAATTGAATATCATATTTTCTATTTCTATAAAATCAAGGTGGTATTAAATTTAATTTGGAATTGTCTTATATTTGTATTTGGGTAATTATTCTCTTTCAGCACATTAAAAAAGAATATTTTATATTATCTTTAAAAATAAAAGATTTGAATTTTATTTGTGCTGAAAATAAATAAATAGAAAAACCATTCTTTTGCGTCGTAATCTTAAGGATGAGTCTTAGTTGACATTATGATCCGATTACTCTCAGTGAACCTCTTTCTTATTTTCAATCCTGAATAGAATTGTAAAGATAAATCTACTTTTACCCTACACATGCCTTTGTAGGGAAATTATTAATTAATAAGAGGCAACAAATAAATAATTTTTAATTAACTGACGTTGTTGAGAAAAATTGTCAACTTTTTCATCAATAAAGCGGTTTAGGTTTTTGTATACAATAATATTTTCCTTTTATTTGCTGGTGTATTCGAGAAAAAATATTTTTTTTCAAAGTTTGAAGATTGACTTTTCAAGGCCTCAAAAAAGCAAAACAAATGTTTCACTTTAATATATAAAATGGCCGCGCGATTGGCGATGTCGCTAAAACACAGGCCCCTCACCTCGTATCGGGTTCGGTTCTCGTGTGGGGTTTCGTTGATGGTGGCGATCCTCGCTGGGCTGGTTTTCTCGGGGTTCTCCCATTTCCCCTGCATTTCTCACACCATCCTTTCTCAGTCTTTCTCTCCGTCTGTCGTTATTTCCGTGGGATAGCACAATAGATCTTTCAGGTCGACGTGCTCGGTTGTCCAGCCACCCACACTCACAAGTAATCTAATCTAATCTAATATACAAAACTCACATAACATAATTAAATTAAATTAAATTAAATTTAACTTAATTTTATTTGGACAATGTGTATTCGGCCATTTGTTTTGTTTTGTTTTGATGATAATGCTTCCTGCATTAAGTGATATAAGAAGCACGAAGCACGATTTGTTAGTTTAATTTTTTAGTTGTTGAATTTTTAGTTGTTTTTAAGAAGGAGTAGGCTTGAAAAAGGAGAGCCGGTTAGGCCCTCAGAAATATTGCCTAGAAGATGTAGGAGAAATATTGTGTAGAAGATGTAGAAGGAGTGGAATGAAGGAGTTTTATTAAATTTCACTTTATTTACCAACTTCTGTCTTTAAGCGATGCGCAGAAGATGATTACATCATAACGGGTTATTAGCGACATACTCACTATTTAAATATAAACAATATAATTGCGAATGAGATCATTATCTAAAATGAAAGATTCTTTTATTTTTAGTTAATAGAAAATAAGCTTACAGATATCATAATTCTAAAAAATTGCCGTCGCACATATTGAATAATAAAAAGACATTAAAAATTAAAACATATTAAAAAGAAACTACTAGTTTCGGCTTCGTTTATATGAAGCCTTCATCTGGTTAAAATTCGATAAATTAAGAGGAATAAATAGCTAAGTTTGCTCCACGAGACCACTGGAAATCCTGGAATGCTGGGAAAAGGAAAGGTACATTCCATCGTGGGGGAAAAAAAAAAAAATTTTCTCTTTCCCTTTCTTTTTTTCCTTCTCCTCCCTTTTCTTTTCTCCTTTTTTTTTTTATTTAGAGCCCTTGTGTTTTCTGTGCAAACCATATAGCTTTATGTCATGAACCGATAAACATTCATTGTATGTATTAGGTTGAGTTAAAATATGAAAGGACTCTCTGCACTTGCGTCGAAATTCATTGGATTCGCTGTCAATAATAGTTGTGCGGGGAAAGTCTAACCTGTGACCCGTTTTCAGGGAGTGTGAGGCGCAATCTAAATTATAATACCGCCTCACACTCCGTTTTTAAAATAACACCATTAATATCACACACGTTAAATTTCTACATCCAATTAATTCAGTTTTGCCTTTTTCTTGCTTGTGATGAAGTATTCTTACATTACTACTATTTCTGGTTTCATCTAATCAATGTTCTTCCTCTATTGTAAATGATATTTGAAGTGTCATTTATTTTTTCTGAATTAAAAAACAAGGCATAAAAACAGTTTTATTTCTTACATATCAGTTTACTAATTCCTATTGTCTAAAACTTTGATAGGAGTTGTAAAACATTACTATTGTTTAAAACTTTGATAGGAGTTGTAAAACATTACATAAAACATTAATAGGATCGTTAAAGAGATTTAGAGTAGGATTACTCATTCAATCTCGTCTTAACCTACGACACTATTTGAAGAGTTCCGAATTACACTTAATGGAATAAATAATAACGGAGGTGCATATCATTTCTACATTATTCTCATACCACGCAGTGAGACTCTATACTCTAGAATGTGCTAAACAAACGTAGCCTTAGAAAGGTTATATCTATCGACTATTCTAACAAGCTCTATAAAAACTGAATAGTCAAAGAGATTTCATTTGATATCCTAGAATAGTCCATTAAACCTTTTTCAGTTGCTATTCCAGATCCCTTAAGATCTGTTGTGATTGCTTAATGATAAGTAATGGTGTTCAATGAATGTTCAATTCTTAGTTTATTTCAATATCTTTGTTAGTTGTAACATATTACAATTCTGACATCGTAAATCAAATCTTGTTAGGAGCAATGGACATGTAAAGGCATCCTTATCATCATCATCATCATGTCCTTAGCTGGTGATTGGGGTGAAGGTTTACCTCGTAGTCAATTTACTGCTGTAGGTGCCACAGGTTTATATTATTTACAATATCTTTCTGATTAAAAATTATTTAACGTGTGTTAAAAAAGTCATTGTTAAAAACGTAAAGAAACTCAAACACACTAAAATTAACGTTACATTTAAAACCGCACGAAAAAAGAGGTTGAAAAAGGATGTCGCAGTAACAGGGTCCGAAAAGCTTCCCCATTTCCATTAAGTATATATTTTTAAATGTAACGTTAATTTTAGTGTGTTTGACTTTTTATACAATATCTTTCCATTTCTTGCGATCAGTGGCGATGATTTTAGCCACATTGGTTTTTGATGTCCTCTTCAATCTGTTTCAACCATGTTTTCTTTGGGGCTTTTAGATGAACTTTCCAGTTGGCAGGACTTTGCCGCCAAAGACGATATAAGGGAGCCGGGTGTTATCCATTCTGCAAAATGGCCAAACCAGCGTAGTCTGCGTTTCTGGATGTAATCACAGAATGTTTGTTGGTGTTCACACCATCCAGGAATTGTTTCGTTTCGGTGACAGTCACGAATGGATATGCCTAGGATGTACCTTAGGCACCGCATTTGAAAAGCTTCTAGTTTGTGAATGTTCTGTTTCAGTAAAAATCCATGTTTCAGATGCGGATCGGTAGAATTAATGACCTGAGTAGTCACATGTTGGTTTTAATAGCGATGTTAGCCTTTTTCCAAAGGAAGCATTTGAGTGATGCAAAGGCTGCTAATGCCTGTCCTATTCTATTGTGGACTTCACTTGTGGCTGCTACTTTCTGATCTTGTATTAATGAACCTAAGTATTTAAACTGTTTGACCTGTTCGAGTTGGTTTCCATCAAGGTATACAGCTGTTTGTGATCCATCGGTGGCCATGACTTTTGTTTTATTCACATTAATTTCTAAGCCATATGATCTAGCAATGTCAGCAAAGCGATACAGAATGTTAATAGCCTCTGCATCAGTATCGGCAAAAATGGCGCTATCATCAGCGAACATCAGGCCAGTCAGATAGTTGTTTGTATCATATTGAACACCACGTTCATTTTCAAACGTGGTGCTATTATTTTTCATAATAGCATCAATCACAGCGTTAAAAAGTAGGGGAGAGGTGATATCCCCTTGACGAATTCCAGACTGAATAGGAAATTCCATGCCAAGTGCATTTCGAATCCACACTTGGCTAATTGATGCAGTATATGATGTTTGTAGGAGTCGGATGATTTTCGATGGTGTATGTAAAGGCATCTCTATACGACTGACCAGCTCTGGACGACCCAAAAGTTTTACACTAGGATCAAAATACATACCTGTGTTGTACGTCGGTCCTACGCAGGTTTTTAGTTGGACCACATTTTGAGTTTTGAAGCAAATTTCAAATTAAAAAGAAATTAACATTTATTCAGTACAATAGTAGCTAAACTACAGTAAGTCCACAGAAACATAGCTTTATATATAATTTTCAATCTCAATGAACATTACTCATGTTGAATAAAAATTAATATCATTATATAAATGTATGCTTAAGCAATTTTGAGAAATATAAAATTCTTTATGGAAACTTTGTACGATTTTTCTCAGTCTTAAAATGAAATCTTAATCAATAATACGGACAGTTAATTCAAATTTAATAAATCAGTTCATCCAATATTGAATTGGAAGAGGTTGTCTCCGAATGTTAATTGTTTCAAATGGCGAGCTGATCCTCCAATGAATGTTGGATGTGGAAGTTTAAATAGCGCATCACCTTTGCCAATGTCATTTATTGTATTGTGTTCTTTGTATATTGGGGTTCTTTATAAATATTGAATCCCATAGTGATTTTCATGAATTGTCATTATTTTTGCTATAAATATTTTAGTTAATTTAGTTGTGAGTTTTATCAATACAAACATTCCAACTTTGATTTTTTTCATATCTGCATCATTCTCTTCTGCTCTTAACATAATTTGACTTCATTTAGGTCTACGTCTGAGCTGTTCAGATTTCGAGCTGTAACTTCTTTTTGAGGATTTTTGTCTTTTTGCTGGATTGTTTTATTTTTTTTTTTAATTACCGGGTGATCAAGAAATCACAGGAGGTGTTCGGAGCCCTGTAGCGTGTTATGTACTGGACGAAATAGAACAAAATTTGGCCACCATACACATGAAAGTATCCGGTTTCGATTCGACAAGAAAAAAAAATTAGTACCAAGCAACGCCGATAGGGGAAATTCTGGCGCTGCAAGCGCATAATGTGTAAAAAAAGAATACATAACTGCCAATGGAAACAATAAATAACAACACGCCAAATACCAATGAAAAACGTTTATTATAGCAACCCACAAATTTGGCTCAAGGTGACCACCAGCCTGATTCACTAATTGCATGCGTTACACGAGGTTTTCGACTGTGGCTCGCAGCATATCGGCATTTATTCGTCTGACATGTAACCAATATATTCGTTTGGCATGTAAGGTAGGAATGTCAGAAACATGTCCTTGATACACAATGCTTTTCAGGTAGCCCCACAACCAGAAATCGCAAGGATTCAGATCATGGGACCTCGGAGGCCAATTCATGGGAAAGGCGCGACTAATTACTCTAGCGTCTGTCAATTGTTGACGCAGGACATCCTTCACCCGACATCCGATGTGCGGTGGCGCACCATCTTGCATGAAAATGGTAGAATCGATACAATTTCTTTGCTGCAGTTGAGGTATCACAAAGTTCTCGAGCATAGCTGCATACCTGTCGGAATTGACAGAACAAGTCACTAGTCCATTTCTACCAACTTCTTCATAAAAGTACGGGCCGATGATAAAAGAAGCAGTGAACCTACACTAAACTGTGACTTTCGGCGAATGTAAGGGGATCTCTTGACAAACGTGTGGATTTGTATCAGCCCACATACGGCAGTTGTGAGTTGACATCATCGTGCACATGGAAGTGAGCTTCATCGCTTCATAATATCCCCCACGGCCACTTCGTCATCCACTTCCAATCGATCCAAAAATCTCAAAGCAAAGTCTGATCGGGTATTTCTGTCCCCTGGGAGCAATTCTTGAATGGGTGTTATCTTATACGGATAAAATTTCAGGATCTAACGCAGTATCTTCTGCACAGTCGACAACGGGATATCTGTTTTCCCAAACGGAAAAATCCAAATCAAATCAAAATTTGTTAATCTTTTCAAAACCAAACATCCTACTTAAAATATAATATACAAACAATGCTAAATTTATAAATCTTTATTAAGGATCTTTATTACTGATTAATGATTATCATTGGTAGCCACTGTTTTCGGATTTTCGACAAGACTCTTCTCTTAGTGCTACACACTTCCCGTACTTCGAAACTTGTCTACAAGGCCCTGTATAATGACAGTGCCAATTAGTGTGTGCTCGTCTAGCATTTATCCGTAAACTGCTCACGTACAATCGTAAATTTGGACTATTTTGCCTTCCTCTTGCGTATTCTCCTGTCATCCTCGAGCTATTACCTCGTTTCAATAATTGCAGACAACTTGGAGAATTCATTTACCAGTTTAGAAAATTATAATTCTAGGACTGAACAAGTTTAGCTTTATTATTCTTATAATTGAAGTTGTAAGCTGAACAACAAAAATATAATTATTACAAAATAATTATTTACCTATGATTTAATTATAACTTCCAATATGTCGTCATCTACTTCTGCTAAATCAGAATCGTCACATATAATTATATTTTTATTTTTTACTTTGATTTTTATTTTGGTGGATTCTGGTAAATCCAATTTTCTGTAAACTGAAAAACGAGAAAGAAAATAATCTTGCTAAATATCAATCCGTGTACTGATGCTAAAATAAGAAAAAATAGAAGAGAAAGAAAAAAAAAATATTTCGTAAACTTACTGCCATCCTTCAAACTTTCAAATTTTCCAGCAATCACAAAATAAAATTCATTCTCATAACTGATTTTGTATTTCTTCATTGAACTGCAAAAACATGTAATTTTAAGTAATATGAAACGAATAATTTTAATAAGGAAGTAAATAATATGTATCAACATTAATTTTTAAAGCATTTAATATGTTTTATTAATAGTTACCATTTAATAATGTTTTTAAATAAATTGGCGCAATATAGGGTCTGTTTATCTTTCGCTATACATTGAAAATAATTACAAAAATTTAAATTGATAATTCTGTATTTGTCCTAATTTTAACAAAGAAATTAAAGAAAATATAAATCTTAAAAGTAAAATTGTTGAAGAACTTTTTTCCATCAAATTCAAATGTAAGTAAAGGAATAAAAAGCGATACTAATAGAATTATCGAAATTGAAATAAAATTTAAGTTGAGATATTTCATGAAGTAATTTTATAAATTACTTGTGGCAACCCGTGAAATATTTACGGAAGTAATACAGATTCCGCATTTTTGAAATACCGTAACATTTTTCAAAAACCAAAGATTGAAAACGATATTCTAAGCTTATTTTTTAAAAGCCATGACTTCCATAACAGCCCACGTATAATTTGAACAATGACTAAGCAATAACACAAAATATGTATTTTGATCATGGTAACTCTTGCAAGCATGTACTTATTCATATTTAGAGGTTAGCTTCGAAATATGCTTGAAGAGTCAATAAAGTGTGAGATCACGTGCAATTAATAAAACAATACGTGTGTAGTAGTTCCTGACTTAAAATAATATAAGGTAGGTTGCACAAATAAGGCCCGGTTCCAAATAAGGCCCATCCTTCGTTTTATTAATAGAACGTTGACAATTTACTAAGATTAGTTACGTTTCGGACAGGTCCTGGCTTCTAGCAGCTACACCAAAAATTAGGTCCATTGAAGTGGATAATTTCACCATGTTTGTTTCAGTTGAACAGTAAAAGTCGTCCAAAGCTTTTCTTGTTACTATTTCAACTTCATTTGAAAAATCGTCTCCATTTTTTGGCAACATAACATACATGGACATGTTTTATGTCATTTTAAATTATGTCATAAGTAGAATAATGTAGAATAATTTGATATTTGAACAGGGGCTCCAAATAAGGCCCTTCAGTTATATTTTCAAAACTGTTATTACAGAATGGATTACAAAGGCAACTAATTCTAAATTCACTTTTTCATAACAGCACACCTTAAACTACCTTTCAAGACAGTTTTCAGAATTTTCACTCTTGCAGTAGAAATATAAAAAATGTTTAAACATTACGTGGAGTTTGTGCATTTACCTTATATATAAACACACTAAAAATTGAAACTACATATAAATACAAAATTGATTTACCAGTTTCACAGTAGCCAGCGCTACGCTTTCTCATTAAAAAAAAGTTAACCTCCCTAAAATAATGTCGATCCAGACAAAGAAATGTTGGTGGCGCCACCTTGTATTTTGTTTCTGCGTAACTACAGTTTCTGTAGCACTGTTGGGATGACACGGAAATGTTGGTGGCGCCACATTGTATTTTGTTTCTTTCTTAAATACTGTCTGTAGCGCTGTTGGGATGACAAACACAAATATCCGTACAATTTTTGCCTATTAATAGTATGATCATTAACCTTGAGTGATTTGTTTTAGAAAAAAAATCACAAGAATACGTAGTATTCTTCCAACAATGTTTCATTAATGTTAACATTAGTATGAGGGTCAATCAAAAAAAAAGTTTACAAAGCTTGTGAACAAAACGCAAACTTTCATTGGATGAAAATGAGATGGTGTCATTAAACAGGTACGGATACAGTAGTTTTCTACAAAGGGAAGATTGATGCTTGTGTCAGAACGTTTGATCAGCTTGTGCATCCAAACGCATAAAAATCAGGGCCTTACTGTTGTAGACACTTTTTTGCATAAAGTTAGACGTCTTCATTGCATGTGAATCATCGATTGATCGTGATCTTTTAAGGGAACATATGAAAATCACTGTAAGTCAAATCCTGACTCTATAGCGGATGTCCCAAAATTTCCCAATGGAAACGGTACAGCTGTTCTTGTGTTCTTGGTATGAAAGATAATTACATCGTACTTCAAAAGACCAGGACTCTCTTTACCCCCAAAACGCTTGTAACTGCACTAATTTCAATAGGAGACCAGTTTATCAAGCGGATCGTTATTCAAATGACAGCGAGCATCTCTATTGACATACTCAACAAAGACCATGCGGCACTGAGTAGTACAGCGCTCATCAGATATTTCAGCAATCGTCGGCATTATGGTAAAATTCATAAATTTATTTAAAAAAAAAACTTATAAATAGCAGTTGTAAACTTTTTTTCTGATTGATCCTCGTCTATCTACAAGTAGACTTTTACTGCATCAAGATAATGATAATTATACACATAGAAAGTAAATTTATTTACCATAACTCTGCAGTAACCGCTGTAACATATGGAAAAGAAAAAAAAATAAAGAAATAAATTAAGAACGATCTTTGAATAAGAACCTATCAGTTCTTTCACTAATTGATTATTAATTTATTAGTAAAAGTGGTTTTCATCACTAAAATTCAGAGAAAAGTAATATTAAGCTACATTTTAAAGAAAAATAGAAATTAAGTTCTATCAGAAGGCTCTAGCTTTCTGTTACATCAATTTAAAAAATAGAATCATTAGCATAAATGGCGGATAAAGAGACATACATTTTCATAAATTTGGTGTGCTTTTGTGAAGTAAGTTTTGATGTTTTCTTTCTTAGTGTAATTTTGAGATTTCTAAATAATATTTTGTATATTATTCGAATTATTTCTATTCTATCATGAAGTTTCGACACATTTCATGAAATTCACATTTGAGAGTTACCGTCTTGTTACATCGATAGATACCGTTTTGAATAGAATATTTAATAGAATATAAAATTTACTCACCAATAATGTCTATCTCTAATTAAATTAAGCTTCTTGTTACGATATGCATTTTTAATATAATATGGAATTGTTTTATTAGTGTTTTTGTTGCTAACACACTGTTACAAAAAAGGATTTTTATTACACAGTTGTAGTAATATAACAGACAATCTTACTACTTAGGAAATCCGCCTCTGATGACCTTTTAAGCCGATATACGGTTTATATACGGTTTATATTTGCTGCTTGGAGACAAATAATAGAATAATTTTATCCCGTGGCAGATTCTGCCAATGTTCTGTCGTTATCCGGATAGTTTCAAGATTCCATCATGGCTTCAACTATCTTTCCAGAATATCTCAGACATACTCCTCTGCTGCCAACATTTCCTGATTGCCGTATCGCTCAACCAAGATGGCAGTTGGTACGACTACAGGACACCCTGCTTCTCTGAAGCCTGCGAAGTGACCTTTGTCAAAGTGATTCAGTTGCTAGTTGTGACGGTACCGACAGTACCGATTGGTGCACTACAGAGGCATCTTTAAAAATTACTTAATAAAACAGTAAAATCAGTCGGATTTATCGTTCTATTGGCTATAGAATGCCTCCCTTTTTATACATCTTGGCGATGAAATTTTATATTATCTGTTTATATAATTTTATATTATCTGTTTATATAATTTTATATTATCTATTTATACACCGATTACAGCGGCTTTCGCTCTGTTTTTGAAGGGAGTCGTTTCTTTTGCAACAATGTATTATTAAATAATTCCTTCACCAAAAAATGCAATTGACAATACTTGTTTACTTGTCCCATGAAAATTCTAAATTTTCAAAGAAAATTAATTTTGGAAATCAAATCATTTCATTCAAACTACAACGATATCTACTTCTTTTGGTGGACGACCTCCAATTGCTCAAATGTAATAAAATTGAAGTTCCTGTAAATTCCAGGAAATCCTTAAAATTATCTATTCCAAAAATGAAAATAGAATAATTTCTTTAATTACAAATGCGTAATGTTTTGTATTGTTTTTTCGAATTATTTCAATGTATTTGGAGATTAAATAAGGGGATAAGCGAAATGTTTGACGAAATTCCGATGAATGTTATAAATTTTAGATAACACTGACGACTTTGAAGGCTTATTTTCTGATCCTTGTAATGTATGACATTGTAGAATAGGATATCGAATAGAATCCGAAGTTTATACAACTACAACGGCCGCATCTAACTAAACAAAATAATGAAAAAAAAAAAAAAATAGCGCACCAGAAGCAATAGTCAAAATGGAATGATAATGAGCATGATGATGCACATAACTGATTACAATATCAGAACAATGGGCCTTTTCTTCGGGCAAAACACTACAGGTCAATAGGCCCTTTAGTATTTTGTCAAACCGCCCTAGCGTGGATGCATGCTGTGCTACGACTTAGCAAGAAGTCTTAGAGACCAATACTACTATTATCCTGAGAAAGATCTTTCTTGTTGTAACTGTCATTCCAGATTGCTAATACCAGGTGACGGCCGAAATTGCCATCCAGCTGAACCCACATATTTTCAATGGCGACAATTCGGGAAACCTGCCGGGTGCTGAAGTATAGAGGCAGTCCAGGGAAACCCACGCTATATATGGGTGAGTATTATCATGTTGGAAAATAGACCGCTTTAGACGCTCAACGAAGGGAAACATAAGAGGTCGCAGAATCTTCTGAACGTCCTGCCGCGCGTTAATGTTCCCCTGATTGTACCAGCGGAGACCGAGAATCGTAGGAGTTGGCTCCCAACACCTTGTCGAAGTATCGCTCAAACAACGAAGTCCCGATTGCGCTGCCCAGTGCTTCTTCGTATTCGAGTACTATGATTATCCGAGTTCAGACAAAACCTGGATTCGTCACTTAACATGATTCGCTGCCAGTCCACAGCCGTACATGCCACCCGTTCATTTCACCATTCCAAACGAAGCCACCGATGGTGTCAATAGTGTAAGGGGCGCCGAGAATGCAAGTCTCGTTCTGCAAGTCACCGGGCAATTGTGAGAAGTAATATCTTCGTTATTATATAAAACGCATTTGTTTAGACAGTCTTCAAGAAGATTAATGTAAGGTTTTTAATAAAAAATTTTTTTAAATAATTGATGATGTTTGATAGAAAACGATGCTAATATAGAAAGGAACTAAGTATTGAGGAATAAAGTTTTTTTTAAAACATTTATTCCTCATTTTTTAAAAATGAACATTTTTTTAAAAAGGAACAATTTTTTAAAAGGCTTAAAATGAAGAGAAACTTTAAATTTTAAAACCTTATTTATCGTGATCCAATTAGTTGAATAAATACTATTACTGAGATTATAAATGCTTACCTACAACTTCACCTAAGTCTTTGAAAAATCTTTCCCAACTCATGCTTTAAACTTAAGGATATAAGTTCATTTACGATATATTATATTTCTATACTAATTCCTGTAAATAGAACATATGATTAAATTGAGACACAGATTTTGCTAGTAAATAGCCTATGTTATCTTGAATAAAGAGGTAACTCAAGAGCTTGATAAAAAAAAAGGGGTAGAAATTTAATCCCTTCTAGCAGCCGCTTAGCTAGTGAGAATTAAATTATTTAAAAAGAATACATTTAATAACAAATTTAACGTGCGGCTAGCGAGGATTAAATATCTGCCCTTTTTTATTCTTAATTTATATTTTTTTTTGCCTTTCAATGTGGAGGGCCATTATTATGTTGAATATTGTTTTCTTTATAAGTTCCTTGAGATCACTGAGCTGTTAGATACTGGGTGAATCCAGCTGATGATGGTTTGGAAATCAGCTGTCTTGCATTCCCGTATCCGAAATACTAAAAACATCTCAGTCGTTTATTGTGATTTTAATATTAGTTCATCACGTTAAATTTGTTGTTAAATGTAATTTATCATTGCCGTATTACTGAACAACATATCAAGGAAGATAACCAGGAGATTAAGTTTCCTGTTATTGCTGCTACTACATTTGATCAAAAAGAAATTAAACCTTTTGTTTCTTTAATCATTTCTTTACTCATTTATAACAAATGATACAGAACTTAAAAATACAAATCTCAGATAGTGCAAAGGTTTCTTTAGGGAGTGGATTTGGCTGACGAGTTCAGACAAAGGACGAAAAATTTATTTAAAGTAGTAATTGTTTTGCATGGCATGAAAATTTTTTTTTAAATTGAAGCTTAATTTGTTATTTTATTTAGTAGTTGATTTCATTGCTATCCTTTAAAGAAAATATTGCGAATAGTTTCCTCTTCGAAAAATATATTTTGAAACATACATGCAATATTTATTTTATAAAACTGTTTTCACGTACTAAAAAAACTAATGCCTCGTGAAACTACTTTAGTTGAGATATTTTATAAACAGTAAGCACAAGTTGGTAAAATAAATTCAATTCAAAGAATATTAAATTTACTTACTAAGGCAGATGGTAAATATTTTGTCTTCTGTCTATAAAAGAAAGTGTGAAATGCTGATTACAACGCATTATCTAAAATTTTGATGAAGTAGATAAGATAACTTCCATATCTAGATATGAAATGACATCAGTCTTTAACGACGAGACATAAAATTTCAATTTTGAAAAATGCATTAACAGGCAGATCTGGAAACAACTTTTCCTCATGTAATGAAATGGATAATAAAGAAATGATATAAATTATGTAGAAAGTTAATGAACTTTGATATGATTTTAGACAAATATAAACTCCTCCATACATCACATAAGTATTTAAAATATTTATTAATTACTAAAATAAAAGACAAATTTTCAGGAAGTATACATCTTCCTTTTTTCAAGTCAAAAATTGGAATAAAGTAACAAACAAACAAAGAATAGGTTGAACATCGTAGTAAAATAAAGGCACGGAATATCAACAAATTTAATTGTTGTTACAATGGTAAAATAGTATAAAAGGATGTCAATTATTAACAATAATAACTAACAATTAATCATTTATATATATTATTAATAATTTAAATCTGAAAGAGTCGCTATTTTTTTGGTGTCAAAATTTAAATAATCCTTAATGAGCATAATGATATTATAGTTTACGAAGACTCCTTCGTATCTATTGAAGTTTTTTGTTTTTGAATTTTTAATAATATAGCTTTCTAAAATTTTCCTTAATTCTAATTTAGTTTCTTTATAAAGAATTTGTACATTGGTGTCCATGGCATGACCTTTTGTTAAACAATGATAAGCTATGTCGGAAATATCTTTATTTTTATTTTTTAAGGCCCTTCCGTGCTCTGAGACCCGTTCCGTTAATGTTCTTTTGGTCTCACCTATGTAAAAATTTCCCAAGTTTTGCAAACAATTTTATTTCATTTTGATTTTCAGCTGATTTATCTTTTTACAAAGTAAATTTTTAATTTTATTTTTATATCTAAAGCCAATATTAATATTGTATGATTTACATAATTTTTATAACAAAAAACTATTATTATTGAGATAAGGGATGAAAACCCTATTTTCAAATTTATTCATTTCTTTAATTTTGAACGTACTATAGGATCTAATTTGGTCTTTTATAAATTTATCTGGGTAGTTATTTTTCTTAAGAATAATAGTCATATCATTTATTCTTTCTTTGTACACATTTTCATGACTGGTGTTGCAATCTAATCCTTTTAAATAATTTTCTACAATATTCTTCTTTATATGAATTTTGTGGCCTGAATAGTAATTTAAAATATGATCACTTTGGAAATCTTTTTTGTAGTGCTCCATTACAATTTTTTTTTTTATTTTTCTACCAATTTTATATCTAAAAACTTTAATTCTCCATTTGTTTCTAATTCTTTTTTAAATTTGAAAATAGGGTTTTCATCCCTTATCTCAATGATAATAGTTTCTTGTCACAAAAATTATGTAAATCATACAATATTAATGTTGGCTTTAGATATAAAAATAAAATTAAAAATTTACTTTGTAAAAAGATAAATCATCATGAAAATCAAAATGAAATGGGTTTGATTTATAAAATTGTTTGTAAAACTTGTGGAAATTTTTACGTAGGCGAGACCAAAAGAAAATTAACGGAACGGGTCTCAGAGCACGGAAGGGTCTTAAAAAATAAAAATAAAGATATTTCCGACACAGCATATCATTGTTTAACAAAAGGTCATGCCATGGACACCAATGTACAAATTCTATATAAAGAAACTAAATTAGAATTAAGGAAAATTTTAGAAAGCTGTATTATTAAAAATTCCCTATGGAAAAATCCCCGCTCTCCGCCGAGGCCGGGAATTGAAACCGTTACCTTCAACCCGCAGCCAAGCGCTCTGACCACTCGGCTATCGGGCCCACAAAAAAGAACTATTACAACTTCCAAATGTTAGAAAGTAATAATTGAAGCGGAAGCATCTATGTGTGATAAAAAAAAATACGGCTACTGGAATAATTATTAAGTTATTAATAATGATGAGTATAAATTTGTTTATACATTTATCGAACACTTCAAATTCACTAAATCATTTCTTTAATAATTGAAAAGTGAAAGATTTAGTGAAAGAAATGATTTACTGAATTTGAAGTTTTAGTTTCATTACTCTACTACTCACATAATCAAAGGAATAAAAGTATTAAAACATTCCACAGAAACAAAGCAAGCGAAAGAGTAATGAAAATGTTTTTTGATAATCCTATATTTTGTTTAATTGATAATAATTTGATAACATGATAATTGATATCTGATATTCATAATTGGAGACACAATTTTCAATATAGCTTTAGAATATATAAAGCTGGACCTTATTGTTACAGATCTAATAGCTGAATTAGGATAGAACATGAGCTGAAAACTTTCATTAAATCATGGAGAAATATGTATCTACTAAGTAATTGATGAAGACCTATTAATCAATTAACTATTAAATAAAGACATCACCAACCTTCAAAATATATTTAAAATATATTTAGTGAAAAAACGAATTTTCGGAAAAATATTTCTTTTTTCCTTTTTCAAGAAAAAAAAATCAATTAATATTCGCCACCTAAAGAGGATCTTCAAAATTATTTTTAGTCCTTTAGTTGACTTATTTCATTAAATAAAAACTTTTAAAACTACATTATCTAAGTTTCTGAGATGATTATCCTTTTTTATTACTCTTCCTTTACATTTAATTAACATTTTCCTAAAAGGTGATATTCTCCATCTTTGGCGAAAAGCAAAAAGAAGTGGGAAACTCAATTTCTACATTCCAATATCAGAAAGTCTTATTTACAATAGAAATCAACTTTTACTTTTATTTGCCATACACAATATCAAAGTGTAATTTTAGCTTTTATTTCTTTTTTGTTTGGACGACGCCATTCAAATAAATGTTTTTGCACTGAAATTTCAGATACCAATAAATTCAGGAAAATCCTTAGAAAGATCCATTGAAACAGAAATGTATAGTCTACTATAAAAACTCACAATTTCTTAGGCTTAATTTTTTATATATCACGTTATTCAAGTATATATAGAAAGATATACTTTTTTTGTAATTTCGAAGTGTTATAAATAACTCAAGCTTTACTATTGATCTATTTTCCTATGAAAAAAGGGGCTCAGCAAATCACTAAATATGTGTATGCATTTTAAGTGTGTGTGTGTGTGTGTGTCTGTTCTAAACATTAAAAATGTTTGATCCCCTCGATAATTTTCCTTGAAACTTGGCATCCATATTTAAGGACATGAGAAAATCTGGTTTTTATATTTGAAAGTCCTTGTACGTGGGTTCTTATCAACCAATTAGTGCGAAAAGGCGACAAAGATTCTCATAGAAAATCACAGTTCAAATAACATTGTCTCACAATACCTATTGATTCTTTTATTTAAAATCATAGGATTAAGTGTGCGTATTTTGGAATGATTAAAATCAATCTCAATGCAATTTGAGCAATTAATGTAAAATGGCAAACAAACAATCTAGTAGAATACAGAGCGTTTCTGAAATGGTAGACAAAGCGAAGAGACACGGGTTCCAAAGGTCATTTTGAGTCGAAAATGTTCTATGACATTTTGTTGTACGGGTCGTAGTTTTAGAGTTAGGAAATGAATGATTTGGGAATGGTTCCTAATCAAAGAAAGCTCAGTTCACATTAGGAAGTGTAAGTAAATAAGGTAAAGGTTTATTACAAAAAGCAATTCGGATAACAAATGTCATCACTGAACTTTTGGCAGCATCATTTAAAATATAGAAAGGCAAAAGAATGAGAGTAGATTATTTAATTAAATACGAGTGCTATTGAATAAACAAAATTTCAGCTTGCCAATGTATTAAAAAAAAACATAGCTTTCTCATCCAGATTAAATATAAATTTTCCAGTTTTTAAAATACATTAAGCACTCACATTCATTGAAGCACATTTAGACTAAATTCTTGACATCAAATTATCTGTGCAAACATTAATTTAAATACCATTCTGCTTCTTTCTAATAATAAAAATTAATAAAGCATTAATTTGCATTTCAATTAGCTTAAAAACAGTATTTTTTTCAACAAATTAACAGCATTTTTAAATGCTTAAATTGACTGTTATTCATGTGAAAATCTGAAAAACGTCAACATGATTTTCACGAAATCCTTTGAAAAACGTCAACATAAGGATTTCGTTAATTGTGTGCTGTGGGATTTCACGAAATGTAAAGATGCGTGAAGCAAAAAAAAAATTTAACGAAAAATTCTAAATAAAATTTTAGAAACATAAAATAAAATAAAATTTTAGAAACATAAAATAAAATAAATCTTTAGGCTAACATTAATTTTGTAATATAATTAATCAATTTTTTAATGTAATGTGGCAAGTACAACAGAATTTTTAAAATGTAAATGCTTAGTATGCATTTAACAGAATTTTTTTTTGGTTGTTAAAAAGGAACTGTAACTGTAACTCAGTTAATTTTTTAAATGTAGTCTGATGTAGTCTGCAACAGTTCTTGAAATCACTGCTCTCAAGATAATAATAAATCCTTTATGGGTATCAACTTGATACTTAGCCTATCACTAAAACAAGTTCTCAAAGTAATTCTTTGAATACTAATAATATAATAATATGCA
>JAFIDM010004315.1:51965727-51980102 GCA_023159025.1 Thereuonema tuberculata | reverse complement strand
AATATCTACAAAGTTCACACACACGCGAGAGTTCTCATCATATGCACTATAATTCAGTATCAAGTATGAATGGGCTTTCCCAATTTCACCTGTGTGAATATATTCAGGCTTTCTCTTATCTTGTGTGTTAACATAAATCATTCAATAATGCAATTCATCTATCTTGTGTGATTTCTCACTACCTATAATAAATGGTTTCTTTCACCCTTATATGAATGCACTCTATCTTTATAATCTCTATAAAGATATTTAATAATAATTAATCTTAGGCTTTTCTATATTCATAATACCCTTGTGTGAATATATGTACTTTAATAATTGAGCTTCCTAACAAACTTTCAATGTCCGATGTACTCTGTCGGTATCTTCGTCTAAGTAACGGCGTCCTCCAAAATGGAAGTAAGAAAATATTTAATTACTTACAGTTTGTCGACACTGCTGGGCTTTTCACCTTGGCGAAGTTGCTGCGTTGACAACCATTAGTTGAGATTCTGCCTATCGGTTTCGATGCACACTTGAGCTTAGTTATCGATGAACACTTCACTTTCCGTTGACTTTCAAATATGGCGCTTAATTGTCGCACATCGGATTTCTTCTTCCCATAATGCTTTGAGGAAAAGTTCATCTGCTCCGGAACTAATGACGCTTGTTATCCATATATCAAAAGGAATTCTTCTAAATCCAAATTCGTAAATATTAGAAAACTTGAGGTTGAATTAAATACATTTTTATATTCAATTCTTAGAGAGTTCTGGATACAATATTTACTCGAAGTAATTTAGTTACTTATTAGCGTCAATGTCAATTGCTTTCTAAATAACAACTATTTCGTATTATACGAATAATTATTGGGACGGGAAATGCTTCCTTCATTAATTGAAATAGTCTTGAATTAATATTTCACTTAATTCTTTCGAAAGTTCTTCGAATAAGAATCGCACCAACGCACCTTGATACGAAATGGCTCAGTCCAAGTTACACTTCTCTTTATTTGAACTTGTTGAGTTTTCGCCTACCTTGGTCTTTACTTATGACAACGGTCTCCTTATTCTTCTTAATAGTTGTTGCTTCGTCTATCGTAGTTAGACCGGGATATCGTCTGAGGTTGATGCCTAAATTAAATCTCCATTGGTCTCGTCCGACCAAATGTCATTAGTCTTCTTATCTTCATACGCAAATGGATTAGTTGTCTTTAACTCTTCCACAGCGTTGAATTCACATTCCAATGAAGTTAAAAATTCAACTTAATTGAATTAATTTATTATATACTCCTGGATTACTATTCACTGGATTATCCTTGCTGAGCTCTATATTATTAATCAGTTCTAAACAGATTTTTAAAACTGTTGTTGATTCTCAACCGAATCTATTAACTTTAAGATACTTAATCATACTTTTTCTTTCTCGCATTTCTCGTCAACTGAATACAACTCGTTCGAACTCACACAATTCGTCAACCTATTGTCTACCTTCACTCAACTTAAACTCAACCTAATGGGACAGACTATTCCTCCGTTTTATGACGTTTCTTTCTTTACCTAGTATCCTCAATTTCCAAATTCAAATTAGGACTATTCACATTCATATGAAAGGAGGGAGTTATAAAAAAAAAATAATCTTAAAGAAAAAAAAATTCTTTTCAAGCATACTAAAACTTCTTTTACTTTCCCTTTTACTATAACTAATTAAATTATTCTAATAGAAATAATTTAATATCCTAGCAATTATCTTGCTGAAAAATAAGGCCAGGGTACTGCAAAAGGAGGGGTAGCAAAACAGGTCTCCCCTTTGGTCGACGTACCGCTGTGCTGTAAGTGTACCGCTAATGACGACCAAAGGGGTCCGGCTATCAAGGGAAATGGCACCCCAGACCATAACTTCTGGCTGAGGGCCTGTGTGGCGTATAATAGTGAAAGCAGAATCGGCACACTGCCCTGGGCGTATCCAGACACGTCTGCGACGATCGTCAGGACACAGTTGGAAGCGGGATTTGTCGCTAAACTCTATACGTCCCCAGTCAGCATCATTCCAACCGGATCGAGTCAAGCACAAGTGTAATCTGGCCCGGCGGTGTGCAGACGTGAGTGACAAGTGGCGTAGCGGTCGATACGAGCGTAGATGTCGCTCTCTCAGCCGTCTGTGAATGGTCATGGTGGACACTCGTGTGCGGGTCGCACGTCTGATGGTTGACAACGATGATTCAGGCGCTGTGACAGCTAATCTGACAATCACTCTATCCTCCCGCTCTGCTGTGGCCCTAGGTGGACCTCTGCCTTCATGACGCTTAAATCTGCCATTGTCCACCCATTCCTGCCAGCATCTTCTAATCGCCACATCACTTCGACCCATACGACGAGCGATTCTCCGGTTTGCCCAACCTGCCTCTTTCAATCCATGATACGATCTTTTTCAAACTCTGATAGTTGCACGTAATGAGCTTGAATCCTGCGGCGAGGCATTTTTTCAGTCGTTGAAATGTATCCTAACTCGCAATGCAACAGAAATTTTGATCATCAGATTGAGAATCGCTTCTTATATACACCTGCTGAGTGCGCAGTTCCGATGCGCTGTATCTCTCGCTATTCATTCATTGGACACCAAAGTTTAATCATTTGCATGGGCGATCCCAATGTCTTTGCATACGAAATTTCATTACAATCGGACAACTCCTTCTAGGGACGTCGTTTTTTTGGGTAGTGAGTGTACATCATTAACTTTATTCATTAACCTTCTTGAAATTACCCATTGACAATACCAATTTGTAGGGAAGTGTATACAATGAGCATTCCAACATTTCTGAAGTGTAGTTGTAAGTCTTTATTCATATATTCTTCATCATTATCTAAGAGAAACTCCTTTGGTTTGTACCGGAATTTTTCTTATATCATGGCCAGATAGCCGGAATTTATTTTATATCATGACCACATACAGGTGGTCTTGTAGGCTAAGCGACTCACGAAGATAAAATCATCTATCAAGGTGAGCATGGCAGTAGGCATCGGCAGCATATATCACTGTGAACTCCAGTGGGTTTTGTATAATTCAATTTAATTTATAAATACTTATCTTTAAGCTTTTAAATACTTATCTTTAAGCTTTTAAATACTTATCGTTACTTTATCTAGTAACAATATTCAGACATACAGTAGGTATTTTGTGTCTTTGTGTTTCCGAACCTACTCAGTACGCCTGAAATGATATAAAACACATAATGCATTACCTATCTGATATAACATCAGATAATAGTAATAGTACTACTATTAATAATAATGAAATTAATGAAGTTACTTTGGTTCACTAATTATCAATATATTTCGCAGAAAGCTGCTTTTTCTGCTTCTTCAGGCTTAATTACAAAGCAAAATAGAAACAAAGAATAATTTAAACAAACAAAGTTAGGCAATGTTTACAATCATTACAATCATTTGAAAGTTTCATGATTTTTACAAATGTGGAATAGTCTAAACCAGTGATGCCCAACTTACGGCCCGCGGGCCATATCCGGCCCGTGAAGTGTTACATGTGGCCCGCTGTTTTTCCTTTTTGAAGCTCTGTCCTCCGTTGAGAAATGTCCTCATTTTTAATGTCAAGTTTAAAAACCTTTTTTTTTTTGTTGTTGAACAGATTTAACGTTTAAATTTAATATGTTGTGGCCCGCGAAATTCACAGCAAACTTAAGTTTGGTCCGCATTTTATGAAAGGTTGGGCACCACTGATCTCAACAAACAAAGATGTGCTGCGTTTACAATGTTTACAATGTTTATTACACTGCTATCTATCGTTCCAAAATATTTCAAAGAAGCAAATAAGCATTAACAAATTTGCAGAAGAAACACGATTTTCACACACTTAGACAGTGTGAAAAGCAAAGCGGTCCCATAGTATGCACAATTTTATAAACAAACGTTTATAAATAAAACATTATCGGAAGCGACCACTTTTGACCCCAACTTCCGGTCAGGAAATGGTCCTAGAGGTCTGATTTTTTTGGACGTGGTCACCAATCTTTTGATGCTGAACACAATGGTGAAGATTTTGGTCCCCTATGGTTTACAGGCAAGCTGTAACCTAGGGATCGCTAACATTGATTTTATGCTGTCTGGGTGGCACACTCTGTAGCGGCCAAACGGTTAGAGATATTCGAATGAAACCTTCACCATTGTGTTCAGCATCAAAAAGTAGGTGACCACGTGTAAAAAAATCAGACCTCTGGGACCACTCCCTGACCCCCCCCCCCCAAGGCGTTTTGTTTGTTTTAAAAACGCCTTTGAAAGACAAAAAACGTCTTGGGGTGAGGGGTCAGGGAGTGGTCCTAGACGTCTGATTTTTTGTACGTGGTCACCTACTTTTTGATGCTGAACACAATGGTGAAGATTTCATTCGAATATCTCTAATCGTTTAGCCGCTATAGAGTGTGATATCCAGACAGGACAAAAGCAAGAGGGGTCCCCTAGCGGTTTTACAGGCAAGCTGTAACCTAGGGGGCCGCTAAAAAGACCTTAAATTTATACTGGCAACAGTTATTAACAATCAGGATTATACAGGGTGTTGCAAAATTCGTGTGTAATATTCAAACCATGTGTAGGGGCATGGCTAAAGATCAATATATTTGCATTGAAAGGAGAGGATGTAAGGAGAGGATGTAAGGAAATTAAGGCGCTAGGTGGTCCTAAAGTGAGCCTTTCCGAGAGAACATATCCTTTCCTTCACCATAAAAAATGTTTTGCAGGCGAGCCCACACTTGATCTGGGGATGCTATTTTGTTTGTTTCAATTGAAACAATTCTAAATTAATAATAATCACTTTGAATTTAAAGCATTATTAATTTTCAATTTATCTGTCAGTCTGTCTTTCAATTGGAAGCTGGTGCAGAAAGGTTTGAGTTCTAATAACTTAGCTACGTATAAAGTAAATTTAATGAATGTGAAATTATTGGAATTTTGATTTACTTCGTAGTAGGGATATGTTGGGTACATAGTATTTTTTATTCACTAGATAATTAGTGATAGCAAAAAAAGTGATAGCAAAGAAACTATTTATTAACTAGCCGGATTACCGTTGCTTCGCTCCGGAACCCTTGCATACACATCTTTAAAAAAAAAAACTTTAGCAAATTAATATTGACATCGGAGAATGTACGACTTCCCAACCCGTTGTGGCCTTCTCCGCTTACCTTAGGTGTATTGCGGGTTGGCGCCACACACCTTGGGTTGCGTCACACACATTTCTGCATGTACCTTGCAAACGCAGAAACGTTTGTGAATGACTGATATATCGTTTAATAGAACTTTCAAATACCAATATTTTCTCAATATCATGTTCTCTTTCAACTTTTATACTTTCGTTTAAATTGAGAAAAAGGTCAAAATTTTACCCTTTAAAAGGCGACATCGTGGAAAGCATAAAAATTTTTCGAAAGAGTTTTGTAGCATTTTGTTTGTCTTAAAAAGATCTACATTTTATCCAATTGCATGACCAATCTGTCTATTATAGTTTGGTCACAAAATTGGAAAACTTAGTCTTATGATAGAATGACACACAGAATAATGTTTTTATAATATACTAGCCGGGTACCGTCGCTTCACTCCGGAACCCTTGCATCTGTAGCATTAAAAAAAAACTTTATTTATTTAGCAAATTAATATTGAGATCGGAGAATATATGACTTCCCAGCCCGTTGTGGCCTTCTCCACTTAACTCAGTGTTTTGCGGGTTGACGCCACACACCTGGGGTTGCCGCCATACACTTCATCGTCAGTTTGCCAGATTATTCCCCATCCCATAAGAATTTCGAAAAATCCGGTCTTATTCCTTGTCTACATTATAAAGGAAACTTCGTTGCAAAATTTCAGCTTTCTAGGTCCAAGGGTTTGGGGTGGGCGCATCCGAGGACTGGAAGAGAGTGATTTTCTCAGATTTAATGAGTAAAAAACTAAAGGAATATTGTTACCAGTAGAGCAGAGATAATTGCGAAAATTATTCAAATGTGGTACCAAGAAATCGAACCTAGTACATGTGAACAATTTGTGGGGTCAATGACACATTGAGTTCAAACCCATATAAAAGCACGAGGTGGACACAGAAAATATTAAGACAAGGTAATTTTGATGTAATCTGTTCTGTACAACTTAATTTCACTTAAAAACTTCAATAAACCAATGAAATATAGCCTCTTTGTTGTTATTTTGACATACATTGAGTAAAATTGTGCAGGGCATTGAAAATAATAACAAAACAAGACAGAAAACTGAGTTCAAGGGAGATTGCTTTTTAGATTGGGCAGGAGTTTGAGACCTCAATTTCCCATCAAACAGTGCTAAGACACCTTTCTGATCTCAATCTTAAGAAGAAAAAAAGCAGCAAAGAAAGCCTTCCTAACAAAAAAGCATGTTGAAGAAAGAAAGAAGTTTCTCGATCTGTATGACACTGGACATCCGAGGACTGGAAGAGAGTGATTTTCTCAGATGAAAAGAAATTTAATGAG
The DNA here is from genome assembly GCA_023159025.1 of Thereuonema tuberculata. Taxonomy (NCBI): domain Eukaryota; kingdom Metazoa; phylum Arthropoda; class Chilopoda; order Scutigeromorpha; family Scutigeridae; genus Thereuonema; species Thereuonema tuberculata. The sequence goes on along the minus strand of JAFIDM010004315.1, from coordinate 51,973,618 downwards.
TAAAAAACTAAATGAATATTGTTAGACCAGTAGAGCAGAGTTAATTGCGAAATTATTCACATGTGATGCCATGAAATCGAACCAAGTACAGTTGAACCATTTGAGGAAGGCAGTCCTCTCAGGCGTTGGGACTGAGAACTTGAAAAAATAGGGGAGAAAGGGTATAAGGTAAGTGGGAGTAGGGAGGAAAGATTACAACAGTGTTTGCAGAGCTTGACCTCGTTATTATCGGCTTTAAGTAACTATATTTCTGAAGAGCTGAATTCTCAAAATACTAAAAAAAGGATCACATAAGGTTTTTTTTTTAATTCCGTAACAATACCCTGATACCCTTTCACCCCTATTTTTTGAAGTTATCAGTCCCAACGCTTGAGGGGACTGCCTTCCTCAAATGGTTCAACTGTACATCTGAACAATTTGTGGAGACAATGACACGTCGAGTTCAAGCCCTTATAAAAGCACGATGTGGACACAAAAAATATTAAAGCAAGGTAATTTTGATGTAATCAGTTCGGTACAGCATAATTTCACTTAAAAAAACAAAAACTTCAATAAAATAATGAAATATAATCTCTTTGTTGTTGTTTTGATATACATTGAGTAAAATTGTAAGTGGGGATATTTTTCTGGATCGAACTGTATAAGTGTTTACAGCACCAATAAGAAGTGAACAAGTACCTATAATTTTACATAATCAATGATATTTAAGTTAACATAATGAAAGGTGAAAATCTATGGGTGGGAGGCAGGGAGCGCCATCCCTTTTGTGATCTGGAGTTATTCCTGCGTCCAACCATGTTTTGAACAGCCATTGAAGTGGAAACCAAGATCCAGAGGGCATTAGTTTGTCCGTCAATCTTGATCTTTGAGATAAAAACGAATAACCAACCAGAAAACGAAAAATAAAGTAATAAAAACCACACAAAAAATAACTTATATACTAAGAAAAAATGAAAAAAAAAATAAAAAAAAATACATGAACAATATAAATATATAAAAAAAAATTCCAATAAATAAAAATTAAAAAATTAAATAAAAATAAATTAATGTTAAAATTAAAAAATGAAAAGAAAAGAAAATGAATGGTAAAAAAACAAAAATCAAACAAAAATATATTCTGGTACCACTTGCATACTTAAAGCGAAACCGGTTGAAACATTTTATTTAATTGTACATCAAAAATATTAACTTTTACTCCAGTGTGTTGATCTATTTTCATCAATTAATATACACATAATAAAACATAGTATTCGCTTGATAGAATTATTTCTCTATTGTACTAAGGAACAGAGGATCTAAGAAGCTTCATTATTAAAAGTAAAAAGAAAGAAATCTTTTGAAATTAAAGATATCTTATTTTGATAATTTGGAGTTCTTTTTATCATTCAGTTCTAATATTCAGCGCTTCTTTTTACCCAGTTCATGTTTACCAAGCCGTTCATGTGTAGTCTTATGGTTAAAGTGGTTATTATCAAATTATCTGATGAAACAAATTCCAGGTTTGGATTCCTTCTGTGTCTGGGATATCTGCAAACGCTTCAGGGCAGCAATTCTTAGATAGTTTTCTTCAATTTCTACTATTCCATCAAAACTGTTACTTTTCCTGTTTGCGAATTGCATCTAATTGCAACGAAATAAGCTTCCTTGGTTTACTATATGTTGCGCTGATTGCTTTCGTGTGGAAAAATCAAAAGAAAAGCTTAATAGTGGTGACTTAAACTGGAAATAAGCCTAATTCCATTAATGGAAGAAAAGCTGTTTAAACTCAAATGTCTTTCCATGAAGAATTCAAAATACAATTTCTAAAACGCTTTTATGCAATGCTTTTTTTTATTCAGGAAACAATAATTGAAGATAATTCCAAGTTTTCTCTAAATCTGAACAATGGTCCAAAGTCAGTTTAATTCACCTACTTTGAGACCTCAATACGACTATCGGACAAAAACATGTATAAAAGCTATATCTGTATTGTTTAACCTATAATAAAATGTCAGTAGTTCTTGCAGCATTTGTAGTGAATTTACAAATATTTAGATTAGTTGGGTTTATTTCCCTCCTACAATTTTTTCTTTTTTAGTGAAGTTTTACTTATCATATGTCAACTGAGAAAAGATTTTGTTACGGCGCTTAAAATTGTGATGTTTCAATACTAGATGTCGCTACTGTAATTCAAATGATTGCGTTGCTTAGTTACGAAGTAACATGGAAGCAAGCATACTGGTGTGATATGATCCGTTGTCTGTATCTTAAAGACAGATATAGGAAAAGATGGATGGTTCCATCTTTTAGAAATACACGTAAATTCGTTGGAGACGTTTCGAAGTGAGGATAGGAATAAGCCTAGAGGCTAGGGTGTAGTCCAGTCCCGTTATGACACGAGAGATTTCGTCGCAATGTAATTCTGTTTTCATATCTATCGGCGAACCGTGGTCAATGTCCTTCACTGTGGCGGACGAATTAAGGAATCTAAGCCAGAAATTTAACGTGTGAATGCTTCAAGGCAAATCAGTTAGGAAGGCATGAGGATTCGAACGTTGTCTCCTATGCAGATTTTACTTGTTATAGACTTTATCCAAGGGATAGAAATCATCAACGAGAGATTCATCTAAAAGGCTGAAGATAATTAAAGAAACTGTCGCGTATATATTTACAGTTGTGCATTAGGCCTAGTTGGGATGTTTGTTGATCAAGTTTCAAGTAAATGTATATGAACTGATTTAGCATTAAGTAGGTTTAGCGGATTTCAAACAGTACAATATAAAGTTTGATTTATGTTTGAATTTGATCGAGGGATTAGATCACACAAGGTGTTAAGTCAATCGTTGGTTGGGCTTAATATAAGACTATTATGATGTATGTTAGATTGTAAATAAGTAATTCAGAGGTCAAATAGTTATACCACTTGAGATAAGTGTGGATACTGTTAATTGTTTAATAGATATGTGTTATCCAGTATCGTTAACTTAATATTGCCAAGTTCAGTAAACTTATTGCGATGATGGTTTAGATTTATCTATTGATCTTAGTAGTTCAATTTGTATTGTTACAAAATATACATCTTAGGTATTATCCTGACAGATTTGTAATTATAGATGTTCTTAATATTTATCTATTTGTATGATTTTCAACATATTGGTTCAGAAATATAAATTATCTAATTGTCAGTAATAGTTGTCATTCATTAGCTGTCTGAGACATCACTCTGCTCATTACTTTAAAAAAGACAACAGCATTTCATATTATTTTAATAAGAACTGGAAGAGGAACTCGATGGAGAAACTAATAATTTTTACTTAGAAGACATAAGCCATCCTTTCTGATGGAATGAATCGTTCTTTTTGAGATGAAAAGTCTAATGTTTCAAAGATTCTTAAGACTAATAAATCCTTTGCTTCCGATGTTTTAATATTACTGATTTCTTTCAAAGTACAGCAAAATACGATCTTCCACAGTAGTTAACTACTGGTTACTAAACACACAGAATGAAATTGTCAATGGTTTATTTCCTTATTTTCCAAAGTCAATTAATGTTGAATTAAACAAGATGAAAATTTTTTTCTCAATATGTGATTTTTCTTCAAACCTAACTAATGAAAACTGTGGTTTAAAATACGAACGTCCTCCTCTTCTTTTTCTTCCTTCCAATTCATCAGTGCTTTTGGTAATCTTCCATTTCTCCTACTTCTCACATACCCATGCCATCTTAGTCTTCTCTTCACAATTTCTTTTACAATATGTTTTTGAACATTCTTTCTCATATCTGTATTCCTTATTCTTTCCTTTCTTCATTTCCTTGCAGTTCTTCTCCAAAATTCATGTTTATCTGTCTTGTTATCTCTTATTTACAGTCCATATTTCAACCCCAAATAGTAGAAAACGATTTGTAAATTATTGTTTTTGTTAGTAAATAACTGTTCCGTAAGACTGAATTAAGCATTCCGATCACTTCCTATTCTCCTTTCAATTTCTATAAATTTTTAACTATAGAAAATATAATTACATTTCTTAATTAAAGTTTCCTCAATTTCTAAATCTTCTTCACTGTCTGTTCTTAGTTAAATTTATTTTCTGTTCCTATTTTTTTTTATATTCCTCCTTTACTTTCCTACATATCGAATCAATATCCTCTTTATCTTGAGTCAACGGCTAAACCACCCTAAAGAATTTTAAAGATTTTTATAATCAATGTAGAAATTCTCTTTAAAAATATGATCGACAGAAAGAAAAAATAAATAAAGCATAACTTGATCCTATGTAAGCTTCGATCATAGAAGAGCATCGATAAATCTAAATATAAAAATCCAATGTTTCTTTACTCATCAACTGCTAGTAAGAATTATTTTAATTTACGCAAATTAGTTTTGAAGGAACATTTATATACGAGATAATTGTTTTTATTTATTATAATGTAATTACCAATTAACTCACAACGTCTTCTAATTAGTAATGAGCTAAGTTTTGTGTTTTCGAGAGATTGTATGTTCAGATAAACTAAAAAATTATTCAATATATTAATTGACATTGTTGCTAACCCCACTGATTTCTTGCGATACAGTACCTGCAGATAGTTCAGAAACAAAGTGACCTTTATTCCATTTAGATACGTCCTCAAATTTCGTATTACCCCTAGTTTGAATAAGAATTATTTATCGCGTCAGATTTCTTTTTAACAATTTGTTCACTTAAAACAAACGAAATTCAGTTATGAAAGTAAAAGTACTGATCAAAAACGAGATCGATACATGCAAAAAATACAATAAACAAAAGACAGAAAACTACAAAAACATTTGTTTCAAGAGATTTACTTAAGCTTCGAATTTAGGGCATGTAAATGCTTAAATCTAAAAAATGAATTTTGAGAAACATCTAATAAACTATTTTTAAAGATTTCTTTTTAAATTACGTAATATTAGATGAATATTTAATATTTTTTTATAAAAAAAATACTTTTTTTTTAAACAGACTAAATTAGCAAACACAGACACTTATATTGTAGAAACGTGAATCCCACCCAAAACATTTCATGTAAAATAAGTTGCCAAGACTCACATGTTCATAACGCTTTCACTGTTGAAAAGATATGAGATCTCATGTAGAGCTAAGCCCCTAACTCTACAAGGCCTAACTCTACAAGCCGTTTCATGGCCATTTCATGGCTGTCACACAGACAATCCCAGGGAGTTATGTAAAGGATATGGAGTATGCTAAGGCATACTTTTTGACCAAGATAGTAGGGTTTTTAGAGTTAAGCCTTTTTGAGTGAGGGCCTTGGCTCTACATGAGATCTGATAACTTTTTAACAGTGAAAGCGTTATGAGCATATTGGCAACATATTTTACATGAAATGTTTTGCGTGGGATGAAATAGTTCCAATAGGGTTTTTAGAGTTAGGCCTTGTAGAGTGAGGGGCTTAGCTCTACATGAGATCTGATAACTTTTTAACAGTGAAAGCGTTATTGGCAACATATTTTAGATTAAATGTTAAGATTCCATGAATCGGCCAAGCCATACTTTTTGACCAAGATCGAGCGTTTTTAGAGTTGGGGCTTGTAGAGTTGGGGCTTGTAGAGTTAGGGCTTGTAGAGTTAGGCCTTGTAGAGTTAGGGGCTTGGCTCTACATGAGATCTCGATATCTTTTTAACAGTGAAAGCGTTATGAACATGTGAGTCTTGGCAACTTATTTTACATGAAATGTTTGGTTGGGATTTCATTTCTTTTTGTAAGATGAGATCTGATAACTTTTTAACAGTGAAAGCGTTATGAGCAGGTGAGTCTTGCTAACTTATTTTACATGAAACGTTTTGGATGGGATATACCTATCAGAAATTGTTATATAATAAAAAACCGGAACCCCTTTATGATATAAAACTCTTTATGAGGGGTTGGAGGGTGAAAGTTACAGATTTCTTAATTTTGTTCTTGTTTGTGTGCTAAACCTAGCCTGCATACCAAATGTCAGCTTTGTAGGACTTCAGGAATTACCCTAGAGGTTTTGATGATCATGAGTCAGTCAGGCAGTCAGTGAATCATGAACGAAAATGAAGATGCAAGTGATGCTCTCGGAAGACGTGTTGCTGGACGCATTCCACCAACATGAACGCTATCCAAGCTGAGGACAGCGTTGGTTGGAGAGTGGGATGCAATCCCCCAAAGTTTGCTTGATACTCTGGTTTGCAGAAGATAACCACGTTGCATTGCTTGCTTTACTGTGCGGGGGGGGGGGTCATACAGTTTACTGAACGCTCTTTATGCCTCCACCTAGGTAGTACTCCAGGTGCTTGCATCTCAATGACGTTTCGGACATTTTTATTTCTCCTGTCAGAGGCAGTGCTGCTACCTTTATTTTATGTGTGGGGATGGTATTGGGAAGACCTTCTGCACCCCACCCCTACCAAGTGTGGTCCCGAACGGACAGTTCAATTTGTAATTTAAGGACAACAGTATACATTACATACAAACTGTTAACAATAAAATTAAATTGGCTTATTCGAAATTATACATTAGCGTTATTTTAAGAAACTTTGTTTAAAATAAACATGTACATCATCTTACTAAACATATCTGATAGTTGTGAAATAAATATATACTGCAGCATATTTATGAACTACATTATATATTCTATGCATTTTCTGTAATTTTAGTAAGTTTCGATGAAAGAATACGAAATTGCGAAGTAGCTTCTAGCAATATGTTCCTTATCAGTTTAAATTTCACGAATTTGGAACTTAATTAACTTAGTCACATTTTAGATACAAAAAGTCAAAAGTGGATTCCTAAAGCTAATATTTACTCAATCTAGCTTCTGAAACTAGTCGCAATGCTTCAAGAATCAGCAAGTCTTTTTCAGTATTACCCTAATGAATTGTATTTTTTATATTTTTATACATAATATATAAAATTAGAATCAAAGTATTACTTGATGTCATCTTTGATGTAGATTAAAATCAGATGTAGCTTAACTGTTTATTGAGTCTGAATATATTATCATTTGAGTAAAAAAGCTAAATTTTAATATTAAATTTAATATTTATTTGAAATTAAATTAAAAACTATAACTTGAAATAAATTATGTACATTGCAATGCAATATCAATAAACTTTGCTAAAAGCATATTGCAAGATTAGCCTGATGTCGACTAGCAACCAACAAACCTCTTTCACTATTTCAGATCATCAACGTACTGAATTTCTTGAAGGATTTGTGATGAAATAATTTAAAGTGTTATTGAAATCCCTCATTTCAATGATGACAAATGACACTGAATTGGTGGTGGAAAATAAAGTAATTAATTATTCTCAGAAAGAACCTTGCCAAAAGCAATTGCCAGAAAAGACCGCAATAGCCAACAATTGACTGGCGTGAGCATCACAGCATGCAGAAGTGTGTCGATTGTTGAGGAAGAAGTCAGTTCCTATCAAGTCAGCGACGAAGCAACAAGTGCTTTGTCATAAATAAGCCAAGAACGTTTCCAACTAAAATAAGAACATTAAATGTGAGTATGTAGTTATACACTCGCGTGCAACTAAATCGACTCACCCCTTCAGAGCGCACAAAATGGCGTATGTTTTTTAAATGGCTTAACCGATTTTCAAAAAACATTTTTTTTGAAAGCCTAATGTTTTTACTTTCCAATGACACCATTATCATTAAAATCTGTACAATATTTTGTTTTATAATGCATTTTCAATCAAAACGCAAGCAAAATGCGTGCTTAGGAAAAAAAAATTGTGGATACTAAAAATTAAACGAAATAAAATTTAACGTGCGTACATATAGTTTTAAAAAATTAATTACAAAGCCAACGCAATTACAAAAATTAAAAAAATACAAGATAAACTAAAATATAAAACTATATGTACGCACGTTAAATTTTATTTCGATTATGTAAAGC
>JAFIDM010004315.1:51942337-51965717 GCA_023159025.1 Thereuonema tuberculata | reverse complement strand
TTAATTTTTGTAAGTGCGTTGGCTTTGTAATTAATTTTTTAAAACTAAAAATTAAATTACAACAAAAAATTCAAGCAAAACAAGGAAACTTTTATTAATCAATACTTGGTATTGCCTCCCCTTGCCTGTAGGACGGCTTGCATGCGGTTCCTCATAGACCTTATTAAGGTTTTGACAAAGTCTTGGGGGATCCCATTCCACTCCTCCTCCAGCGCAATCTTGAGCTCGTTGATATTAGACGGTGCCGGATTTCTGGCTCGGACCCTCCGTTTGGGCTCGTCCCACAAATGCTCAATCGGATTCATGTCGGGACTGAGGGCTGGCCACTCCATCGTCTCGAGACCAACCTCCTCCATGAATTGCCGAGTGGTACTTGCTGAATGGCACCGGGCATTGTCATGCACCAACATGAAGTCTTCCCCGATATATCCTGCGTAAGGCACAACATGATCCAGGAGAATGTCCTTAATGTATCGTCGAGCAGTCAGATCTCCCTCCGGCCTCCAACAGGTATGAAAACAAGATCTTTTTTTCTCTCAAGGGATATGCCAGCCCACATCATGCAGGAACCGACGCCGTACGAGACTGTTTCAGCAAAACAGCACTGTGAAAATCGCTCTCCTGGACGCCGGTAGACCCGGCCTCCCCTATCATTACCATGGAGACACATTCTGCTCTCATCAGTGAATAGGACGGACCGCCATTGCTCGATGCTCCAATTGACGTGTTCCCGAGCAAATTCGAGTCCGTGCTGTGCGGTGACTTACGGTCAATTTTGGGTCTTGGAATGAGGTTGGCTTCCTTCAAGCGTCTTCTGACTGTCCATTGACTAACAGCTACTCCATGCACTTGTCTCAGCTCCTGTTGCAGATCGACGCCCGTGAGATGGCGATTTCGCAGTGAAGTTGAAACGATACAGCCATCGTTTCCCTCTCAGATGTGCATCGGCGCCGTCCAGTATGTGGTCTCCGAGTGAAGGTACCAGTTTCCTGAAACCTTCTGAATACTCTTGAGACAGCAGATTGGCTCAAGTTTAGTTGACGAGCGACTTCTCGTTGACTGTGGCCTGCTTGCAACAAAGCAACAACTTGTGCGGCGTCTTCTGGCATAGTATCCATGGGTTTATGAAAACAATGAATTAAATTTGCAGAGATGTGTACAGATGAACGTCTGATAAGCGAATGATAAGAAATATCGGTCCACGTGGGATTTTATAGGGGAGTGCGGCGCGCAGCTCGTGGTTTCCGTTCAGCTATTAATAATAATGAAGACACTTCATGTATCATCATCATCATGATGTGCGATCTTCGTATATACGAAGTTACGCGGTCTACGGAACCTAGTGACCCCCGAAGGGCGAACCCCTAGGAGAAGCCGTAGATAAACTAGGGAACAGATACTCGGGGTGGTTTCCCGTTGCCTTCCCCCAGGACGCCATTAAGGAATGACGTCAGACCAGAGAGAAAGTGAAGAAGAGGCTGGACAACACAGGAAAGGAAATTGAAACAGCCATGCCCTTGCCGGGATTCGAACTCAGGAACTGGCGCACTGGGCGCCACGGCTGGCCGCCGCCGAGACCGCACGACCACGCCAGCACGGCCACTTCATGTATAATTTATATTATTAATAATCACAGTCGGGAAGATGAACTGTTACAATGAAAATTTGATGAAGAACAAAGAGCAGTTACTTTAATAATCTAATCTCAATTTAGATTTAATACTTTTATTATTATTTATCACCTTTTCAAAAAGACCATACGATATCGCATTCAGCTTTTAAGATTTATCTCTGTTCATGTATTTAGATAAATCTTTGTTGAAATGATATTGAAGAATTATTTGATAAGATGGTGTTTGTGTTCTTTATTTTCATAGAAAACTGAAAAATTATTGGTTCAAAAGTAAAAATACTTGCAGAAGTAATACATTAGAAAATAATTATATTTTTCTATTTAGAAACTAAACAAATAGTAAAACAAACAAAAGGATGACTTTATGTAAACAAGAAAGTCATTTCCAATTGCATGTCAAATTTTCTATTTTAAAAAAAAATGCAGTCTCCGATTAAATTAAATTTGTAATGTGTGTGGAATGGATAATTATACTTTTTTAATTAGGTTACTTTAAAAATAAATTTCATCAATTAGATTTCACGGAAAAAGCTCATTCTTCTGCATTGTCATCTTAAAGATTCTTCATAATTCAAAATGTGGTCCGTTGACTCACTAATGGACCATTTAAGTTTTATTTTCATTCAATCTTCAATCAAGACTGTCAATGCTTAACGGCAATATCCATTTCATTGCACGGGTCTATTGTCCATTGAGGACATCCAAAAGCAGAAACACTGTGGCTTCCAAACAAAGAGGCACCAGAAGTTCATAGTAGTTATTGTTTGGGGCTGTTTCCATCTACCTTTGCAGGGTGAACAGAATATATTCTTATTTTAGGACTTAGAAATCTATTTGTTAGCATCACGAAATGCATTGGTATGGTGCTAAGACAGGACAAGACATAAATAAAACTAGATGATTTTAACAAAGAGTTTTTCTATATGACTGTCTTTCATCAGAAATTACTAATTAATAAAAGAAGAATATTTTGTTTGAATATTTTCCATAAATAATTGCCTTAAAAGAATCTTGGTCAAGCTACTTAAAAAATTGGATGAGATAGTAAATTGGAGGTTTATAATTTTCTCACATTTTATCGTAAATGCGATTTAAATTTATAGCATTTAGTATTACGTGTTTGCATTTAAAAAAAATAGATTCTTTACACACTTGAAAAAGAATTTATTAAGATAATATTTCTTTAGCAATTTATTAATTAATAAGAAAATTGTTCGATAAGTGTCACATTTATTTGATATAAATATTTTTTTTTATATTTTAATTTGGTTTTTAAAGACCGAAACAAATTAACCATAATTTTTACTTTACTTATTAAGTGCTTTCGTAATTATTAAAAATTAAAAATGACTGATTCTGATTCTATGAGGGCGGCTCAAAGAAATTTACGTGATGATGGTTATCATACGGATACCGACATCTGCACTCTTAAAATATTCTAATATATTAAATGAATTTAATATATATGAATTTAATAGACCCGTTCGGATTCTGGAGAGTCTGCACCATCACAAAAGGATCAGTCGGAGGGTCCTGAAGGCTTTTGTAATCATACGCTTAAATTTAAAAGAAAGTATAAATTTGCAACCATAAATGTTAACTCTCTCTGCAAAGTTGGGAAACTCAAGCAAATCATTTACTTTTTGAACAACAATAACATCTTACTAGCAGCCATCCAAGAAATAAGATATACTGATGACTTAACAATGGATAGTGAGAACTATCGAATCTTTAAGGGTAAGCCCGCAATCAAACTTTCAAATTCAAATCTTAAAATTAAGGCTGTTTTAAGGAACAGCCTTCGTAATTCATAAAAGTATAACCAGAAATGTCATTGAATTTGAATCCTTCAGTGAAAGACTCTCTGTCTTAACAATTAAATTCAAGAATAAGTATTATTCAATGTTCAATTGTCATGCACCAGTAAACGAAGATAATAAGAAGAACCCGAGAAAAAGTAGAAATCTTCTGGGAAGATCTAGAAAACAGGTTATCAAAAGTTCATAGGAATAACATAATAATCATGATGGGGAACTTCAATGCACAACTGGGTAAGGAAAAAGCATTCCAAAAAATTATCGGAAACTACCCAGCTCATAAGAGAACTAATACAAATGGCTCAAAGTTAGTAGATTTATGCAGTTCATTCATCCTTAAAATCATGACAACTCACTTCAAAAAACTATCTAGAAAACAAAAAACATGGATTTCACCAAATCCCATCTTAGGAGAATTTCAAATAGATCATGTCGCCATCTCCAAATATAATTATCAAGAAATTAAGAACATTAAAGTCAAAAGAGGAATGGAAGTTGATTCAGATCACTATCCAACCGAGATCCACATGCGATTTATTCGATAATGTAAAACCAATAAACAAACCAGGACGACTAAGAGAATTAATAATGAAAATCTGAAGGAAAAGGAGTGCGATTTTCAAGAGAGGCTGAAGAAAGCGGGGACTGATGCCAACAACTTTACAGAAATGATGCAACATACTGCATTTGACATAGCTCCACAGAACCAACAGAGAAAGCACAGATGGTAAAATAATAAATGTGAAGAAGCTATTAGACAAAAGAAGAAAGCTTGGAACAATTGGTGTAGCAGGAAAACAAGTAGTAAGTGGAATATCTATCAGTCTGACAAGAAACAAGCGGATAAAACTATTACAGCATAAAAGAGGTGCTTTGAAAAGCAACAACTTGTATCTATAGAAGAACATTTAAAAAAATATAATACAAGGGATTACTACAAAACATTCAATAATTGTATGTCTGGGTACGTTTCGCAATCTCTATGCTTCAAGAAAGAAAATGGAAAAGTAGCACTTAATAATGACGAAAACTGTAAGCTATTAGCAGAATATTTTGAAAAGTTACTGAACTGTGAAAAACCGACTAAAAAAACTTGAATTCCATGATAGCATCCCTAATAAAGATTCAGAACCACCATGTATTGATATGATTAAAAAGTACATCCAACAACTAAAAAACAACAAAGCCCAGGTGAAGATGGCATCACAGCAGAGATTCTAAAAGCTAGTGGAGATTTAGGTGCCACAATTATAAAAGAAAAAATGGACAAGATCTGGGACACTGAGACAATTCCAGAAAATTGGAAGGTTGCATTAATTCACCCACTTCATAAGAAAGGGAATAAAACAGACATTAATAATTAGAGGAATCTCATTATTACCTGAGAATACGAAATCTTATCCAAAGCTTTTTTCGACATACTAAATCCTCCACTGGATAAACATATTGGAGAATATCAAGCTGGGCTTAGGAGTAGTAGATCCTGTCCAGAGCAAATTCTAAACCTTAAACAAATAATTAGATATTTGAAAATATCAAATAAGAAGATAGTGCTAATATTTGTTGATTTTAAAAAGGCCTACGATTCGATTGACAGACTCTTTTTTTAAAACCCTGGAAGAATTTTCACTAGATAAGAAAACTCTGGAAATAATTAAACAAACTTTGACAAACACGGTGTCTAAAGTTAAATTCCATGGAACTATTTCTATTACTTTCCAAATTGTATCAGACAGAAAACAGACAAAAAAAAATGGGTGGAGTGGCAAAGCAATAAAGGACTTAGAACAAATGCAGATTGATCGGGAGACCTACTCAACAGAGACAAATTCAGCCCAAAAGTTAAGAAGTTCAAAGGTTTTCAGGAAGACGTAGGGAAAAAGAAAACAACTGGAGCCAAATGGTCGGATGAAAGGAAAACAGTCCATTCGGAAAAGATGAAAGAGTTTTGGAGAAAGAGGAAGGAAGAGAGAAGAAAATAGTTGTCTTAATGTGGTCTTAGTTGGCCTGAAACGATTAAAAAAATGAATATTAATATTTTAAAGGTAATATAAAAAATTGTAATAGCGAATGAGATTGTTTTAAACTGATCTTTTTTAATTTTCATTTCAAGAGTTTACGAGATAATAATAAGCTCACAATTCACATAATAAGTTGCAATAAATGTCGAAAGTGTTCAAAAGTGTTCGGAAAGAAAGTCATAAAAGTTTAGTTTGAAGTATAGAAAATATTTATTGATATATACAGGGTGATTAAGAAAGACATGTCAATAATTCAGGGGGTGTTTCCTGAGGTTATTGTAAGAGAAAAAGTTTCTATACATATGGGTCCGGAAACGCTTCGTTTAGAAAGTACAGGGTGTTAAAGTTTTATGATTTTTCTAGTTTTCCGGAAATTACGCCTACAATTGATAAGATATCGCTGTGAAATTGGGAATGCTGCCAACCCTGGAGTCGATCAATAGTGTGAGTAGGTTAGCAAGATTTAATATCTATTTGTTATTTCGGAAACTACGCATGATACGACGAAACCTCAACAGATAATACACAATAATACTATATCATACGTAAAGGGTGATCCATTGTCGAGGATCGGGTACAGAATGACTGTGTTGTTTATCACATTTTCGCATGTATCTTATAAACTATGCAGTTCTCGGACAAATTGCAAGAGACAATAATGTTTCTAAATTCAATGTGAAATCCAAATACTTGATCGTTACCGATCATTGGCGTCACACAGGAAAAAGTGGGGGAAAAAGTGAATCTGACCTTTGCAAAGGTATCATCCTGTGGATATTAAATCTTGCTAACCTACTCACACTATTGATCGACTCCAGGGTAGTCAGCGTTCCAAATTTCACAGCGATATCTTATTAATTGTAGCCATAATTTCCGGAAAACTAAAAAAATCATAAAACTTTAACACCTTGTACATTCTAAACAAAGCGTTTCCGGACCCATATGTATAAGAACTTACAATAACCTCAGGAATCACCCCCTGAATTATTGGCCTGTCTTTTTTAAACACCCTGCATATGAAGAAAATCTAAAATTATTATTCAGAAAACATTCTGCTTTTCTTAACTGAATAATTTTCAATGAACAATAGATAATTGGTTATACCTGTTGCTAATAAAAATTAAATAAAAAGGAAACTTTTAATTAATCTAACTTTTAATAAATCTTTTTAATTAATCCAACTGTAATCTATAAAATTTGTATTTTATTTATAAATAATATATCATTTCTTTATTTCACAATAATGTAAAAATAAAGCATGCAAGAATTATTTCACAAAATCACATTATTTCAGTTTTTCCTTTTTCTTCATTTGTGTCCAACTCTTCAATTGCCTTCCTTCATTATGAACGACACTTGAAGCACCCAATTATTTATGATTTCTGAAATAGAAAAAATATATTAAAAAAAGTTCAGATGGAAATTACATAAAATAATTGATTCCAAATTTTAAATTACAGAAATAATATGTAATCTTTGTAGGACAGTTGTGTCGACAACTAAGCTTAATTCGTTTCCACTTGACCTATTAGATATTCGTACAGTTTTGCTACTTATTGCCATTCGAAGGTATGAATAATATTAAGCTGAGTTCAATGTTGTTTTCAGAATTATACATAAGTAAAAAGCAACAATATTGTTTTACATGTTAATATGAAGTGATTCAAACACCAGTTAATTGAGATACTTTAGTCTAAGACAAATTCTTAATAATTTTGTAAAATCTCCATTCACTATTTCAGTTATATAACATGAGATAGTCATAATTATATTTTTGAGATCTAGGAACAGTTGTCTAAGCCTTTTACTACTCCAGATATTTTATAATATGTAGTGAAAACAGTTGCCATCTAGAATAAACATTGCCAATTTAATCTGTTTCTATGATCTATATAGATGTGTGTATTGAATATATTAAGATACGCCATAGCTTGCAGTAGATGAAGCAAAATTTCACCATATCGATGATTGCGGTAATGATTAAGGTTGTGGGTTGATTGAATGTTCGAGACCTGTTCAATTGAAGACAAATGTAAGTGTGGCTGAGCAAGATGAATTTTGATATTAAAAATACATTTCCGGATACTGGATCACTGTGTAGGTATAACTGAAAAATGTGTAAAGGATGAAAGAAACTCTTTCAAATAGATAAATAAACTAACAAGTTTCTTATATTACAGAAGACCCCAGGAGATGTCACAATTGAAAACTTTCTACATTAATAGATTTCAAGGACATTGCTGTATCCATTGTGTATCGTTCAAGAATGTTATCACATCTACGTTACGGAAGAATCTGTTTCTCAAGACAAAACAACCAGAATTCGATACTATTCTGAAGTGTCTAGTTTGAGCTTATTTTTAAGTACAGTTAACTATGCTGATTATGTATAGGTAGTAGCAAATACCACAATCATCGATATGCTGGAATCGAGAATTAAATAGTAAAAATGGAATATTTTTTCCATCAAATTAAAAATAAAAAGCTATTGAAATAAATAAATATATTTATTTGCTTAAATCTAGGCAAGTAAGACAATGGATGACTATTAAGATGATTTTTTTTTTTACAATTGAAATTTTTGATTAATTGTTACGGAGTGAATTTTACTTTTCTACTGCGGCTTCACTAAAATTTATTTTAATATGCAACATGAGCATGAGAAAAATTCAAGTACAACTACGATTTTTTATATTTTGTATGTAAAGGATTTGTACAAAAAGAAATACTTACCCCTTGAGTGATCTTGAAACAGTCATTCAATTTAGAACCTGATATATCTTTAGCCTCAATCTGTTCATAATATAAGATTACATTAAATGAATGTATGTTTTTCTTAAAAAATATAACTTGTAAATGTAAAATAAAAGTTATTATACGTAAAGTTCAATAAATGAAATTCAGTAAACATTGATTTATTTAACTTAATAGTTTTCATGATTGTATAATCTTTAGGCATATTCAAGAAACATAGTAAAACAAATAAGATTGAAAGAATTTACTGCTTTACGTTTATTTAGGAACATTAGATGCCTGTAGAAAAAAGGCAACTTTATCCCAAATATATCTTTGCTACATAATGTAATCTACTGATAATGCAAAAATCGTGTCTTTGAACCAGATAATAAAAACTAAAACACTATTTGCTGTTCAACAATATGTAAAAGCTAACAAACTACTTCACTTTTAAATGAATACTTCAGATATTAATAAAATTTAAAGGTTCAGTCATTGGTAATTTGAGCAGTGAGTTACAGTTCAGTTCATGAAAGAAGAGCTTTTGATGACGTAATTTCCTTATAGATTGATGTTTCCAGGATGTAACAGTGCCATCTACTGCTAAAATCCATAACTGAATCTTATGAACATTACGAAAACATTCTGGTTTTTGTATTTTCTATAGTTATGAATACATAATAATAATTATAATTGAAATAAATAAAAACGTTCCACACTATTCACCTTGCTTGGCTATGCAAAGTTTGTCCTTTCTTGGTGGCACATATGCGATCACAAAACGACGCCATCTTGGACTGACTGCTCAGAGTTCAAGTCGATGACGTCATAACTGGTGACGTTTGTTCAAGACAAAATCGATCGCATCGTAATGACCATATATGGCAAACCTTTATTTTTTCAAATAGTCTATAGTCTATTATCATGAAGCTGCTGCATCTAATTAAATTAAAATTACATTAAATTCTAATAATTACATTACATTTTAAGTTTGATTTCTAATAAAATGAAGTCTATTCGAATTATAATTTTATTAGTCTACTAATACGATAGTCGTGAATTTTGTCAGCAACCGGAAAATAACTGAATCAATAAAGCCGAAATAAAAAAAAATCTCAATAATAATTAAATTCATCTAAACTTTAAAATTTTATTTCGCTGTGTTCCATCCTTCAAGAAGCAGACGAATGATATTCAACTACAATGTGTATTAAAAAGTTGATTGCTATACTTTCAATGTAATCATGCCAACTTTTATCCCAGGAGTTGTGTACATCTTTTTTGTCATTGAAAATATCCTTTTCGATCCGAGAAAAATAAGGAACATTTATTTTCGAGCAGTATTCATTCCAGAACGTATAGAAAAAAAAATCTGTAGTGATTTTTCTTTTATTTTATCATGATCAATAAGAATTCTCAGTTATTAATTTTGGATCATTGATAAATTTAAAAACTAATGGTTAAATAGCCTTAACTAAATTGAAGACTTCTTACATGTCATGAGAAAAGAAATTCATCTTGTCTCTATTCAAGTCCATTGTAGATTATTGTACAACGTGATGATCAAATAGTTACATTTGCATTGATAGCAAGACAACTAGTGAATGCAGGACTTACCAGGAGATGTTTATCAGTAAAACTTGTAAGCTATTCAGACCCCTCTCGCTCCCCAACGAAAAGAAAATTATAAATAGATCGATAAATAGAGTAAGTTATTTTTAAAGTAAAGGATTTTGATGTAAAAGAAATATAAGGATATTTTCAGAAGTTATCAAATTGCTTCTTTGATTTCAAATGATATAGAGGTGCAATACCTCAAATCAAATCATTTGGCAAATCAGATTGAGACTGACAAAAATAAAGTTAAAATATTTGAATTTTTTTAAATTGTTTGATTTACGCATAGATTTAATCTGGGAAGCATTTTATATGTTGGATTCTAAGATATGT
This sequence comes from Thereuonema tuberculata, assembly GCA_023159025.1. Taxonomy (NCBI): domain Eukaryota; kingdom Metazoa; phylum Arthropoda; class Chilopoda; order Scutigeromorpha; family Scutigeridae; genus Thereuonema; species Thereuonema tuberculata. The sequence continues at coordinate 51,955,560 of JAFIDM010004315.1, read as the reverse complement.
TGAATGTCGTCTTTATATTCAAACAATACCCTTTATTGTACTGTTGTAGCTCCATTTCGAAAGTGAAACACAGAAGAAATGCTTTGTTTTAAGATTTTGAGAAAAATAATTCAAATCCAGGATCATAAAGAATAATTGATTTTTCTCAAAACACTCTACTGATTGTTTTAATGCTTAAATTTACTGAAGTACTCAAATTGCATTTGCATTTGTATAAAAGAAATTTATCTTTTTTTGTAACAAAAGACTAAGTAAGGATGCTATTACACCACAGGGTTGCTAATTCCCGCAATGTTGGAAGCTCTCTAGAAAATGCTTATGAGATTGGAGTAGTATGGTGAAGATAGAAGACCATGAGCAACATTAGGTGGCGAAACATCCTAAGCAATTCGATGAAAGTTTCAAAGCTAAAACTTTTACATTTTCCTTAACTAAGTGAATAGCCATTTCATGCAAAAGTAAAAGTGGAAACTTCTTCAATGAGAAATCCAAAATTTCACTATAAAACTAATGTAATTTCCAGCTTTGTTTAAGAAATAATAATTGTTAAATTGTTTTTATTTCTCTCTTTGTTTTGGAAATGTATATGCCGCTTACATTTAAAATATTCGAGTGTATTTGTTCATCGTTTACACAGTGTATCGAAGTGCAAAATTGCAGTATTTCAAATTTTAAATTGTTCTTTAAATAGAATAGTCAGTAGTTTTATAATGTAACTACTATATTACGAAACATTTAAGATTACTGAAATAACAATTTGGTAACATTTGAATAAAATCTATTTCCATTGATGGTATTGGTAAATAGGTGTTGGTGAAAGTTATTAATCCATACTTGAGAGGGAACAAATCCAGCATTTAGAACCTGTTCTTTGCTTTGGTGGTTTGTGGTTTGCAAACATTATTTTGTTTGTAACTCTTTCCACAAACTAGAATAAGACTGTTTTTTTTTAGTTGAAATAGTACGCATTATAACTTGCTTCACATTTCTAAATCCTAGGCTTATTATGTTTATCATTTTTTTAACCTGCTAAATAATGTTTTTTTTTTTAAATCCTTTATAGCTAACTGTATTTAAGAAATAGTTTGGGAGTGACTAGTTCTTTAATATTTATTCTTGAAGAAATCCTGATAACCCCACCTAGTGAAGGCAATTTTAAATTGAAACATTGTTTATAAAATTCCTTTTTCGAAACTCACCTGTGCCTTGTTCTGAGTTCCCATTACAATATCGCCCTGAAATGAAATTTAAATTGAGAAATTCATTCAATCACGGAAGGCAATGAAATATTATGTTCACTTTTTTAAAATTCAATTTTTTAAATTTTGAATAACTACGTCTTATTTAACTAAAAATTTAAAAAAAAAAATAAAAAAAAATAGAAATTTTAAGATTATATGTCTGACTCTAATGTTTTACGTGAAATTACTGATAATTTGAAAAAAAAAATCCTTATTTAAAAGATTTATTATTTGATATTTTTTGTTTATGTGAAGAATCTGAAACAACAGTGTTTGATGATGCATAATTTATTTTTCCAAAATACAGGAAAAAGAAAAATACTTTTTCACGTGTCCGTCACTCTCGGAATTTCTAAAATTAATGTAATTCATGTACTAAAAGATATTTAGAAAATGGTAAATTTTATTTAAGTTACGATTTTTTTAAAGTCACAAATGATAGATTAAAAAAGGAAGATAGGATGAGAAGACCTTATTATTTATGTATCAAAACAGAAAAAACAACAAGTGAAGTTCAGGAATGGATTTAGTAAGAAAAATGTTAAAAATTTCTCCAAAAACAATTAAAAGGAGTCCCATGATAGACAGGATTTAAAAAAAAAGAAGGAAACAGGCTGAGAATAATAAAATTTGCTAATTGGAGGATAAACTACTTGGAATTAAAGAATAGAACGAAATCTAAAAGATACGAACATTTACAGAGTTCCAAACAAATAGAGGATGTTCTGAAAATAACAGGAAGTGAAAATCAATCTCCATTTTTCAGCATTTTATTAACGAACAATGTAGAATAAGCACTTACAAGAAGAATTAAAGCCATCGGAATATGGATATAAGCAGTCCATGCTTTTTATCATGGGGGAATACTATTCGACGTTATCAGATGTTGTTTTCAGATTTCGGTTGACGATATTAAAAGGAAAAGACAAATAATAAAAACAAACACTAAATTCATTCTAATGAGCTAAACATGACAGAAATATATTTACAACTAAATGCCTTGTGCAGTGGAATGATAGCTGACAATATTATGGTACACTCTGTGCCCATGAATTAATGTTGACAAGGTGATTCCTTATATGGTTAATCTCCTCCTTTAAATCAAGGATAACCAAATCTTTACACCATTTCAATTTCTATATTTGGATGAAGTATTTAAATTAAATGATGAATATCATCAGGAATTATTCTAAAATTATAAATAAAATGGACAAATAAAATGGATTAAAAAATAAAATAGATTATAAAAATTTAAGATACGCAATCCCCAAGTTGTGTTTGGGTCGTACAAGGAGAAAGAGTGAAATATAACAAAAAGAAAGCAGAGTATCAGGGTGTCCTTGTAAACGCGTTAACTCACTATGTATAAAAACAAACAGAAAAAAAACAATTTTTATACTCTCAGAGCCTGTCTCTTAAATGATCTACAGGAATAAAGTTTAGACACTGGAATCGTGCGATCTGAATTAGAACCAAACTGCAGATGAAAATAACAATCAGGAGTAAATAACTAATAAAATAAGCTAATAAAAAACAAAACAAAATAAACCACTAGTCCCACTGCGGTGATTTATGTTTAACTTAAAATCATAAAGTTAAAACAACTCATTTCATTACACCAAACTTTCTTTATAACGTGATAATTGAAACCAGAAGAAAACTTTGTCTTATCTTTTTTCTGGGAATGAAATACATATTTTTGATAGGCAAAGATATTTAAGAAATAGTTTGGGAGTGAACTAGTTCTTCAATATTTATTCTTGAGGAAATACTGGTAATCATAGCTATTGAAAAATGTTTTAAATTGAAATGTTCTTTATAAAATGTCTTTTTCGAAACTCACCTGTGCCTTGTTCTGAGTTCCCGTTACAATATCGCCCTGAAATGAAATTTAAATTGGGAAATTCATTGAATAATGAAAGGCAATGAAAGATTACGTTCAATTTTTAAAAATTGTGTTACCGGATTTCGGTTGACGAAATTAAAAGGAAAAGGAAAAAAATTAAAAAAAATAGAAAAATACTAAAATAAAAAAATAATAAAAAAAACCCCACTAAATTCATTCTAATGAGCTAAACATGATGGGAATATCGTTACAACTAAATGCCTGGCATAGTAGAATGACAGCTTACATATTACGTGACACGGTGGGCCCATGAATTAATGTTACCATGATAAAAGATTAAGCTAATATGGATAATTTTCCTTTTTACATCAAGATTAACAAAATCTTTGATCATTAATTTTTTTTATATATATTTGGATATAGTATTTAAATTAAATGATGAATATAACAAGGAAAAAGCCGTTTATGAGTAGATTAGCTCACTGTTAAAATCGTATATAAGCAGATTAAGATTGAAGGTATTTAAAAGTGACTAATGCTACAACGCTGTAGTATTATTAGAAATTATGCAGTTTTGTTTCAGTTTGATAACTAATGGCGCTTCTGTTATGGCCTTTCTTAAGGTTTTTTCTAAGTTTTCAAATAACAAACAATTCTTACAAAATATACAGTTTTAAGTGTCGAAAATATGATTCTGCTCTTCTACATCGATTTCTACCTGGGCATGAAAAAATTTCACATTTCTAGCCACTGTAGATTTTGAATAAAATAAATCAAAATGTGGGCATGTGCATAGACTCGTTTTGCTCGTCTAAAGAAGGGATCATTATGTAATAATTAGTAAAATGGAGAAAAAAATGGAGTAAAACATAAAATAGGTTATGAAAATATAGGAAAGCAATCCTCAAGTTGTGTTTGGATTGATCCGTGCAAGAAGAAAGAATAAAATTTAACAAAAGGAATGTAAAAATAAAGAAAACAAAACACAAAACAATCTTTATACACTCAAAACATTATTGACTGTCCCTTAAATTATTTATTGCAACGAAGTTTAGACACTGAAATCTTGCGATCTCATCTAGAAAAAAACTGCAGATGACAATAACAATGAATAGTAGGCCTATCATTAATAAATAACTAATAAAATAAACTACTAAAAAAATAACCAAATAAACCGCTAGACCCCCGTTTAATTTAAAATCATCTGGTTAAAACAACTCATTTCTTTACAACACACATTCTTTATAAAGAAAACGATATTTCCAACATCACTTCAAAATTAAAATGTAAACTACATTTAATATCAAAAACTACATTTTATTTTGGTGTAATGTTGGAAATATTTAATGGTAGAGGCTGTAGATGAAAGGATCTACTAAGGAAATATGGGAACTTTACATATAAAGAACGTGATAGTGGAAACAGTAAGAAAACTTTGTCTTATCTTTTTTCTGGGATTAAATAGAAATTCTTTAAAGGTATTTAAGAAATAGTTTGGGAGTGACTAGTTCTTCAATATTTATTCTTCAAGAAATCCTGATAATCACACCTAGTGAAGGCAATTTTAAATTGAAACATGTTTATAAAATTCTATTTTCGAAACTCACCTTTGCCTTGTTCTGAGTTCCCGTTACAATATCGCCCTGAAATGAAATTTAAATTGATAAATTCATTCAATAATCAAAGGTAATGAAAGATTATGTTCAATTTTTTTTAAAATTCAATCTTTTAAAATTTGAATAAACTACAGCATATTTAACTAAGCATTTCATAAATAAATAGAAACTCTAAGATTATAAGTATGAATCTAATCATTTAGGTGAAATTACTAATAATTTGTAAACATTTATTACTAAAAAAAATATTATTTTAAATTTTTTGCTAATGTGGAGAATCTGAAAGAATAGTGCTTGATGATGTATAATGTATTTAAAATATACAGGGAAAAGAAAAGTATTTTTTCGCTTGTCCCTTCCTCTTGGAATTCCCAAAATTCATGTAATTCATATACTATCAGATAATTAGAAAATGGTAAATTTTATTATAATTTCTCTTTTTGCTCTGATATTATTTCTACGTATTTCAGGACATAGTATCAGGATAAATAGAGAAATTGTAAAAAAACTGTATGAAAAGAATAACAAAGAACACTATGGGCAAAGATTTACGGAATGATAAAATACGGAACTTAAAAACATAACTAAGAATTAATGAATACCCATTGAGGTTCATAAATAAATGTATTATGGTTTTTTGAAATGTAAAAAAACAAAGGAACCAAAAAAAGGAGGGAAATGAAAAAAAATTATAATAGAGTAATAATAGGGCCAAAGTGCACGGGCAAAACCCTAAGGGAAAGAGTACAAGAACATGTAGCAGCGTACAGAAAGAAAAAGTGAAACACTTTAGATTGGGCAGATCATTGTTTGAAAGACGACCATAATCCGGACCCAATAGCAGATATATTGTACTAAATCCAAGTAACTAGTAGTTTTAAATATATGATAAAGAAAAAGGTAAAAATTTTAATGATTATTCAGTGAAACTATTTCAGGAAAAAGTAAAAGATAGAAAGAAATTTAAATATCTAAATTGATAAAGAATTTTTAGCATAAGAAAAATGATCAAAATTGTTACATACCTGTATATTGTCAAAATTGTTGTATATGTGTACATTGTTCAAATCAGCATAGACGTATACAATGTCATAATAATGTATGTAGTTGTTAAGTTAGATCTACGTTGAATTTCAAACTTGTTAGTTATTGTTTTTTTACGAAAATTTAAGAAGAAGATTTCAAAAATATAACCTAAAGAAGATCGGGATTAGGATCGAAATATTGTTAATAAAGAAGCTCTCAAAGAAGCTCTCTCAAAGTAATGATAAGAACAATCTCTTAATTATTTACAAAATCGATCACTCCTTTAGAATTACAACGAAGCATTGCAATAGTAAAAAAATAGTGAAGAAAGAAAATAGGAAGCAACTAATAAATATATTAGTAAGCTTGAAAAGGATCTTCATGGACGGGAAAATCTTACTTTTAAAATAATGAAACACTTCAATAAGAAAAAGAGATACCTACAAGTAATTAAAGAAGAAGAATAACATGCATCAGAAACCACTTATCACATATCAGAAACATTTGATTACAAATAAGAATTACATCAATGAATAGAATAGATATAATATTTAATGGAATTGATAACATTGAAATAAATGAATTGACCGATGCACTTAATAATTCGAAAAACAAAAAGACAATAGGAACTTACAATAAGAATATGGAATTTGTAAAGTACCGTCAACTGGGATAACTTTGTCCCATTTTCATGTTTATTTCACAGGAAAAGCAAATAATAGTTGTAAACCAATTACAATTGGATATAGTAAGTGGTTTATATTATTGTAAACATAGTTAACTAATATAAACCATTGATAAAGTATGCATATAAACTTTAAATAATGTATTATATTGTTTAAAAGTTTTGGGCTAATGTTATCTTGAATTGGGGCAACTTTAGCCCAGCTCTTGAAAAGCAAACATTTAAATTGTTGCCATAGCTTGGGTCAATGGTAGACCATGTACAAGTATTGCCAAAGTACCTATCAATAATATAATTATGTAATCCGAGTTAATCTCAAGCTTAATTTGGAAAAAAACCCCAATAAAAATCAATATTTTGGCTATGCAAAACTAATTTTATTTGTAAATTTCACGTGGAATTTTCAAAGAAAAGACAATACTAATAGATAAACAGTAAAGAGTAATTTAACAGTCTGAAATGTTTTGATGATGAAACTCAGAGAATGTTTCACTTATCCCATTACACTCTAACATTACCTCAGTGTCATCTTCATCTGACGAGCTGGAGCATTGTCTCTTTGAAACTGGACCCTTTTTAAAAGTAGAAGGAGTTGGCTTAGAATAGTGTAATAGCCTAAAAAACTGCCATGTTGGACCAAAGTTACCCCAAGACCTGGGACAAAGTTTGCCTAATGAAATAAATGTTCATTAGTTGGCAAACCACAGAATAAATCAAGATAATGACATTGAAAATAGTTGAAACAATAATTAATAAACTGAGACAATTCGCTTAACTGTTCTGAACCACGTACTCTATCACATTTACTCGGAAAAGTTGGAAGACAACAATAATTTACGTTGTAGTGATACCAACGCGAAGCAGCACTGTAGGTAAATTGAGAAACAACAAGTTAAACTGAGAAGGTCAAGGCAGTGCTGCCACCTATTGGCCCTTGCAATAAATAAGTGATAATCACTCCTTTGTCTAGATACAGCACATACAACCTTTTTTCGTTTGTTGGGCCAAAGTTACCCCAGTTGACGGTATTCCTATTGTATATTAAAAAGTAGACTTCTTCATATCCGTACTATATATTACCGGAAAACCAAATCGAAAACGAAATGAATGTCTGGACTAACAACATCTATTTTTAAAAAAACAGAGAGAAATCAATTTTCTAAATTTATATTTATTAAATGTAATAGAAAATCTATGCAAAGATAATAAAATAATCGATTATCAAGAATTGCAGAAAGAAAAGCATCGAAAGAACAGTACGTTTTAGAAAAAGGAAGATATTTTACAACAAAACTAACAGAAAAAAAGCAAGAATATAATTTATCTTCACTTTATTGATTATGAGAAAGCTTTCAACCCAGTAGATAGGAATCTTCTTTCCTCATTTTTATGTAATAAAGAACAATATTAATATCTTAAAATTATTATATAAAAGACAGTAACATCTGTATAAATATTAATGGAAGTTTTCAGAGAAACACAAATTACCAATCAAGGATTAAAGCAAGGTTGTAGGATTTACCAACTTCCTTTAGCCTATTGAAGTCTCTCTGAAGAATGGATAAAAGAATTAAGTAATATTGGCATTTCATTAGACAGTGGATGTATTTTACAAACCATTCGTTTTGCACAGATCAGCTGTTGATTATTTATAATTTAATACGAAAAATTTCAATCAACAAAACTAAATTTATAATTTTCAGTGGATGAAATCATCTGCGGGATCGTATAACTATTGAAAATAAATCAATAGTTCAAATACTTCAATAGCCTCAAAGTTCAAATAGGCAGTTGGGATATATTATTCAAAACAAAAATGCTAATTTCAACGTACTGTATATAAGATACAACCATAAGATCTTTAAGCATTAAAAGTAGAAAGGAGAGACAAATCAAGTTACAATATACAAAATAAGTCTTCTTATTTTGTTCCGAAAGAAAGATGGACTATGAAAAGTTCAGATCTTCAAAACATCCAAACTCCAGAAACGAAAGTTTTTAAGAGGGGTAGAGAAGTGATAAAAAGCATAATGAAGAAATCAGAAATAAACGTACAGTTAAAGAATTAAATAATAAAAAATCGATAATTGCAGACAGAAATGACAAGACTTTATATTTAGAATGGAGAAATCTTATCAATCCTCCGTTAGCCTTAAATTATAACCGAAAGGCTAGCGGCATCGAGCCCGACCAATGAAACGATGGACTGAGCAACTTTAATAATAACTGGAGACAGAACGGATCCCTAAGGAACCAATCCATGACGTTGATGATGATGATAATTCTGTTGTGAGTGGGAGTCCTATTCTGTGCAAGCCTTCTTCTACTCTTACGTTTCTTTGAAGTTTTAGGAAATAGAGATAAAAACTGAAAAATCTACAATTTAGAACTGACCTGATCTACACTTTTACATTTTATTTCATATTTACTAACAAATAATGTTTTATTTTTTTAAAAAAATCATATTTTTTTTCAGTTTTTTGACAAATAGAGAAGAATTGGAGACCACAATCTCTTACACTACAAAATTCTCTTTCGATTAATTAACAACCTTCTTCTTCTTAAAGTCAAATGAATTGGTTGTTTTTCTGTCAATTCCCATTAAGACAAATAATAAAGAACAAATGACTACATAACAGCTACAGAACATAAAAACAAGGGTTAAAAACAATGGGTGAAAGAGAGACTTATTTCCATTCATATTTCCACCATATTCTGGCTTAAAATCTGTCTTTTAGTTCTCTTACCTTAAAGACTAAATTATTCTGAATACAAAAAAAAAAAAAAAAAAATGAGCCGAAGCTTTTAAGCAAAACCTTTATAAACCTTTTTTCTTTCTAGATCTCAATGCACTGAATAAGTTGAAAAGTATTTGAACAGATTATTTCTATATTTTTAAGATTAGAAAAGACATTAAAATTTGATCTTGTTGAAATTATTTACTGAACTTGATTGTACGAATGCAATGGCAGGTCCTTCGTCACTGTGAACTGTTGTATCACCACTGTTGTATTTATAGCTTTGATTTTGCTGTAATAACAGAAAAATAATAGATCAGCAGAATGATCAAGAAAATACTGAAGATATGTGTATTAACTAACTACATTTAAAAGATGCAAAAAAAATTCTACCAAAAAGTTTTACCAACTGAGAATACAGATATGCATTCCTATTTTCCTATTCTATTTATGGTCACATAGAATATTGCGTGTTGCTGTTTGCTATTTAATTGTGATTCGCTAATTCTCAGAATAAACCTCCATTATTTTCTTTACATGAGTTTCTTGTATTAGCCATTATTTTATTACGGGAGAAGCTTTTTATTTTTGGATTACATTTATTGAATTTTCAACTGAAAGTAAAGAATTTGTTTAAAGTGAAATAAAAACCACCACACTGGATAAAATTATCATAAACTACATTAAAATATAAGATTACACAAACGCTTGTTTGAAAGCATTTGTGTAATTTTGTTTTAATATAGTTTTTTATAATTTTATCCAGTGTGGTGGTTTTTATTTCATTCTATACACATGTTCCACACTTGGAGTAACTATGTTGACCTACTCACTACTCTAGTCAGTAGACGACGAAACCGTTACTCCTTTTTAATTTTCACAAGGGAAGAACAATTGCTCAAAACTTCTGTTATAATAGCACCTAACACCTTTTGTAGCAGTCGTTTGCATGTGAATTATTATTTTTTTTTATCAACATCTGAAGACACTTTTGTTAGTCTTTCTTTTATCAATTATTATTTCGAGTAAATAATAAAATAAAAATATTTAGAAAAAATATCTTCTAAGATTCCGAAGTTTGGAGAAGAGCAACTTATGTTTTTAAATGAATTGAAAGTTAACATCATTTTTTATCCAGTTAAATGTAATTCGGAAATAGTTTGCAATTTGTGAAATACAGTATGGCTTCTCAATACTTATCTAATGTTCAAGTAAAGAAAGGATAATCATTAAAATAATTATTCAAAAATTATAGTTGGAATTATAGAACAGAGTTTTATTTTAGTTTATTTCTGAAATAAAGAAAAATAGTCAGAATTACTTACCTCTGATTTTATTCCTCCGTGAAAATCTCCTCCAACCATGGTAGCATGCTCAGAGTCCTAAATATAATAAAGCAAAAGATTAAAATAATTCTTTTTTTTAATAACAAATTAGCGTTTTTTCCCGTATTAGGATTTAAGGAAATTATAGGATGAATATTTTGCTTTAATCATAACTAATCAAGTTGATTCCCCTAATGCAGAAAAGAATACTTTGTTATACAGTGAAACCTCGTTAAGTCGTCACTCAAGGGACCAAACATTTTTGACGACTTAAGCGGAGTGAGCATTTTTTGAAAAAAAAAAAAAAAAAAAACCACTGAACTAAAATATTTTCTTGAATTGCTGTAGGATTCGGTGAGAAAAACAAGATTTTCAGAAATCAATATATGCAAATGAATGAGTGGAAAATAAAATAAAAAAAAAAACACTTTATACTTACCATATTTTCTTTTCTTTTACTGGCTTAAAAATAATCCAACAGTGTTGATTGATGAAGGTGCTGATTACTGGAAATAAATAATTGTGGGAGGTAAAGTTATCGACAATGATGGCAACATTTCTTTTTTGACGCGAAAACTGAGAATCCAGTTTACGAATATGTCGTTCCCAAATCGTTGTTGTCATCCATGCATTTGAATTTGCTTCATATTCAACTGGCAGGGATCTAACGTTTTTAAAGCAGCGTGGCTTTTTGCTCTTGCCTATCACAAGTGGCTTAAGTTTCTCATTTCCACTCATATTAGCTCCAAGCAGAAGTATCAGGCGTTGTTTGCTTGCTTTTCCAGAAGTGCACTATCACCCTTAAATGACAGAGCTTTATCAGGCAAAAGACGGTAAAATAAGCCTGTTTCATCCAGATTAAAAATATTTGATGCATCAAACCTAGATAAAATGTCCTTGAGAACACTTTTCTTCCAGTCTTTTATAGCATCACCATCAACACCATCGTTTTAAAAGAAAGGCAATATCTGTCTTTGAAACGTTCCAGCCAACCATTGCTGCCGCCGAAATCTTCCATGTTCAACTCCTTAGCAATTTCCATGGCTTTTTCTTTAAGAATCACGGCAGAAATCGGCACATTTTGCGATCGGGCATGTTTTAGACATCGAACTAAAACCTCCTCGATTACCTCATTCTCTTTCGTTTGTCTTTGCAGTCAGCTTCTTCAATTACTTGTTTCGATGAAAGAATATCGTTTAATGTAGTCCTGGGAATATGATGTTCTTTGGCAAAAGCTGTTTTCAACATTTGATTTTTCAAAAAGTGCAATTAAGTCTTTTTTTTCCTTTAAAAGATAACGAGGTAAGTTTTTGTTTCCCTGACATGTGACAAATGTAATCAAACCACGAAATTGCAAGATAAAAAATAGCCTTTATAGCGGAGCTTTTTCGCTATGAAATGAAATCACACTCAGTAGCGGTCAAGAAAAACGTTTACACTTGACAAGAGTCACAGCGAGAAGTGTGTAATTTCCCAAGTGAATTTCCCACGTGAAAATCCCCGTAAAGGCTAGGCTTTCTTAGAGTGAAGGGGCGGCGCTGAAAAGATAACAGGCAAAATTGAGAATAAAGATGCTTTTCGCCATTTTTGAGGGTGACGAGTTATCCGGAGTAGAATTAAATTTGGTGACGAGTAAAAGAGGGTTATTTTACATTATTGTCTGTGAGACTTTGTCGGGACCAAAGGAAAACGACGACTTAAACGGAGTGACGACTTGTCCGGGTGAAGACTTAACAAGGTTTTTTCTGTATATCTAAATAATATTTATATCTAAATATAAAGTTTTTTATCTTTCTTAATTTTGATATGGAGAATCCGTTTATTATGATTTCTTTCTACTAAACGATAAACTTAAAATTTTTGAGAATTTAGTACAATTTTAAATGTTGTAAATTCAGAAATAGCTGAATTCTTATCTTCGACTTTAAGTAAGGCACAAATGAATTGAAGATGTTAGGAAGACTGTTACAAACTATTACTTCTTGTAGGTTGCGGTGCATAGTTTTATTACCATCAAAATCTTTATATATAAGATATTAGTATTATGATTTTTTTTTATTATTTTTCATTTAGAAATTTGTTGGCAAACAATAATCTTCAATTTCGTCGGGTTCAAAGCAATTTTTTTTTTACCAGTTGTCCGGGCTATTGAACATTCCGTGAATTGGTCTCAACAGGTACAAATTTGCGAACTATTTAGCTGAAGAATCGTTGTCCACCATGGGTGGCAGTTCATATTATATTCGCAGAAACAGAAGAAACATCGAATAAGAAAGTCATATCCTTGCCGGCTCCGGGATTCTAACCCAAGTTTAGACTTGTCCTGTCCAGGTTTAGACCTATTTCATGACAGGCCGTCGACTTGACCACAAGCCTATGTCTGAAGGATGACCCAATGATATGTTCTTTTACTCCTTGACCATTGATTGTTTTTAGTTTCAGAATTGTGTCACTTTTCAAAGTAAGATTTATGTATTACGTCACATGAGAAAGATTGAACAGTTAATCACATCAACTTTTAACGATAAATATGTTTTTGGCTGACTTCTAATGAATTCATCTTTAATTTTATTCCATTCTACTTGAGTTATCTGCCGCCAATTCTTCTCATTTTTGTAATCAACAAAAGTATAAAAAAAAAAATCACCTAGTTAGTGCTAAAGAAATTTTTGTTTTGCTGCCCTTATAGTTCAGTCTGTATTAATAAACGTTTGTGTGACTTTATGTAACAATCAGATTCAGCGAG
>JAFIDM010004315.1:51915263-51931386 GCA_023159025.1 Thereuonema tuberculata | reverse complement strand
TAATTTCACATCTATGATCTTTACTATTTTACACATGAAAAAAAAAAAAATTGAGGGAAGGAAAAAAAAAAAACTTATTTGTAATTTACAAAATTCACAACAAATTTAAATATCACTCCCAGTCTTGTTCAAGCTCTAGTGTCTTGTCTCCATACGTTCATCTGCAATGCAATTTTTTTCTGGTTTGTGAATTCTCTGAATTTTGGCCTTCGGCACTTTCAGTACATACTTGGTGGTTGTACCTGAAGGCGACCAGATCTTCAATAATCCTTAACACTTCCCGTTACATGATATGATTTATAGAACAGTGAACGAAAGTTCATGTTACCTCAATGTTCTTCAACTGCCGAAATATATCGGAGTTGGACGTTGGATAATCCGTTTAAATGATAATGCGATATTGTTGTACACTTTCTTTCGAGGTCACTCTTTATGAAGTAAAAATCAGGTATTTCAAAAGTTGTTTTACCGATTTGTAAAATCCAATGAGAAAAAGACGCGCATTAGTCGTGACTATACACGTGCTCTTGAAACGAGATATTTTCACGTGAACAAATTTTATGAGCCTAATAAAATTCAACAAAATGGAAGAGGATACAAAGGAACCAAAAGCTGTCACCGGAGAGAGTCTGAGACGGCCGTTTCGTGATCTTTAGACCTCATCAACCCACGGCCGTTTCGTCCTATTCAGACCTCATCAACCCATTACTTAAACCGGTTAGTTTGAAAAACTTTGTTTTATGCTTTAGACAAATTTCTTTTGAGCCTAGCGGAACGCAGGCCAAGGATTGAGCATTTTTTCTTTTGTTGTATATTTTTGGTTGTTTTGCTCTTATGGGTTCCGCTTCCGGGAGCGAGAGCAGGATTTTTATATGTTCACAGCTTCTGAGCCTGTCATCGGTTGTGTGGCTGAGGAGATCTAAATAGGACGAAACGGCAGTCCCAGACTCTCCCAGTGATAGCTCGAGGTGCGAAATATTTTTGGCTTCTTTGTGGTTACCATTTTGTAGAACTTGATTTCTTTGGTGGTTTTGCTACAGAGAAACACTGATAATGATAAAATTCTTATAATAATAATAATATAATGAATCTTCATATTCTGCAAATAAATTATTGATATTCACTTGACATCCAGTTAGTTTGTTTTTTTTTTTGTCAGAATTGCAGTAATTAAACTGACAGAAGAATTTGCTAGCAAGAAAATATATTAATTTTGTGAATAGTAAATATCATTTGTAAACGTAGAGAATATTAAAAACTTTTGCGCAAGTCATAAGAATTCAAAAACTATTAAATTCATATCTAAAACTTAAAAAAAAAAGATTCAACCGCTAAAACTGGAGGTTATTTTCAGCTTTTTACACAAAGTATTTACTTTTACAATACAAAAGTATTTTTTTTACCTTTTGTTAATTTTTAGATATGAATTAATGCTTTTTAGTCTTCGGATCAAGATCAGAAGACTTATATTCCTGTTTTGTCTGGGCACAAGTATCATTAAAATCTCATTACCAACAGTGACAACAATCGCAACAATTGCGTCTTTGCAACAATCACATTTATAATAATAACGAAATTAAGGCAATTATATTTTGATAGAGTATCAGAAGACGTTGCGAAGCATTGTGATTGGTTTACGAATCTCTATCCCTACCTTGTTTAATTTTTATTACGCTTGCAAAAGATTTTAGTATTGTCCACGTTTACAAAAGATTCTTTCAATCCGCACACGTTAAAAAATAATGTAATGTAAATAGTAAAAGTAATTTAGTAAATGTAATACTTTTTTTACTTGTTTTATGTACCAGTATATGTTTATTTAACCTTTTTTACTTTGCTTCTTTATATTAAGATCTCAAATGAATTTAATAATTAATATAAATATCTTCGCAAAATCTCAGTAAAAGATGGAACTAGCATTTCGTGATGTGACTATTCAAATTTAGTTAAGAAGAAAAAAAACAATGTTCCCTTATGTAAAAATAAAAAAAAAAAAAAAATTTTGAAAAGAAATTAGAAAAACTTAACACCGCTTTATTCAATTTAAGAAAAACAAAAAGAATTTATTTCCAATCATCTACTTTGTAATTGAAAATTAAACTGCTAAGAAATATACATGGATATTACACAAAGACTATATTAAGGAGCTATTACTTTTTTTTTAAGGAAAAATCATTCCATTCTCCAATAATACGACAATATTTACAGGGAAGGAAAACATTATAAAGTTAGTTTCTATGGAGATCCTGATAAATACCAAGTGAATGCTGAGAATTTTGCAGAATTGGAAAGAAAAAGTAAGTTTAATATCAAAAAATAAATTAATATTTTACAATAATGTCAATAAAATTAAGTAATTCTAGTTAATTCTATTTATAATTCTTCATTTATAAAAAATGTTTGCTGTTTTGGTTTTGGCTTTCTTTTGTTCAGTTCGCAAGAAAATGAAAATAGAAGATTCCAAGGAAATAAAAATTCTGTTCGATGATATAGTAATAACGGGTGATGATGATTTGGAATTCGTTAAAGGCAACTACTTACAAGTGAAAATACAGGATAAAGTAAGCGTTTCATTTATTTTTTTACACCGTATTATTTTTTAAAAAATGTTATACAATAAATCGTAGTATGTACAAAAAAAAAAAAAAACAATATTTTTTTCCTTAAATGGGAACAAATTTCCTAAAGGCATAAATCTTGATATTTGACTGCTGTCTGTGTCTACAGTACTAAAAACGTTTATCTTAGAATGGTTAATGTAACGATAAGTTCAGACGAAAAAAAAAATCTCTAATTATTTTTAAAGTACAATGTATCGGATTTGAACTACAACATTTTATTGTAATGTTACTTGTAATCATTGGAAAAAATATAAGGTAGCTCCGCCAAATAAGGCCCACCTAACGTTTAAAGATTTTTTACATTTCTACTGCAAGAGTGAAAATTCTGAAAACTGTCTTGAAAGGTAGTTTAAGGTGTGCTGTTATGAAAAGGGAATTTAGAGTTAGTGGCATTTGAAATTCTTTCTGTAATAATACAGTTTTCAAAATATAACTGAAGGGCCTTATTAGGAGCCCCTGTTCCAAATAAGGCCCACTACTAGTCCCAAATAAGGCCCATGTATAAATAAATAATAATTAAGGGGGAAAAAGGCAGATATCAATTAAATTAGAATAATTATATTTAAACCAAAATAATTATATAATTAAATGTAAATCAACTAAAATACAAAGTGTTTCAGCATTCCCTCCGGGAATCCTAAGGTCTGTAGTTCAAAGGCAAACTCGCCCACAGGGACAAGAGCTTGGCAGTGAAAACAGCCAATTTCCAACATTTAGTTCTGACTAAATATTAAGATACAAATTAATAAATAATTAGTAATTAATTTATAAAATTGTGAATTTAAAACTAGCTTTGATGATTTTTTTTTGTATTTTTTCTGAATCCTTATTTGGTTCATCAGTGGAGACGAAGAGGAAGGCAGAAAATAGGAAAGATTGGAGAATGCTGGGTTTCCAGTGAAGGACCTGCCCTTGGCAGAGAACTATGAATGAATGAGTGGAGGGCCTTATTTGAGCCCCCTGTTAACCCACGCTTTCATTCATTGTTTTACTAAAAAGTATTTAAATGCACGTCAACTGGAAAATATCAAATACAGTATCTTATTCTACTCATTGCACACTTTAAAATGGCATAAAACATGTTTATATACACTCATGGACAAAAAAATTAGCGCACCAAGAAGGAGTCGTCAATATGAAACAAAAATTTACATACGTAATGACTACTTTGATATAAGTAAATGATAAGAAAATCAAAGAAAAAGGATAATTTATTTCAGAGAAAAAGACAAAAGAACGGAGGAGTTAATACTCCGTTGGACCCCCTCTAGCGCGAATGCACGATGCGATACGATCGGGCATTGAGTCATACAAGTTCTGTATGATGTCTTGAGACATTTCGTTCCATATTTGCTGTAACCTTGCCTCTAGTTCGTTCAAACTCGTCGTCCCAAATGATCCCAGATATGCTCGATTGGAGACAAATCTGGGGATCGGGCAGGCCAAGGAAAGATAGTAACAGTGCGGAGACAGTCTTGTGACACCCTTGCCGTATGAGGCCGAGCATTGTCTTGTTGAAAAATGGCTCCTGGGAGCCGTTGCATGAGTGACAACACATGTGGTTGCAGGATTTCATGAACATACCGCCGGGCTGTCATGGTGCCACGGAACAATACTAGGGGTGACCGTGTATTGTAGGCAATGGCACCCCATACCATCACACCAGCTGTGGGAGCGGTGTGTCGCTGTACAGCAAAGGCAGGATTGAAGCGTTCACCACGGGCTCTCCACACACGAACACGATTGTCATCACTGCCGAGATTGAATCTGGATTCGTCGCTAAAGACGACCTGGTTCCATTCCGCTGCAGTCCAGTTTCCTCGTGCGCGGCAAAACTCCAAACGGAGGCGTCGATGGGTGGGCGTCAAGGGCAGCACATGTAATGGGCGCCGCGATACCAACTGTCCTTCAGCCAGGCGCCTTCGTATGGTTCGAGAAGACACAGAGGCCCCTAGTGAAGGTGCTACCTGTGCCTGGATGGCGGCCGATGAAGCAGTTGGCTGTACGCGTGCATTTCTGACTATGTGGCGGTCTTCTCGACGGCTGGTCTGTCGAGGGCGTCCTGAGCCTGGTCTTCGTGTACATGACATCTCTCGGGTCCACTGGTCCCAACACCTCCTCACAACACAATCAGAGCGGCCTAATTGACGAGCTACTCGCCTAGCTGACCACCCAGCTTTCATCATCCCGACGATTCTCCCTCTCTCAAACTGCGACAACTGCGTAT
This sequence comes from Thereuonema tuberculata, assembly GCA_023159025.1. NCBI lineage: Eukaryota > Metazoa > Arthropoda > Chilopoda > Scutigeromorpha > Scutigeridae > Thereuonema > Thereuonema tuberculata. The sequence continues at coordinate 51,926,538 of JAFIDM010004315.1, read as the reverse complement.
ACTGTCTTCGAACACGGCGTAATGGCAAGTCTACCTCAGCTCTTCCTTTGTAAATGATTCAGCACACTCAAACAAGCTTTGGTTACCTGTTTTATACTCCACAGAGTACGATGTTAAACGCCCTCTACCGGCTATACGTAATGCGCAATCACGCTGTATTTCTAATCATTTGCATATCTCCCCGACATGTACCTTCATTGCAAGTTTCGTTACAATCCCGCAATTATTTCTTGGTGCGCTAATTTTTTTTGTCCATGAGTATATATTAAGTTGCCAAAAAATGCAGACGATTTATCAAATTAAGTTGAAATAGTAACGACAACAACTTCGGGCGACTTTTACTGTTCAACTGAAACAAACATGGTAAAATTATCCACTTCAACGGACCTAATTTTTGAAGCCAGGACCTGTCTGAAACATTTCATTTTGTTGTATTTAAGAGGAAGACTTTCTATTAATTTTTGCAAGGCATTAGCGGTATTCACAAATTTAAGAGTTGAGATTTCAAACGTTCTCAACATTAAATATCTATTAATGCAAATTAGGCTGGAAATAATTTTGAAATAAAAACAATAATGAGCTTTGAAATATGATGTGACTTGATGATCATTGAATGTTCAATTTGCACCTTCCGATGTTCAGTTTGATGGTGCATTACTTAAATATAAGCATACATTTGTTTCATTGATTTCATATTCGAGATTTTTGTACAGTATTTATTATTAAGATGAGGGCTAAAATTATTTATTATTATAATTTATTATATAAATTATGGATTATAAGAGTACTTTGATCTATATCAATTGTTTATTATTGCTTATTCCAATTACTTTTTATTTAATCGTTTAATTATTTAATTCTACTTAATTGTTTATTACCGTTTGTTATTTGTATTTATCAATATCAATTTACAAAATATTGCAGATTATAAACTGTTATCTACGTTTATCAAGAAGATAAAAAACTTATCTTTTTCATTTTTTTAAGCAAAAAATTGATTACTTTACTTTAAAAAATGTGATGTTTTATTATTAATTCTCTTTTTAATAAAATGTTTTTTTTTAGACCACCAGTAATGATGATGCAACTAATCATGATGTAAATGGCCGTATTAATGCAGCTGTAAGTAATAAAATGTAGGCTTTATTTGCAAAATTATTAGGTAACCTTTATTTAATTGCAAATTGGTAAAAGAAGCACCAAAGAATTTATAAAAATCAACTAATTGAAAGCACTCGTATCATCTAGAAAGATCCATGAATTTTCTGCAATATTTGATCGCTTTCATACGATAAGTAGAAATAGAGTAAAAAACGACATTGCATTTCTTTAAAGACATTTAAAGTTTAAGTACTAGTTGTAGTTAGATAGTAGTTTAAGTAGTTATGTAGTAATTATAATGTTAATAGAGACATTGAGATATTTTTTAAATGCAGTATTATGAATTTATAGTATATTGTCTCCATTTAATTTTCGAAAATAGGGAGCTAATATAGGACAGATAGGAGGTACTAATTATGGAATAGCTGCTGGTAGGATGAATTCACAGGTACGGAAAAAAATAGAAACGTAATTATTCTATGGAAAGATGTCTGAATCAAATATATTAATTCTCAATAAAAAAAAAATCAAATAAATACAATAAAGAGAAACGCAAATATTCAAATAAGTAGATTCTTTACACTCTGAAAAATTTCCACAGAACCCTTACGTATAAAGAATAAGACATCATATTTATTGTAAATTGAGATTATTTAATCTCGAGATTAAATTTTTAAGTTCTTATCAATAAATGAAGAAATAAAAATTGAGAACGTTTACTGTTTCAATGTGAGTGACTGTAAAGTCCTTTCTTTATCTCATGTTTGTATAATTTTTAATATATTGAGAATTTTATGTATATTTGAATATAATTTAATTTATAAAAAAGGTTTCAAGTAATAGTTTTTGAAAAGAAAGATAGCATTTTATATACTATTATTTCTAAGGTGGTTTTATGAATTCTCAATAGAAAAACAATGTTTATTAATTGTAAAAATCTTATAAATCCGAATTATATCAATTACCAATTATTTTTCATAAAATTTATTAAATGTTTTGAAAAATTTTCTTAGCGCTCTCTAAGAGTAGGACATCAGACCTCAGCAGAAGTAAAGTATTTTTTTTTACTTTTCTTTATTTTTATCAAAAACTCATTTATGATTTATAAACTCATTAGTACACAACTTCATTAGTGAACTACCAAAAACCAAATATATTTTTGCAAATTAAATTACTATTAAAATTATTTATTGGCATTTTATAGTTTATGTTTCACTTATGATTTAACTTCTTCGTAAATCACAACTTAGTTAACGTATAATTTATATAATAAACTGTAGATAAATATATAGTGGACTGTATTAAATGTTATCACATTTTAAAATTATCTTGGATTTCTTTAAACCTTACTTGAATTTATATATATTTAAATAAATTAAAGTTTAAGTTACTTTGTAGTTTTAAAATATAAGAAAATTTCTAATGCAGTAAAAGTTAAGTTACTAAATTTAAAGTTGAAATATATTAATAATTGAATTATTATTTATGTATATTAATAACTTTTTTAACAAAAGAAAACTTAGTTAGTTGTTAAATTATTTTATCTAATAGTGAGAACGTTAATTCTTTAAGTAATAAAAAACATAAAAAATCTCTTCTTCATATATTAAACATATTTCTTCTTTAAAGTCATTTCCAAATATCATTCAACTGCAAACGATATTTCACAGAAGCCGTCGTTTTGCTTTTTCATGTTCTGAATTTCGCAAAATAAAATAACAATAATAAGGTCTAATAGCAATACACACTGAATTTATATCAATGGCCTAAAAACAATAAATGTTTGTTTGTTTGTTTGTTGGTGTTTTAATGGCGCAAAAGCAGCGGTGGCTAAGCTGCGCCAAAACAACAAATAATAAGCCATATCCTTCAACATAAACAAACATTTTTGATTCCAATTATTTAAATTTATCGTCTTTATTCATTAAGTTCTGGAAATAAGATGAGGTGTTACTATTAATTGAATAATATTATCCTTGCTGATATGGGGATAGCTCTTTATTGTTCAAGCCTCTATTATATAACTGATGGGCATAACCTTAATTTTGAATAGAATCTCCAAGATCGGATCAGGATTATGATTTTCAGTAATACAATGTTCTGCCCACTCTGATGCTTTTAGCTTGTTATTTATTTTCTTTGATTGTAGAGATTGTATTCAAAATTAAGGATAAACATACCAGATATAATAATAGAGGCTTGCACAATAAAGAATTATCCCTTCATCAGCAAGGATAAAGATTATTCCGTTAATAGTAACACTTTGTCTTATTTAGGGCTTAATGCGGAATAAAGATGATCAATTGAAATAATTGGCATCAAAAATGTTTGTTTGTGTTAAAGGATGTGGCTTATTCAAAGAAATCAAAACAAGAGAAATTGCAGCACCTGAATAAATAAATTGTCTTTTTGAATCAAATTATCGGGAAGGAATTGGGAACGGGTGTTTCATTCTTCTACAGACTCATCAGCCCAATATCAACTCCTTCCCGATTATTGGATTCAGAAAGGGAATTTACTTATTCAGGTGCTGCATTTTCTCTTGTTTTGATTTCTTTGAATGTTCATTCACAGTTAAATTTATTATTTTGGATACGGCTTATTATTTGTTGTTTTTAGGCCATTGAGATAACATCAGTGGGTATATATTGTTACTATTGTTATTAGATCTTATTATTGTTATTTTAATTTGGGAAATTCAGAACTTGAAAAAGCAGAACGATGGATTATGTGAAATATTGTTTGCAGTTATATGAAATTTAGAAATGACTTTAAGGGAGATATATATTTAATAAAAAAAATATCATTTTAAATTTTAAAAAATTTCTAATTAGAGCTTTAATTATCACTAATAGATGGAAAAAAAATAGTTAAGGAAGAATGAATTAATGAAAGAATAGCTAAGGAAGTTAATAGTTAAGGAAGAATTAGTCCTGTTAATAACATAATCTTAAAAAAATCTTTTTTATACAAATTTTATTTAAATTCAATGAAGATTTCTATATGGTTTTAATATTGCAATATTTAATATTATTAATATATTTGACAATTTAAAAAAAAAATACCTTTAAATTGTGGGAATGAATTTTAATTAAGTACTCTAATGTACATACGTAATACTAATAAAGTTGAATATAAGTTTGATTGAAAAATAATTTTGATTTTGTGCAAAGTATTATTTCCTGAATTCTACTTAGAAAATTATGGCATTATTTTCTTGATTTTCTTGATTAACAAAATAGAAATGCTATATATTTTTATTGATTAGAATCATATTCTTATTATAATATTTTTTAGATTAATGTTCGAGGCGTGACTGGTAGTCAGATTAAAGACTCTTGTAATATAAAGCAAAGGTAAATATTTTTATTTTTCTTAAAAATATTGGAATTGAAAATAAGATTACATCACATATATATCATGTTTCTAAAGAGAAAGAAAAAGTTATTATTATCAGTAATAAGAAGCAGCAGCACTAAAATTGGTAACAAACAATTACATTTATGAACCAAAATAATTCGCTTGAAATTATTTCAACATTGTTATGAAATTCAGCATTTTTGTAAAGACACTGAAATTATTAAGCTTTTCAATTTTCAAAACAGTCACTTGAGTAGTCACTGAAATATTTATCTCGTCTCTGTAATATTGTGTACTTTCCGGATGAAATGTCAGTGTAAATCAGTATTAAATTTCTTCTTTTACCTTCTTTCATTTGAAGTCAATCAAATATTGGTCTTTGTTCATCTAATTAGTCATGTATGGTATGGTAAAGCATATCCCACGGATGGCGCTGGAGGTGAGGCTCCAACGTTTCATTGACCTCGCACTTGAGATGAAGTCGTGTGGTTAGCCCAACGCTCGCCCGCCTATACTCGCGGGAAAGAAACCCGGTACCCATTTTTTAGAGGGCTAATTAGTGACACTATAGTCAGTTTAAACTGTTTTCCAAATCTATTTTATTAGAAATTTGAGGTTAAATAACCTATACTTGTTTAAAATCTCTCTGATTCTTCTTTTAAAACTTTTTATCAAGTTTAGCCCTAAGATCCACGTTTTGTAAATTAGTAAGACATTTCTTGATTGCATCTGTTTGACCAGGGTCGGTTTTCTGTAAAGGAATGAAGTTAGATCTAGTCTCTAGGCAATAGATTGATAATATCAATTATTCGATTGAACTGGATTCAGTTCCCATAGGTGCTTGGGGTTTACTGTCTTCCCCTTGGTGTAATAAGAACTGACATGCATAGTGTATCCAAAAATTAAGGATATGTCGCAACATAAAGCACAGTACTCGTTCATTTCTGATAAAAGATATAACTGTCATGGAAACCGTTATTGTATTAATAAAAAGAAAAATATAAACCGCAAGCTTTTTAAATTTTACAAATTTCCCGACATACTATATAGTCAAATTTTTCACCTGTTTGATATTTTATTAGAATGATTTTATTAGAATGATTTTATTAGAAATAAGATCTTTGTTTAATATACGTATATAGTTTCCAAAACGAGAATCTTAATCAATCATGATAAAACAACGAAAATCTTCTTAACATTTCCTTGTACCAGGATGTCATTTTGTATACAACTTGTTATTTCCATTGTTATTTCCTTCTTTGTTCACAATATTTCGTTTTCATAGAATTGAAAATTTCTTCAGGTCATTTGAAAATAAGAAAACTTTCTTCATCCTCTACAATTCGTTATTATACATTTGAAAATACTTCTCTTACAATAATACATGGACTTTCATCCAGGCAATCAACACGTTCCAACAATATACTTACATAACAACAATACTTCTCACACACAATAGTATATTGACTTTCTTTCTGTATTTACAATCCAACCATTCACAAATCAATTCGTAAATCAATTCTGAATTAATTATATTAAATTTCTGAAACTTCACATTTACATTATATATTTACTCTTATAATCAATTCGTAATATACTCTAAATTTACTTTATAAGAATCTTTCTCAAACACATTAAAATTTGAGACCAACGTTCAAACCGACATCTCAAGACAAGCCTGTTTCACGCTTATTAGGCGATCATCAGTTGAGAGTAGTCAGAATGAACAAAGCAGGTCTCATAATGGAGGTGTATTTGAGGTTGAGTGGGGAAATAAATGGAACCTTTTTGAGTATTAACTAAAAATATAAAAACACATTTAAGATAAAGAAAAAGAGAAAATCATATGCTGGGCTCTGCCAGGTTCAATGAATTTCTTATGCACAACTAAATAAAGAAAAAGCGCCCAAAAAATGTTTAAACACATTAAAATTTGAGACCAATGTTCAAACTGATATCTCAAGACAAGTCTGTTTCACGCTTATTAGACGAGCATCAGTTGAGAGTAGTCAGAATGAACAAAGCAGATCTCATAATCAAGATGTATTTGAGGTTGAGATGTCAGTTGACATGTAAAGATTCTTATAACGTAGATTCTTATAAAGTAAATTTAGAGTACCGGTATATTACGAATTGATTATAGATACGTAATAAAAATGTGATATGTCATTATATTATTTCAGAAATTCAATGTAATATTTCAGAAATTTAATATAAATTAATTATGAATCGATTTATGAATTGATTTGCGAATGGTTGGATTGTAAATACAGAAAGAAAGTTAATATACTCTAGCGTGTGAGAAGTATTGTTATTATAAGCATATTGTTGGAACGTCTTGAATTGCATGGATAGATAGTCCTAATATTATTATACGAGAAGTATTTTCAAATGTGTAATAACGAATTCTAGAGGATGAAGAAAGTTTTCTTATCCTCAAATGACCTGAAGAAAGTTTTCTTATCCTCAAATGACCTGAAGAAATTTTCAATTCTATGAAAACGAAATATTGTGAATTAAGAAGAGAATGTTAAGAAGATTTTCGTTGTTTTATCAAGATCTGTCATTTATCTTGTTGTATAAATACTGATTCTGCATTTTTCTTTTATTTAATGTTAGTTAGATACGGAAGAGCAAAATACAAATGAAGGAATGATTGAAGCAGTGAGGAGTAACTGAAAAAGAAAGAATAAAAATTGAAGTATTTAATTCAATTTTATAATTTAAAAACTGAATTTAATTTTCAATTCATGAATGTCTTCGTTTTCTAATTTCATCCTATTTTTTTTTTCAAAACTTGTTATTGCTTTTACAATAAACTGATATGTTCTGATGTTTATTTATGCAACTTTTGTTTTGTTTTTTTTAAATTTTATACCAATATTGGTATGAAAATTTATTTCAATTCATATTAGTTTATTAATAACTGAAAAATTGTTGGAATAAATGCCCTGCTAAAATTGCGAAACCGGACCTATAACCGCTTTAATATAGTAAAAAATTTTAATTGTGTGTCGGCGTCCTTTCATTTAGATCAAATGCACACGTTAAACAGCACTTATCTAAAGGAATAGAATCAATTCTATCTGTGATAGTAAGATTTGGAAGGTTTCAAATTCATATGTGAATTTAAGTTAATAAAAAAATAGCTGAAATTACATGTAAGAAATCGTACTCTTTGATTATTTTCACCTAAATTTTTAACATTTAATAATGTTTTAAGTTATGATTTTTTTAAAGTTAAATAAATATAACAAATTACAGCATTTCCAAAACCAAAATTTAGTATTTTAATGTCATCCATTAAAAAAAGAAACTTCAAACAGCGTAAACAGTTTTTTTTTTAACTTTTTACATAGGGGAAGTCTGGCGATTATGAGCACCTTAAGGAAATTTGTTATCCTACATTAAACCATGTAATTAACAAACATCAGTATTATTTTATTCAACTATTCAATCCTTTATAACTGCAAAATATAATATACATATCAATGAAAACTTAATAATTTTGGTCTAGAAAAATAATTAATTAAGATCCTCTAAGTGCTCATATTTTTTAAAAACATGAGGGGGAAATATCAGCATACCCAAGGGGTAATATGAACACCCTCTTATAATATTAAAAATACAAGTAATGCACAACGACACTCTTTGTAGAAACCTATGCTGGCGGTATTCATTTTGTCTTTCATATTCTATTTTGAACAAAAGTTACAAATGTAACATTTCTGTCGTTTACCAACATCACTGCACTCTACGTGAGCCCATTTTTGGCATTTTTGGCATTGCACCCAGTCACCGCCTATTATTGAAAAAACATCCCCACCGAAAATACACTCTGCGTCTTCAATATTTCTTGATTTCTTAGCACATGACTTTGAAGACTATTTTGCTCTTTTTTCTGGTTTCTGCTTCTTGGCATTCTCTATTGTACATTGCACAATACTGTCAGTGAGCACTGTAGAATGAGCCACTTTCCTTGTGGAAGGCTTCCTTGAACCTTTGGCTGGAATAGGAATCAAGTCTCGGAATGTTGGCAGCATTCTGGAGTTGATCTTTTCTGTGTTGATGTTCCTGGTTGGTGTGAAAACGATCCTGGTGTTGGTGGTGAGACAAGACAGCTGTCCCTTTCGTTGGAATTTTCCGGGGATGATGGCTGTACAGAATTTCCAGAGGAGATGGTTGTGTCAAGAGCTAGAGTTGTGCTATTGTTGCATTTTGGATCAGCTGTGAGCTCTGCGGCAATGAAATCCTCTTCTGAAAATACAAGGCGATTGAAGGGATTTATTCCGGTCTTCTTGAAACCCGACTGTGCATTCTGAATTGTAGCACCTTTTCTATAAGAAATGGCAAATAGTTCAGTAATTTCTTTTTCCGTAATAATTCTACCGGGATGCTGATTCAGCCAAGTTGACACGGCTTGGTCGTAGAAGCTATTAATGCTCTAATACAAAACTGATACATCAAGAGGCTGTAGCCTATTAGGATATTATTAGCACCCGTGCTCATATAAACCACGGGAGCACTGCTATCTTTTCAGCCATTTTGTTTACTACGGTGAGATGTTAACCTTAAAAATCTTTTACATAGGATGAAATGAGAAGGTTTATAATATGTTTGAGCTTAATTAAGAAGCAAACCAATGATAATTACAATCCCTGTTGCTAATAGAAACTACTGGAAACATTTTAGTGATTTAATCTTAAACGTACCTTTTCAACAATTGATAGATGCAAATCGCTGTGATTCTTCTGTTGTCACCTAGTGCTTGCGTGTGGGTTTCTACGATGTTGTTGATCATTCTTCAGCAAGGTGTCAGCACCTACTTCCTACAGGAAACGCTTTAGACGGGTATGCTCATATTATCCCCCCTGCTCATATTCGCCAGACTTCCCCTATATACCTTTACATTGTAGCGCCCGTTAAAAAAAAATCTCTTTCTAGGCGACGAAGGGGAAAGAAAATTAAGATTCGTACGACAACCTTCAGCTTATGAGTCCGAAAACTTAACAATCAAACTTGGGGTGAAATAATTTAAGTGTTCTTTAAATCTCCTATTTCAAAGTTACAAAAGACATTGAATTGGTGGTAGAGGATAAATTAAATATTTATTCTCGCAAAGAACCTGCCACAAGGAATTGGCAAAAGATCGCAAGCAGCCAACAATCAAAGGCGCGCGCCTCGCAGCATCGCAGCTCGCGGCATTCCAGCGTCGATTGTTGGAAGCGAAAAAAGTGATGTAGTTTTCTATCAAGACAGTGATGAAGCAAGAAGTGCTTTGCTGTAAATAGTTGAACGTTTGCAGCTAAAGTAAGAACTGTAGGTGGGTATGTAATTATAGTTATCACAAACTCTGCCAGCAATAAAGAAAGGCTTTATCCGCTAATGGATAACTAATATTTCCCTCACAAAACTACAGCTGAAAACTGAAATTAGACGATTGCATTTCTGAAATTTAAGCTAATAGCGGAAATCCAATGAAAAAAATGGCAAACATCTCGAACATGGGGGGGGGGGGGGCCCTGAAAATACCCCTTCCTACAGTGTTTGGACCTCTGAACACGATGTTGAAATTCGTTTGTCGATTCGACCTTCCGTTCGAGAGTTGTTAGGGGTGGACAACACGGACGGATGGACAGGACAATAGCTACCGATTTTGCTGGGCATCAAAATAACTTCTAAATGGGTCGCTAATTAAAAACCACAAATCGTATCAACTTATCCGATCTTCCCTATAAGCACAGAGAATATAATGTAAAATGAATAAAATGAATATAATGTATGTTTTCCTTGTAGTGTAGATCAAAATATACTTTCCTTCCACTTAATCAATGATGTATTTTTTTTTAATTATGAATGGTTATTGGTTTTATAAATTTTCATTTGCTGTAACGGATGTGGAACTATTAAGATAAAAGAGAAAAATAGAGTAAAAGCTAAATTGCTAAGAATAAAAAAAATGATTATAAAAGTTTTTATCTTTTTGAAAAAAAAAAATTTAATGGGTAATTCTATAAAAAGTCTACATATTTATATGCACGAATTTTAAGTATTTTTGTGATACTTAAAATTATTTTGTGATAATAGTAAGTAAAAAATAATATATTGAAATTGGACGGTATAGGGACTACAAGGTTCCTTTAAAATAGTTGTAACCTTTTCCGATTACTCTTGTGGCATTTTTAGCGACCGAAATCGGTAGATATTGAGTTTATCCTGTCCTTCCGTTGGTGTCTATCTCCCCAACAACTCCCGAACGGAAGATCGAATCAACAAACGGAGTTCACCATCGTGTTCAGAGGCCCAAACACTGTTGGAATGGATTATTTTGAACGCCTACCGGTTGTTTTAAGATATTACATACTATTTCATTGGATTTCCTCTATTAGCTGAAATATTAGAAACTAGCAGCAAAGCCTGTCGGACGACAGGCTTAAAAAAATCTGAAAAATCATTTAATTATCAACTAGCAAATATAATGTAAATGTAATCTAAATACTGTGCTAACTTGTGAACGAAGCTTTTACGGCAAAAATGGTTTTGAGTTTCGAAATCAGCGTAAACAATTGAGTAAGTATGCCAAATTTCATTAAAATGGATTCAGTGGTAACAAAATTATTTGGTTTTGAACGTATATTTTGTTAGAATTTCAGTTGTCCACGTCAGTTCCCAAGAATAAAATTTCATGGAAACAACATGGAATGACAAAATGAACTAATGTTTTCATCTATGATTTGATCTATCTTAATAGCTTAATTATATCGAGTTACAGACAGACAGACAGACAGACGAACTAAGCCAATTACATATATAT
>JAFIDM010004315.1:51896012-51908422 GCA_023159025.1 Thereuonema tuberculata | reverse complement strand
TTTTTTTTTTGTTGTCATTGAAATTTTGGGGTGGGGGTTCAAAAAAACTAAAAAGAGTGTAAAAGTCGTTTATTTTTATTCCCTTAATGCAAATGTGGGCCAAGCCCCCCCCGCCCTTCCGTCAGATCTTTGAGGGGGGGTGAGCCATAAGGTCTAGGGAGGGGGGGGCACCACTGTCTAATGTGGCAATGAAACCTTCAAAACTGCTTCGCCACTTGAACGCCAAGCACTGGATTAAATGACAAGCCCCAGGAGTATTTTGAAAGAAAAAAACTGGAACACGAAGGACAGAAGAAATTTCTGAGGGCCACCACATCAATAAAGGAGAATGAACTGAGAGTATCATATTTGGTGGCTAACCGTATTGCTAAGGCTAAAAAACCATTCACTATCGGTGAAGAATTGATCTTGCCCTTCACTAAAGACATTTGCCGTGAACTTCTAGGAGAGGCTGCTGTGAAAAAGATAGCACATGTGCCTTTGTCGATTAGCACTGTGACTAGGCGCATTGAGGAAATAGCCGAAGACATTGAGACACAATTTTTGGAGAGGATTAATATATCATCGTGGTACGCACTCCAAGTTGACGAATCTACATATATCGACAATAAGGCAATACTATTTGTTTATGTGCGATATCTTTATCAGGAGGATGTGCATGAGGATCTGTTATGTGCACTATCTTTGCCAACCAACACCAAGGAGCAGAACTGTCCAAGTCACTGGATGGTTATATATCAGGAGAACTAAAATGGTTCTTTTGAGTCGGCATATGCACAGCTGGAGCTGCTGCCATGACTGGACGACTGTCTGGTTTAACTGCTCGGATTAAGGAGGTTACAGAGTGAATCTACGCATTGTATCATTCACAGGGAAATGCTGGCAAGCCGAAAAATGTCACCGGAATTTAACAGCATATTGATTGATGTCGTTAAAATTATTAATCACATCAAAGCAAACGCCCTTAACTCGCGCCTGTTTCAGCAGCTTTGTGAGGAGATGGACGCAGAGCACAGATGCCTTCTCTTATACACATAAATAAGATGGTTATCCAGAGGAAAATCGCTAACCAGAGTATTTGAATTACGAGAGCCATTGCAAAGATTTCTCTCAGAAAAGAAGTCACGACTGGCAGCACATTTCAGTGACAAGGTTTGGGTCGCAAAACTGGCTTACCTGGGTGACATATTCAGCCTGCTCAATGAACTCAATCTGTCCCTGCAGGGGAAAATGACAACTGTTTCCAAGTTGGCAGACAAAATAGCTACATTTAAAGCCAAACTGGAGATGTGGGGACGGCGTGTGAACAGAGGCATTTTGGACATGTTTCAGACGTTAGCGGGTATTTTAGGCGAGACTGAGCCTGAGCATTCATTCTCCCAGTTGTTGCACGATCACCTGTCTTTACTTTTAAAAGAGTTCGAGCGCTACTTCCCAACCACAAAAGACCCACGAACTGGTAAGGAATGGATCCGCGACCCATTTGTCAACAAACCAGGCGAATCTAGCCTGTCTGTGCAAGAAGAAGATCAATTGCTAGAGATTGCAAATGACGGCGGCCTTAAAACTATGTTCGAGACAACAACTCTGCCGGTGTTCTGGATTAAAGTCATGGTGGAATACCCTGAGATTGCCACCACAGCACTTAAATCCCTATTGACATTTCCGACATCCTATCTGTGTGAAGCGGGGTTTTCTGCAGTGACAGCAACCAAAACAAAAGAACGGAATAAACTGGACATAAGCAACACACCTCGGGTGTCATTGTCTCCTATTACCTCCAGATGGAACCGTATCGTTGCAGAGAAACGAGCTCAGGATTCTCATTGATTTAACGTTCTGATGAGTTAAAATGTTAAATCACTTTATATTCATTTTTTGGTGTAACTATATTTTATTTTGAAGGCGTGTTTAAATACAATTAAATTATAATTATTAAATCAAAACAATGGCTACGTCCCCCTCCCCCAGGGCCGCGGTAAAAACGTTGAGCGCTGTCCCCGGCGATAAAAAGGTTAGGGACCGCTGTTTTAGAACACTTCGAAAGAAATAGGAATATTCTTAACTGAGCTCTAAAATCCATGCATAAAATCCATGCATAACATGCAAACGATGCAAAATAATTGCTAATAATTAACAGGGATCTATGCATTAATTTTTATTCATTTTAGCAATAAATTTTAGCATTTAAAAAAATAATTTTAGTGTCAAAATACTTGTAATCATAAAATGATTTTTGTTCTCCTAATTTTTGTCATTCTAGAAATGAAGTTATAATTTTTATTACTACCCTTTTCTAATAAGTCACAAATTAATAATATAATGTGGAAATATCAACTTATATAATTGGCTAAGTTCGTCTGTCTGTCTGTCCGTCCGTCTGTCTGTACTCGATATAATTAAGCTATTATGATAGATCCAAGGTTCTCAATGGTACCATTGAATCAAGGGTACTCAAATTGGATGAAATATTAGTTCATTGTGTCATACCATGTTTTCATGAAATTTTAACTGAAATTCTAACAAAACATACGTTCAAAACCAAATAATTTCGTTACCATAATTTCGAAATTTGGCATACTTACTCATTTTGAAACTCAAAACAATTTCTGCCGTAGAAGCTTCGTTCACAAGTTAGTGCAGTATTTAGTTTACACAAAGGTGGTTGGTATTTCGTTTTTCTTTTTGGGTGGAAAATGATCCTTTAGATTAAGCTCTCAGAACCTATATTACAGGTGTACAGATAAGAAGTACACCTAAATTGGGCTGAAAAACATTAAAAAAAAATTCAAATCATCAATCGAATCAAATATACATATATACATATAGTTTGCTAAGTTCGTCTGTCTGTCTGTCTGTAACTCGATGTAATTAAGCTATTACAATGGTTCTCAATGGTACCATTGAATCAAAATTACTCAAATTGGATGAAAATATTAGTTCATTGTGTCATTCCACCGCGCCGGCATGGTCGAGCGGTCTCAGGCGTCTGTCTGCCGTGAGGCCAGTGTGCTGGCGTCCGTGTTCAAATCCCGGTTGTGAGCACGGTTGTTTCAATTTCCTTTCCTGTGTTGTAAAGCCTCTTCTTCACTTTCTCTTCGGTCTGACGTCATTCCGTAATGGCGTCCTGGAGAAGGCAACGGGAAACCACTCCAGTATCTGTTCCCAAGAATAAGTTACGGTTTCTCCTAGGGGTCGCCCTTCGGGGGTCACTAGGGTCCGTGAACTTTCAACCAATCTTCGGATTGAATAACTGTGTATGTATGCATGTATGTGTCATTCCATGTTGTTTCCATGAAATTTTATTCTTGACAACTCGACAACTGAAATTCTAACAAAACATACGTTCAAAACCAAATAATTTTGTTATCACTGCATCCATTTTAATGAAGTTTGGCGTACTTACTCAGTTGTTTACGCTAATTTCGAAACTCAAAATCATTTTTGCCGTAGAAGCTTCGTTCACAAGTTAGCACAGTATTTAGATTACATTCACTTTAAATTTAATAGTTTAATGATTTTTCAAATTTTTTTATGCCTGTCGACCGACAGGCTTTACTGCTAGTTAGCAATAATCAATAGTTATTTCTACAGAGAATAAAATAGTAAATAAATTAAGAACATATATGCAGCAGAATCATCTACTGTAACTGCCAAATGGATGAGTTGGCAGTTACGATACATGGAATTAGAATAGTTCCGGCACCCCCCAGAATCATGCTACGAAAAGACACGATTTCAGATTATGCGATATAACAATGATGTCGTAAATAAGCTGCTAAGAACAAAGGAGAATGGGCAGATCTTCCCCACCTCTGTGTAGCGACAAGATATATATGTAAGGAAAGATCTCTATCAGTAGAACATGTTTTGTCATTACGACTTGTCTAGTCCGTTCGAACTAGACAAAAATTACGTCTAGTTTTAGTTAAGTGTGTGTGGCAGAGAAGCCAACCACCTACAGGCTGTAGGTCGTTCTACAGGGTGTCCTACAGGGTGGCTTCTTGTGACAGCTACAATGTATTGGAATACTTCACAGTAGATATTGACTTCTTATTGCAAGAATTTGCTAACAAACCTTCCATACGTGATAATGAAATTACTACTGTAGATAGCAGGAATGCTTGGACAAGTAGATGTTTGAATTAATTTGAAATTAAAATTGGAATTTCAGAGTTATATGTGCTTTTTTGAACATTCATCTAATTAAAAAAATAAAATTCATCTCTGTATACATCTCCTTGTATGATGTAGAGTTGCTTCTCTTAATGAAGCAGAAAACTTTACTGAACTACTTCCACAACGTTTGGAACGTTCATACTCAGAGATAAAAAAATATTACAAAACCAGCAGAAATAAGTATCACTGCTATTAGTGATCTCAATATGGATATTGGGAAGCAGGATCAAATGATCCTCCATCAAATTTTAAATGGCTGTATATATTCTCGTTAACAAAATTATCCTTGTGTCCGAACAGACAGATTCTTCCATGTTCTTAGAATCAAGATGATCTTGTGTAAGTCACTACTGCATAAAATATCTTTTTAAAGAAATAGATAGTTTTCTTAGCGCTTCCTTTTCCATTATATTGTTAATTTCGTATAAAAAGTTGAAAGTCACTAAATTCCTTTCTATAATCCATTCTCACTATACTTTGGATGTGATAACTATTTGGATGCAAACCTGGAAGCTTTTCATACCTTTCATGGCACAGCTGTGATATAGCAATGACTTCATGATTTAAAATTTTAATTATTTTTTTTTAATAACATATATGGGGTTTATTGAAGTTTACTTGTATTGGTGTCCAAGAAAGTAGTTTCACAATGCACATAACCACTTGCATTTTTACTACTCTAATAAATATTCAACATTCTACAACTCAACATTTGTCTATACGAATTTAAAAGTGATTTTATCAAATTTTTGCTATCAACATTTCATTTCAAAGTAATAACTACTGCTAAATTAAATATAATTTTTTTAGTTTAGAATATATTTTTGCTAAAACGTTTTTACGCGTGCTAATAAATATAGTTAAAAGTTCAGCATGCACACGAGCATAAAAAGTTAAAAAACTTAAAAAAACACTAAAGACATTAAAACATAGGAGGTCCAAAGCTTTCGCCTCTCTTTAGATGAGGCTTCTTCAGTGGGAAGTGATCCAAGTAGCTCTCAATTCTTCTATTTAAGGAGAAGAGGACCAATGAACTGCTTGGAATGTCCATTGGTGAACGGGAGGACGAATCAGGAAGGACTGACGTCCGGGTGGTGCCCGCTGGTGGAAATTAAATGAACCTAGATGGCAAGAGAACGGAGCACATGGGAATGTTTACAAACAACGGGTAAACTAAAAGAAGGAACGATAATAGGGAGAAAGCGGAAAGAAGGCAAATTAAAATAAAAATAAAAAATAATTAAAGAAAAAAAAAAAAAATTGCAAAAAACGGAGGTCGTGCCTTGTCGGACCGGATAGATGAACACGTTAGGGCGTCGCCGGGAATGATACCACTTACGCCACGTTTCGGCACCTTAATAAGACCGCACACCGCATAGACTTCTCCAACATCGTTGTTCTTGGAAGTTCCGAGAACCTTTTTCTGAGGAAGTGCATGGAATCCGTGTTTATCTCCACCACACAGGGCTGCTATAATAATGGCATCTCCATACGCAGCATCCGCCAGTATATCCTACAGACAAAACTCAAAAAGAAAAAGAAAAAGTTGGTACAACTTCCTTCCCCCCGCACTTCTTTACCTACTTGAACCGCCCCTTCCCCTTCCCGTTCCCTCCTTTTACATGTTCCCAATCCTCTTCCCCTCCAAACCACCCGTTCCTCCGTTTCTTGCAAATTTTTTTTTTCTTTAATTATTTTTTATTTTTATTTTAATTTGCCTTCTTTCCGCTTTCTCCCTATTATCGTTCCTTCTTTTAGTTTACCCGTTGTTTGTAAACATTCCCATGTGCTCCGTTCTCTTGCCATCTAGGTTCATTTAATTTCCACCAGCGGGCACCACCCGGACGTCAGTCCTTCCTGATTCGTCCTCCAGTTCACCAATGGACATTCCAAGCAGTTCATTGGTCCTCTTCTCCTTAAATAGAAAAATTGAGAGCTACTTGGATCACTTCCCACTGAAGAAGCCTCATCTAAAGAGAGGCGAAAGCTTTGGACCTCCTATGTTTTAATGTTTTTAGTGTTTTTTTAAATTTTTTAACTTTTTATGCTTGTGTGCAGGCTGAACTTTTAACTAAAATATATTTTTATTTTGAAAAGAAATATTAAAACATTGATTGTTTGATGATTTTATTGTAAAATTCGTTATATCTTGATATTGTTAAAGGGCAATTTGTATGTATGATGCTTGACAGTGGAATATTGCTCTGAATTGTGTGTGTGTGTGGTCGGTTCGCACCGAAGTGCGAGCTTCGTTGCCGAAGCATCCATGCTCCAGGGAGCGCTAGTGTTCCCAAGACGGCGAACCCCTAGCAGACTCCCTAGAATTACAAGGGAAAGATACTGGGGTGGTTTCCCGTGGCCTTCCCCAGGACGCCATTAAGGAATGACGTCAGACCGAAGAGAAAGTGAAGAAGAGGCTACAACACAGGAAAGGAAATTTTTGAAACATCCATGCTCGCTACCGGGATTTGAACCCGGGTGCTGGCACATTGATCTCACGACAGACCGACGCCTGAGACCGCTCGACCACACCAGCCTGGCTGCTCTGTAATTACTTTATTTAAATAAGTTATAAAATTATTTTTAAAAAATAATCAATTTTCCACTATAATAAATTTATTTAATTCAGTAAAATTCAGAATTAAGTAATTTAATTCTGGATTGTGAATGTATTGATGAATCTCTTAATGGAGAACAACAATGACAAATAACAAAGAGTTGTTTTGAAAATTTATTATAGAAAAGCAATCACTGCAAGGTTAGATGAAAGGTTAGGCACTTGCAAGCTTTAACCTACAAACTGGCAATGTTATTTGATGATTTTAATTAAAGTGAAGGAAGGATTTATGAAACTCTTTTCCGTTTTACTAGTCACTGAATGTATAATATAATCGTATGCATACTCTTCAGTTTTTTAAAAAAAAAATATAATTTCTGATGAAAAATGTATTGATTTTTTTTTAAAAAAAATGGAATACACATTTTTAAGTATACCATGAAAAAAGGAAAAACAGCTATTTTTCAATCATTTCATACTGATTTTTTTAGAATTCTAGTTTAAGCAGTGCAGTAACTAAAAATATAAAAACCACAATTACTTTGGAATTTAAGTTGAAATATGATTTTAGAAATATTATTAAAATTTCAATAACAACTAAAAGTAAATAAAAATTATGTTCAAAAATCGAAAATAAGTACCACAGAAGGTTAGGATTGTAATGGGCAAATCAAAACACAATCCTACAGAATCCAAGAATGTTGTCAGCCTCGCGACATATAATTATAATCAAGGTTGATACTGTAGCTTACAATTGCAGAGTTAGAAACATGAGACAAAATAAATAGAAGCAAATAAAAGTAGCAGTCATAGTAGTTATCAAAAGTAGAAGTAGTTATCAAGTGACATTTTCTACTGGTCCATGTAAATTCCATTTCTTATCGCCATAAGTGACTGGTAAATTCGGATAATTTACTAAATCAAATAGAGACATTTTTATGGAAAACTTTGTTGTTGTTGTTGGTTGGGTATTTAATGGCGCAAAAGCAGCTGTGGTATGGAAAACTTCTGGCTAAATAATATACTAATTCACTTCTTACTTATCAAAATATTGTAAATAACTTCTTTAACATCATTTCTTCTTGTAGTTAATAATTACCGTACAATATTTCGGTCAGACCTATAGCTGACATTCTTCAGTTATTTTAACTTACTGCAAATTCCTTAAAATTTAAAACGAATTAAATAATCGCTTAGATAATATAAATATTGCATATCTTTGTAACAATGTACAATATTGTAACAATATCTTAGTAAAACGTCTAAATTGTTTAAGTCATTTAAAAACATTCAAATAGTTTAAATCCTATACTATATTCAAATTCTTAAAAATTTTCATAAAAATTAATGATCATTCATAAAAATTTTATCTAATCCTTTAACAGTTGCTTAAATAAGCAAACTGAATACTCATTTATCTTAATTCGTCTATCCTTTTAATATATGAGAAATTACTGATAGGACTGGAGAACAAAATATTTTTTTTGAATCAAGAACTAAAGTAGGTGAATCTGAAACCTCTTTTCCATTGTAAAAAATCTCCTGGTGAAACTTTCTCCGTTCTCATCACTGACTGCCCCGAGATTTTCGAGGAAGAAGTATATGTGCAAGTCCAAGAAATATAAGGACATCTTACATCCCAGAACATTATATGATTTCTGAAGATCACCTCACTATATCACGATAATTCTCTGTCTTTCGATTTCACAATCAGAGCACGACATGTGGCCAATGACGAAACTCTTCGTTCCGTCCGTGGAGATGAACTTTAAGCTAGTGGAATTTGACGGAATTGCTTCTTGTCTTTCATTGGTTCTTTTATCACTTTTTAGTACAGTATCTGCATTATTTAAGTTATGTTTTTAGAGTAACACATGGTTATTGTTTCTATGTTAGTTACGGTTAGTTATTGCTGCAGCCTTGGCCATTTTTTGTACTATTTTTTTTTTTAATAAACGGTGAGCGCATTATTTGAAGCATCTGTTGTCCAAATGTTTTTCCATCCAGAACCTCTTTGTAGAGGAACCTCAATGTGAACAACCCTGTATTACTAGTTTTACTATTTCGTTACAATAAGTAACCTGTGAAGATGGCTCTTCGACGCCTCTTATGACTGTTGAAAGAAGACGCATCATAGAGATAAGAAAAGTCGAGTGGTCATTCAAATACGTTAACTAAAATCTTGGTCGGAACGATGGGGCAGTCAGACGATGTTGGCAACAGTGGCTACAGAAGGGTATACATAATCGCCATACGACGTTCTAGGGAAACAGAAATTCAAGGGATCGTAAGATCATAAGAGCAGTCTTAAGCTAGGGTGTCGTAGATGCGTCTCGACTATAAAGGTATTGAGGTCGAACGCATAGCTCCAGGCCACGCAACAGATCAGTACCTTTCTGGAAGGAATGGGTCATGCCGTACAGATCATTATTGAAGATGACCATGCTATCCGTGCGCTTAAGCAGGCGTGGTCACTGCTCCAATCCTGCTGCATTTGCCGAACAGCCCGACTGTCATCACAACTGGTATTCCAATCTGAAGAACCTTCTCCTTAGATAGCCGATTTCCCACAGTTTTGCTGCAAGGTATTTTTTTGACAGGAAGTCAGTGCATTGACAACATTCTGCAGCTAATTGTATTGCTTAAGCTGTCACTCCTTTCAGAGGCTAAGGTCACGCAAGAGCTTACACTTTAGAGTTCTTACTCTTTCATGATCAGTCACGCCCTGAGATCAAGTTTGTCTGGGATATCTGAATTGCCACTAGCAACCATCACAGAATGCTATCGAACGAACTCAACAATTCCAGGATGTCAACAACTTGCAGAATCTGTCACAGGACAATTAATTTACTCCACGGCACACGTTTTCGACTTATATCGCCACAGAGTAGGATTTATTACATATTAACATGTGATCGTTATAAAAAAAAAAAGTTCTTTTCAATGAAAAAGTAATCTTTTCTTTATTTTTACGTACTCATTGCGTATCCGAAGTTTTATAACTATAGAACCCTTTTTTTTGTTTATTTTTCCAACAAAGTATATTAGTAGCAAAATGTACAACAATAATAAAAAGAATCCCATATCTTATGAAACATTGCATATTATAACATAAAGAGTAGTTGATAAACACTAAGGACTTTAATTACATGTTTATATAGTAACAGTAATACTACATACAAAAATCAAGAATTAGCAGTATTCAAATCTGATGTAGATAATTTTTCACGATAATCTTGTTTATAAATAATTCTTGGTTACTGCATATTATTAATATTATTTTCGAGTTGTATATAATGTCAGTAAGAAAATTATTTTAAGGAAACTAACATTTGATACTGTAGCTTGATTTGAATGTTCATTTATTGATATTTATGTTGATCTTATCTTCATTCACTTATTCAACTGAATCTTTGATTAATAGATAAATGTTCAACATGATCCATTACATTTAGGAACGACAGTCATTAAGGGTGAGTAAATTTTGGATTCCATTCTATTCAAAATGATGCGTAGTTCAATGTGAAAGACAATAAACCTTTAATACGGATTTCATGAAATGTGTAAGAATGTCATGGTATTGCTTACTTATGGCCATGTTTCCTTCCTTCCTTTTATCGAATTTGGCCAACTAGGGACCACGGAACTAGCTCAACCTGACAACGTCAGGGCGAGGCTAATGAAATTCAAGAAAGGGGGGACGAGAATTTTATCCCGTCCAGAATAACCCTGAGATAGTAAGTCCCAGGTGGGAAACGGACGAAACACAGAAGAAAGAAACAGCCATGCCACCACCGGGATTCGAACCCGGGTACTGGCGCATCGGCCACAACGGCAGCCCGCCGGCTAAACCGCACGGCCACGCCAGCACGGCTATGGCCATGTTTAATATATTAAGTTTTTCTTTGTTGATTTGTTTCGTTTTATTTTTCCAAAATGTAAGCCGGATAAAGCAAGAAAAGCCTTCCTGATGTTATTTGAAGGAAGTTTTAAGAAATAAATTAGTTTTGTAAAATTTTATATCTGTTTATCCTAAGTTAAACAGAATATTCAAACACTTATAATTGATCTTATATCAATAATGCATATTCTGTTTCAAATATTTTGAAGCCCTTGTTAGGCAGTGAGCACATTCAAGACTTCACGTTACTGATAAATTATTTTTTATCATTAATTTAAATATCACTATTAAATTGATGTTACAGAAAATTAGAGCCTTCTGAAAGAACTTAACGTCTATTTTTCTTTTAAAATGTTTTTTTTTTCTCTCTTAATTCTAATTATGAAAACAACTATTTTCATAATTAATAATAAATAAGTAAAGAATAATTGCTTCTTTTCAAAGATCGTTCTTAATTTATTGTTTTTCTTTTTCATGTTTCAGTTGCTACTACAGTTTTGTGGTAATGATTTTCATTATTTTCTTTACATATAATTTTTCTTCTCTTAAAACAATATAAAGTTATAGATATCTTAATATTGATGTTATTGAAACATTGTTAGAAAAATCGTAATTGCTTTTGTAATTTTTTCTAAAAAAAAAAGGCTTAATGATAAATTTGTGTGAGGTAAATAGTCAAGTGATAACATGCTTGAATGTGGCCTCAAGTGCCAAATTCAATCCCCAACTGCGGCGGAGGTCGGGGATTTTTCTCCAGACGGGATATTCTTCTCCAGACGGATCCTGGCTACCACCCAACAGTCTGCAACAGGATTTTTTTTCCGGATATGCAGGCGGGCGAGCTTTTAGCAGACCACCTGACCTCATCTCCGTCCCGGGTCGGTGAAACGTTGGGAACCTTACCGCAGCGATCGCCTGGGCCATCGCAGGCCCATAAGGAATTTATCTACTTACCTACATAATGATAATTCATAAAATGACTTTTTTGAAATATCTGAGCAGCTCAAATTAATTCATTTAGATAACTGTATTTGTGCCGCTTATTATACAAATATTTATGTACTTGTGTATTATACATACACTGTCCGGCCACTTAATTAGATACACCTACCGAGTAGCGTGTTGGGCCTCCTGTAGCCCTCAAAATAGCCTGAATTCGTCGAGGCATGGATTCCACAAGATGCTGAAAACGTTGTTGAGATATTGTGTACAATGAGTGTGTCACGCAGTTCCTGAAGATTTGATTGATGTGAAGGCCTGGGGCGAACAGCCCGTTCCAGCTCGTCCCACAAATTCTCAATCGGGCTGAGATCCGGGGACTGAGCGGGCCACTGCAGCAAGGAAAAGTGTGCTACTATGGTTAAAATTAATCAATTAAATAATTAACTTGTAAGAGCATAATTAATATTTAAAAGAAATTAACCACGATAGAAGTTTAAAATGAATACAATAGCAGAGTGAGTTTAATGTTTAATTTCAATATTCTAAAATGAATGGACGTCCTTATTGAAAATAAATTCCAAATATATTTATTAACAAGATTCTGAACAAATAACAATAATTATGAATAAAATCTGGTAACCCATAAAATATATGTGGCACTTAACATCTAAAAAATATTAACTCTCAGTAATGTAATTTAAATTCGAAAATTCAATTCAAATATTTACCCATGCACAAGATTATACAAAAACATCTATTCTTTCTTGCCCAGAAATATTTGAACTATCACGTGTTGTTTTAGGGCGCTCGCCATCTAATGCATCCCTAAGC
>JAFIDM010004315.1:51848714-51881012 GCA_023159025.1 Thereuonema tuberculata | reverse complement strand
AATTAATATAAATTTTTTTTGCTGCAAAAAAAGAAAAAAGAAAAAAACATTATTATGCATCGTAATCTTAAGGATGTCTTACTTGACATTATGATCCGATTACTCTTCAGTGAACCTCTTCCTTATTTTCAATTCTGAATAGAATTGTAAGAATAAATCTGCGTTTTCCCTACACATGCCTTAGAAGGAAAATTATTAAACAATAAGAGGCAATAAATAAATAATTAAACTAATTGGTGCTGTTAGATAAAAATTGTGGACTAATGCCTAACAGATGGATGTTGACGATCCCGTATTTTCGTGATTTCACGTAATTTACGCGAGAATAGTCTCTATCCATGTCTTCTCACAAAGTATTGAAATATTTAAATGAATTATAATACGGGGAAATGCATGAGACTTTTACTACATTTTAATATAGTTTTAATAAATTGAAAACAGCCAATAAACAAACAATAAATTCATTATGTAGCATTTTTCTAGTGACAGACATTGAAAATACTAAATTCCTTGAGACCTGCTGAAGAGGCTAATGGCGAGATCTCGTGTTTTTCGTAATTCTCGTGCAAACGTGATCGTCAACATCCATCTGTTAGACATTATTTATCAATAAAGCGATTTAGGTTTTTTTGTATACAAAAATTTTTCCTTTTATTTGCTAGTGTATTTGATAAAAAATATTTTTTTTCAAAGTTTGAATATTGACTTTTCAAGGTCTCAAGAAAGCAAAACAAATATCTTAGTTTATTAACTAACTCTGTCTTTGAACGATGCTCAGAAGAAGATTACATCATAATGGGTTACTGTTCTAATAGCGACGTAGTCACTATTTAAATATAAACAATGTAATTGTGAATGAGATCGTTATCTAAAATGATTCTTTTATTTTTATTTAATAGACAATAAGCTTACAGATAATAACATTTATTTAAAAGTTTAGTTATTCAAGTAACATTTAGTGAAACAATACATCATTAATTAAAAGTGCTTTTTGGTAAGTTTGGAAATTGACTAGTCAATAGAATAATTTTAGAAAGCTTAATTGAAATTGGAAATTCATAAAAATTCATTAAATTAAATATAAAAACAAATCTTTCCACTTTATTATATTAACCCCCACTAAAAACTATAAAAATTGTAATTGTAAAGTTTTTTTTCTATAATATTATTTTTTTTCAATTGATGATAATAATGATGATAAACAATGGATAATAAAATTGTATTACGTAGAAACTTAATGAGCTTTTGATATGCTTTGTTAAATTGAGTAATTAATGTAGGAAGATAATGAAAAAACGTTTTATAGATATTATATTTTTCTTTCGTAATGCCATCGAAAAAAGTACAATATTGATGGCATCTTTGTCAGTATGAATTAACTAATAACAATAATAATTAATGATGCAAATAATTGGTATCAACTGATATTTGAAGCAAAATTATATAAAACTCAGCATTATCACTAATATGCTTTATTATTCATGTTCACTGTAAAGCAAAAAAAAACAACCTTTAAAATAAAACATGTAAAATAAATAACAATTAAACTAAGACAAATTTTATGGAAACTACTTCCTGTTATTTTAAATTTATCATGGACGTACAATTATTGCCAGAGTTGTTGTTATTGCAAAAACTGTGTACTGTTTAACTGATGAATTATTGCTCATTATAGGAGACATTTTACATTATAGACGCAGAAACAGAAAAAGAAATCGTATTCATACCTACTCCGGAATTTCAACCAAAGCTCAGAGAATCATCCTCGTCGAAGTTCACTGCCTTAACTGCAAGTTTATCTCTGAACTGCTCAAAAATTTAATACAGATATCTGATGAAAAATTATTTAGATAAAGATCCCGACAACAATTGAGATAATGAAACGTTATAAAGAGCTCCCAAAATTTTCTTCTACGTTATATTTTCTAATGAACTTTATTTCGATTTTTTAAGTTACTATAAGTTTATACATTCTGATTCAAATAATAAACATGACTTGTTTATACTTTGTAAGTATTTTTTTCGAACGTATTTTGCTAAAAACAGGCTTTATAGTCATAAAAATAGACATTTTTTTTTGGAAAAGAGTTTGACTTTAAGGGTTTACGAAAATTTTTAGGTTATCATATCTGCTAGATACAAACCTACACAATTTACATTTTTCTCAAAAAAAAAAATAATTCGCATTACTTAATAAAGTTGTGTAAATTCAATGAATACAAACACATAAAAGCTTGCGCAAATTAATGGATTACCAAATGTTTCATTTATATTACTAAAAATAAAATTCCTTTGCTTTAGTTCTAAAACTTTTGAAAGGAATTTTGAAATTCCCCTTCATGTCCTAATTTCTCAGAAGCATCCACCCGGTAAAAAATTCAAACACAAAATATAGAATGTTTCATATATAAGATATATCCAGCAGTTCAAAAGTTCTTGTTGGGGACACACAAGAACTAATGCACCCAAATTTACTAATAATTACTGTGTTTGTACAGAATTTAGAAGGAATCAAGAAAACAAAGCAAGTGAAAGATTACTCTTCAGTTGCTGCAGTTGCTCTGCTTGCTTAAGTCTAAAATACTGCTCTGCTCTTGCATATCCAATTTCACCAAAGACACCTCCAGCATCTCGAATGAAGCCACCAGAACCACCTCCTTTCCCTGCTCCTCTACCCAGGGCCGTTTCCACCATTAGGCAAGACTAGGCGGCCGCCAAGGGCGGCACGATTTTTGGGCGGCCGAAGGACGGATTCTTTTTTTTTTTGGTTGTTAAAATAGGATTGTCGGTTTTGTTTTGTTTTTTTTGGTGGGGGCGGCATTTGAAAGCGAGAGGGCGGCATTTTTCAATTCTCGCCTAGGGTGGCAGAAAACCTAGAAACGGTTCTGCCTGCTGACAAATATCTGGCGATGTATCTAATGGATCCACCTATACCGCCACCTTTTCCTGCTCCTCTTCCCATTCCAGATAAATATCGGATTATTTTTCTTGTATGAATTCTCCTTAATAAAGACAGCATCTTATAAACATTCGGTAAATTTTTGAGATGATATTGGCTTAAAGATTCTAAGAATTTTGCTTCATTTTTATGTTAAATTTAATAAATCCCTATTTCCAGAAACTCTATTCCTCTATTCCATTATAATAAAATAAAATATTTGTTGATAATCTTAATAATTGGCAATAAAATTATGAATTAAGCTTTAGAATATTGAAAGTTGGATCTTATTGTCACAGATTTAAGAACAGAATTAGGAGCGAATATGAACTGAAAACTTTCATTAATTATTGGAAAAATGTGTATCTACTAATTAATTGAAGGAGACCTTGTTAATCAATTAACTATTTTCCATCTAAAGACTGTTTTTGAAATTCCTTTACAGTCTAACAGATGGATGTTGACGATCTCGTTTGCCTGAGAAAACACGAGATCTGGCCATTAACATCTTCATCAGGTCTCAAGGAATTTAGTATTTTGAATGTCTGTCACTAGGAAATTGCTACCTAATGAATTTATTATTTGTTTATTGATTGTTTTCAATTTATGAAAACTATATTAAAATATAGTAAAAGTCTCATGCATTTCCCCGTGTTATAATTCATTTAAATATTTCAATTTACTTCGCCATTTTGTGAGAAGACATGGATAGAGGCTATTCTCGCGTAAATTACGTGAAATCACGAAAATATGAGATCGTCAAGATCCGTCTGTCGGACTTTAGTTGACTTATTTCATAGAAATAAAAAAGTTTTAAAACTATATTATCTAAATATTATCCATTCTGCGTTTATAAACATTAATACAAAGGAACAAACACACGAAAACAATAGAGATATAAATAAATAATTTCATAATAAATAATTTCATTATATGTTGCAAAGGTAGATGATCTTAAATGATGATCCTTCGTCGTCAGATGATCTTAAATAAACACATGAAAAGGAAAACAAGGCTTGGAATTAAAATTTAAATGTAGCAATAATTTTGGATAACAATAACTTTCAAATGCAACAATAAATAATCTATCGTAAATTAAACTGTCGTGCGTTCTTAATTGATACTTCAGTATTGTAACAGTGTTTAGATTTAATTAACAATGATTCGTGAAATTTACGTAAGTAACAATCCTTCTCAATCCCATAGACGACGAGATTGTTTACCATTATATTGTGGCTGGAATTTTTGTGATGTAATGCTGTTAAATATTGCAGGTTACCTTTCGCTATGGCTGTTTCGTGTTCTTTCATTCGTGTTTTTACTTTACATTCAGTCTCGCCAAAATACATGCAATTAATACTACCACCTTCACATTTGATACCATAGATAACTTCCATTTTGTCTTTATTATTAATTTTAGTATTCTTATTAAAGATGTGTTTTAAAGTATGATTAGCTTTGTGTGCCAATTTTATATTTGCTTGATTTAAAATAGAATCAAGCAATCATGTTCAAGCAATAGAATCAAGGTTAGCATCATACGGAATAGAAACAAATTTCTTATTTTCTTTTGTACTAGGTTTAGAGAATTTACTTCTTTGCAAGGTTCTGCTAATTGTTTTATCAATAAAATCTAAAGGAAAACATTCTTTAAGAAGATACTTCTGATTGAATTTAATTCATTGGATAATAATAACTGATTTGAGCAAACTTTAATAGCTCTGTTAATAGCCAAAGAAATTGCGTTTGTTTATAAATCACCGGTCCTGCTGAATTGTAATTCATAGTAACATTTGCACTAACTTCCTTTTTGTATATTGTAGTATTAAATTGACCCTTATGTCTAATTATTAGGACATCCAGAAAAGGAATTTTGTTGTTACTTTCTAATTCCATTGTGAATTTTATATGATTATTAATTTCATTGAAAGCAGATAAAATGTTCTGAATTTCATTCTTATTATCCAACAAAAAGATATCATCTACTTATTTACAGATGAAGGAGATATTCTTGTTGATTTATTCCATTTTCCATAATTTAGATACCAGAAAATGCATAACATATTCAGCAATTATAGCCTTTTCATGTGTTTATTTAAGATCATCTGACGACGAAGGATAGTACCTTTGCAACATGTAATGAAATTATATATTATGAAATTATTTATTTATATCTCTATTGTTTTTGTGTGTTTGGTCATTTGTATTAATCTATAATATCTAAGTTTCTGAAATGATTATCATTTTTTATTGCACTTCCTTTACATTCAATTAACATTTTCCTAGAAGGTGATAATCTCCACGTTTGGCGATAAGGAAAAAGAAATTGAGAAAGACAATTTCTATATTCGAATATCTATCAGAAAGTCTTATTTACAATAGAAATCAACTTTTACTTTAACTTGCCATAAACAATATCAAAGTAAAATTTTAGCTTCTATTTCTTTTCCGTTTGGACGATACCATTCAAATAAATGTTTTTTTACTAAAATTTCAGATACCAATAAATTCAGGAAAATCCTTAGAAAGATCCATTGAAACAGAAATATATATACTATGAAAACTCAGACAATTCCTTAGATTTAATTTTTTATATATCACGT
Source organism: Thereuonema tuberculata (assembly GCA_023159025.1). Lineage (NCBI taxonomy): Eukaryota > Metazoa > Arthropoda > Chilopoda > Scutigeromorpha > Scutigeridae > Thereuonema > Thereuonema tuberculata. The sequence goes on along the minus strand of JAFIDM010004315.1, from coordinate 51,875,471 downwards.
TGTTCAAGTATACATAAAAAGACATACAGTAAAGCCCCGATTATCCGCTGGATTGGGTGGCAAGGGCTTCGTGGATAACGAAAATCGCGGATAACCCGAAAAAAAGACTAAAAATGAGGTGTAAACACGAAAAAAAATATTCACCATTAAAAACTACGTTTCATTGTACAAAAAACATAATATGTAAAACTTTTAAAACACAGGGTGCGGAAAAAGTTTCCGCAATTTTTAAAACTAGTTCAACAGTAGAAAAATACCGCACAAACAAATTAAGTTTATCAACGAAATGAATAATAACTTTCATTACTTTAGAAACAATAAATAAAAACCAAAACATTTACATTAAATGCTCAAAATTGCCTCCGTTGGCCTCAATACATTTACGGAGGCGCTTTCGAAAACTGCCGACAATGGTCGCGCATTGTTCCACCGTAATCTTCTGCCAGGCATGCGTTAATGCCGTTTTGAGGGCGTCAATGGTGGCGTATCGTGTTCCGCAGATGTTTTGCTCCATAATGGACCACACTGAGTAGTCCATTGGGTTTAGATCAGGCGAGTTTGTGGCCAAACATCCTTGCCCCAAAAGCCGGGGAAACAACTCATCACACACGGCGATTGTCGAATTGGCAGAATGTGGTGGAGCCCAATCCTGCTGAAGAGGAAAGCCGTCTGGGCCGAAGTGTTGTGCCACCCACGGTTGTAGTACATCACGAAGGACATGCTGGCAGCGTTAATTTTGACGTACCGTTCAATGAAGACTATCGGCGTCTTTCCCGTGGCTCAGATGCCGACCCACACCATGATTGAGGCCGGAAAATGGCTGCGGCCGATGGTTTTCGCAGCAGCGGTCTTTTGCTGACCCTTCTTGAGCAGTTGGCGATGATTTTGGCGGTTGTGAATCGGCTGGACGGTGAAAATCTTCTCTTCGGTAAACAGGACCTTTGTCAAGCGACCACCCACGACCAAACAAAGCATTCGGCGAGCTTTCTCAAGTCGCTTCGCCTTCATCGCTTCGTTCAAGTAGTGAACCCGTGCGGAGTTTCAGCTTCTTTCTGACGATGTGGCGAACGCTTTTCTCATCGATGTTAAGTTCTTTAGCCATCTTGAGCATCTGGATTGCGTCGAATTCGACAAGCGGACCTTGTTGATGTTCTCCAGAGTCGTCGTGGTTGTCAGACGACCACTGCGATGACGGTCCGCGGTCCCCCTTGTCTCCTTGTATTCACGGCATCGTAGACGGTCCTCTGCTTGAAACCGGTCATGCGAACAATGTCAGCCGTCTTCATTCCAGTTTTGTGCAACTCAACGACTGTGACACATACCTTTTCACGATCCATAACATCAGTACAACTGAAAATAAACAAATAAATAAAACATATTCTGGACCAAAATTAAACGAGGAATTCAATAAAATTATTTAAGTCGTTATTTATTCAATGCCAAAACGTCGAACAAATGAAATTGCGGGAACTTTTCCCGCACCCTGTACGTACAGTAAAGCAGAAACCTTTGCTCTACGTTTGCATCCACAAATTCCGAGAAGGCCTATAGGATCACGATGTACAATAAACCTGTCAGTAATTTTCGACCTTCACACTGTAGGGCCTCGCGGATAATCGGTGCTCTACTGTACTTTTTTTTGTAATGTTGAGGTGTTATAAATAATTCAAGCTTTACTTTTGATCTATTTTACTATGAAAAAAGGGGCTCAGCAAATCACTAAATATGTGTATGCATTTTATGTGTGTGTGTGTGTCTGTCCTAAACATTAAAAATGTTTGATCCCCTCGATCATTTTCCTTGAAGCTTGGCATCCATATTTAAAGACATGAGGAAATCTGGTTTTTATATTTGAAAGTCCTTGTACGTGGGTTCTTATCAACCAATTAGTGCGAAAAGGCGACAAAGATTCTCATAGAAAATCACAGTCCAAATGTCATTGTCTCACAATACCTATTTATTCTTTTATTTAAAATCATAGGATTAAGTGTGCGTATTTTGGAATGATTAAAATCAATCTCAATGCAATTTGAGCAAATAATGTAAAATGGCAAACAAACAATCTAGTATACAGAGCGTTTCGGAAAGACAAAGCCGAAGAGATACGGGTTGCAAAGGTCATTTTGAGTCGAAAATGTTCTATGACATTTTGTTGTACGGGTCGTAGTTTTAGAGTTAGGAAATGAATGATTTGGGAATGGTCCCTAATCAAAGAGAGCTCTGTTCACATTCGGAAGAGTAAGTAAATAAGGTAAAGGTTTATTTTTTTTTTTTTATTTTTTATTTGAATCTACATTTGAATTACATTAGAGTCCCGTTAGGAGCTCAAGTCTCCTATCAACAGGTGCTACAGTTATTTTTATTAGATATACTTAAATCTATATGAATGAAACAAAACAAACTAACAAAATAAAAATAATAATATTAAAAAAGATTGTATAAAATTACAATCTTATTACAAAAAGCAATCCGGATAAATCTCATCACTGAACTTTTGGCAGTATCATTTAAAATATAGAAAGGCAGAATAATGAGAGTAGATTATTTGATTAAATACGAGTGCTATTGAATAAACAAAAATTCAGATTGCCAATATATTAAAAATATCATAGCTTTCTCATCCAGATTAAATATAAATTTTCCAGTTTTTAAAATAGATTACTCACATTCAAATTTAGTTCATTTAGACTAATTTCTTGACATCAAATTATCTGTGCCAACATTAACTTAAATACCATTCAGCTTCTTTTTAATATTAAAAATTAGTAAATAAATAAATTCATTTTCATAAATTAATAAATAATTAATTTGCGTTTCAATTTGCTTAAAAGTAGTATTTTTTTTCAATATATAAAGAGTATTTTTAAATGCTTAAATTGACTGTTATTCATGTGAAAATCTGAAAAACGTCAACATGATTTTCACGAAATCCTTTGAAAAACGTCAACATAAGGATTTCGTTAATTGTGTGCTGTGGGATTTCACGAAATGTAAAGATGCGTGAAGCAAAAAAAAATGTAACGAAAAATTCTAAATAAAATTTCAGAAACATAAAATAAAATAAATCTTTAGGCTTACATTAATTTTGTAATATAATCAATCAATTTTTATAATGTAATAGGGCAAGTACAACAGAATTTTTAAAATATAAATTCTTGGTATGCTTTTAACAGAATTTTTTTTTGGTTGTTTGTTTGTAACTGTAACTCAGTTACTTTTTTGAAGGAGACTGTAACTAGAAATTACAAAATTAAGCCGATGCATCTGGATAAATTTAGAACACTTATTTTAATACAATTAGAATACACGACTATAGTTTCAAATGCGTTAAGGAGCATTCATTTTCAAGTAAGGGATTATATTACAAAAGATAATTATATACAAAAGTCCACTTCTTCCCAGGACGCCCTTGGAAAAACCCCGTAGTTCATTTTCATAACATTAACTTACCCAATCATGCTTGGAAGCAACAAAGTAAGAGGTTAGATGATAAAACTGCTGTTGGACCCTTAAATATATGGATAATAAATATGCTTTTAACAATAAATATCCACAAGGTATGTCAAAGCTTAAATGAACTCTTTGAAACAAAAAGACCTGGTTGATATCACCAACTACCTGTGAAAATAATAACGGTAGGATAATAGAAACTTTTTCACCCATCAACGACCTAAAATAAAGAGATGGTGTACAATTACTAGTTGACTGAAAACCAGTCTCGATACCAATAGCAACTGGATATTCGTCAGATATGTGCTACTTAATTGGGCACCTACCTGATAAACACAACCTATCGTTAAGCTATAGGTTCGTTACTTTACTTCGGGCATCTCGAAACATGACATTTTATTAAGCAGTTTTTTATTTATCATCATAATCTTCAACCAACACACTATTACATCCAATAGTTCGGTTTTTTTAATCAAAAGCCTTCTTCAACGAAATTTACATCAACCTAGAAGAGAATCTATCGTTCTCTTTCTAAATACAATCAATAATAAATTAAAAACAAATAACATACGTAACTTAAACAATCATTCACTTAAATGTGAATGATAATCAAAACGTGAAATATCATGAATGAAAACAATAAAACAAATAAAACAAACAGGCAAAATCTTACCCAAAATTTAGTTTTGCTTTTAAAGTCTTGTTTCTGTCCATTATTAATACTTGATCTGTGGATGCTATGTTGTTTGTTTCAATTGAAACAATTCTAAATTAATAATAATCACTTTGAATTTAAAGCATTATTAATTTTCAATTTATCTGTCAGTTTGTCTTTCAAATTGGAAGCCGGTGAATGTACCTTGCAAACGTAGAAACGTTTGGGAATGACTGATATATCGTTCAATAGAACTTTCAAATACCAATATTTTCTCAATACAATGTTCTCTTTCAACTTTTATACTTTTCGTTTAAATTGAGAAAAAGGTCAAAATTTGACCCTTTAAAAGGCGACATCTTGGAAACCATAGAAATTTTTCGAAAGATTTTTGTAGCATTTTGTTTGTCTTAAGAAGATCTACATTTTATCCAATTGCATGACCAATCTATCTCTTATAGTTTGGTCACAAAATTGGAAAACTTAAGTCTTATGATAGAATAACGTTTTTATAATATATAATTAAATTTGTTGTTATGATATGTTATTTTTATGTATTATTTATTTTTAGTGATTATTTTTAAATTTACTTTTTATTATTTAAAAACAGCCAATTAGCAGCATTTACATACAAAATAAAAATATTTGCTTATTTCTAGAAGTTTCCAGAAGCCAGATAATTCAAAACGGATTCCATCCTTCAAGATCTCAGCGAGGTATTTAGAAATCTGGATTTGAGAGACAATACGGATTATCCGCCTCAACGTAGATACCCATTGAGTAGAATGGCTCAAATTTCAACACAGGCACATGTACAGTGATTCAGCTGTTAGCATCGTCCGGTAACAACCAAGGGATTCTGCAACGTTTCATGGAGTAATATCCTGAAGAATATCCTGTTGAATGTTGGAGACAGTATAAATGGAAAATTTTATTACAACCAATGGGACGATAGCAACAAACTGACCAGCATGAGCTCTTTTTATCCGAAATGGTTCCGATGATTTTATAATAATGTATAGCAGCTGATCACCTGGAAAGGGTTCGAAAATACCGGATGATTATAATTAAAGTTCTCCACTTCTTCGCGGTCTGGAATTTGCATTGTTGCACGGATAGTAATGCAACTTTGTATATAAGCTATGTAGAGCATGGGGAAGAGAATTCCAAAGAAAAAAAAATTACTTCAAAAAGTTGCCATCAGATGAAAAAGTGGCGCTGTGGGAAAAGCGCAATGCGTCTGTGAACGACGAATCATCAGAAATCACCATGCCTTTCGAAAAGAAAGAACATGCGCTTCTGGTGAAACTCTATTACCAGAACAGCAACAATAATGTATCAGAACTGCGAGAATATTGTCGTTTGAAGGGATTGCGAGCAGGACCCACGACAGCAAGGGGTTTACGAAAGATGATGCAGAAATTCGAAGAGACAGGGGAGTTAGGTGTGCTGCCAGGAAGAGGAGGCCGCCCGATTGCGGAGGACGTTGTCCACGAAGTGGCAGTAGCTGATACAGCGTCAGTGGCCCGGTACTCAGCGACCAGTGCGCGAGCAGTAGCACGTGAATTAACAATTCCATGGTCCTCGGTGCGAAAGGTTTTGCGATCCATTCTTCACTGGTACCCATATAAGATCCAGATACTGCACCAGTTATAGCCGCAAGATCCACAAACGCGGCCAGACTTCGCATTTCGTTTCTTGACTAAAATGGCTTTCGACGACATGTGTCGCTGGAACATTCTGTGGACAGATGAGGCGCATTTTACGCTTGACAGCGCTGAGAACACGCATAATTGTCGCGTGTGGGGTTCCTCAAACCCCCATGTGGTGCATTCCCAACCGTTGCATTCCTAGTGCGTGACTGCATGGTGGATTCACCGCGGATTTCATTCTGGGTCCATATTTTTTTGAGGAGATGACACCTGCAGGTCCTGCACTGTTACAAGTGCACGTTACTGTCAACTCTTGTCACGGCATGTGGTTCCAGCCTTGCAAGAACGCGGGTGTTTAGAGACAACAGTTTTCATGCAAAGATGGTGCAGTACCGCATATTCGTCGCCCAGTAAAGGAACTTCTTCGTGCCCGCTTCGGCGATGATCATGTTCTGTCGAGACATTATCCAGAGCGTGATCCATGGGACTTCTGGCTGGGGGAATCTGAAAGATCATGTTTATGAGGGACGCATACGGACCTTACCTGAACTGAAAACCAATATCATTCGTCATGTTGCAGCCATTTCACGAGACACTCTTCGTGCTACTGTTGAGCACTTTGTCCTGCGCTTCCAGCATGTCATCGACCGCTGACGGTGGGCATATTGAACAGTTACTCTAAAAGCATTAAAATATTGCGTTCCCATCGTTTGTTTATGATCTTGCAGCGCCACTTTTTCACCTGGTGGCAACATTTTGAAGTAATTTTTTTTCGTTGGAATTTTCTTCCCCTTGCTCTACATAGCTTATATACAAAGTTGCATTACTATCCGTGCAATAATGCGGTCTCCAGACCGCGCAAAAGTGGGGAAATTTAATTATAACCACCTGGTACTTGAAAATGGAATCTCCGAAACATCTTCAGCGACTTTCCATCGTCGTAATGGTATTGAAGAAAGCAAAAGTGAAGCTGAATTCGAAGAAATGGCGATTTGCCAGCGTGAAATGAAGAACTTAGGCCATCCCTTGACACCAATGGAAATTGATGAGTTCCAGACAAACTTAAATAATTACTAGCTTCCCATCTTCGACGTTGAACAAGCGAGACACACTTCTTTGGACTGTATTCTATTTACTGTCGTTTTATTGAAGACTTTCCAGACCGCTAAGTAACAGTTAACCGCTAAGTAGGGGCAGTTGAATGAACAGCAGCAGAAGAAGTCACATTTGATGATCTTAAAACAGCTCTCAGATCTTAACCAATGCTACGGCGTTACGATGAGGAATCTCTAACAGAAATTCATACAGATACCAGTGGCATATGGAATAACAGTGGCACCAAGCGGTGCTTGTCTAACAACAGAATGGCTAGAAAAGAAAATTGCAGACTTCTGACCCCACCCAACCGAACTAGTTGACAACAGAAAAGGAATGGCTTGCAGTAGTTTAGGACATTATCAAATTTCGCACATGCCTTTACTGTCGATCATTTCGATTATTAAGTGAACATTTTGCCCTTTGCTGACGCATTAGCGTTAAAGATCCTTCAGATCTGATATTAACGTGTATTGTAGTTTATAATTTAAAAATAAAAGACGAACCCAGGTTAAAGTTTAAAACATTTTTAAAAGACAAATAAAAATAAGTAAGACAGTTTCATCTCAATAATGATGAGACTTCCACGGTGGATGAGAAATACACAAGGAACAGTTAATATAAAGGTTAAACAGCCAATGAGGAAACTGGATACAAAGGGCTGCGGGTAGACCCCATAGTGAAGAATAGACCAGTCTTCGTTATGAGGGACAGAGTAACTGGGCAATGAAGTTAGGCAAAGCCGGGGACCTCTAGCGTTGATCAACGTCAGGATCAGTCTCTAGCCAACATATGGCTTTGTTTGTAAACAAAGAAAGGAAACATTAAGGATCGGCATTGGTTCCTCCTAAAAGTGAAAGCTGAAACGAAAACATGATCTTCTGCACTGGACACGAGAACGGCTACATATGACTTCAAAAGATCTGAGGAAAAGAAATAATAAAATAAAAATAAAATAAAATAAAATAAAATAAAATAAATATAACAGCATGGGAGCTGCTTCTAAAATTTGCATCTGTGGAAACACAAGCCTTTTTAAGGTTCCATATGCATTTTAGAGATTTTTTAAGTTGACTTCATACTTATCATTTAGTGTATCAAAGTTTTTTAAGTAAACAATTTGTAATAATTTTATATATATTAAAATTATTTACTTAAAAAACTTCGTACTGTATATTAAATTAGTTTATTTTAAACTTTAATCATTTTCGACTGATAATTTAGTATTCTCAATTCTACAGTTCATTTGCAGTTTCTCAACATTGCTCTGTTAATTATATTTGAGTACATATATCTTCCTCAATTATAAAAGTAAAATTAAAATAAAAATAAAAATAAAAATGGCAAATTTTCGGAAAGTTACGGTCTTCCCTTTTTCAAGCCTAAAATATAAATATATGATACACCGCATCGTATAATACATACTTGTTATTACAAATATATGATTTTAAACAATTTACAGATGTCATTTAGCATGTTAACAAACCATTATATTTTCCTGAATAGATTCGTCATATAATATTGTAGTAACAATAACATTATCATGTTTACTAATAAAGCTTTTAAAACAACCAATCATCCTAAATCTAATTTTTCAATCTGACAATACTGTTTAATATTGTAGTAAACCCCAATATCAATAAAGCTTTTAATTAAACTATTATAAATCTAATTCTTCAAATTGCTCTGTTAAATCAATACTTAAAGATAACTTATTTGTTTTTTAATATCGCATTCTTTATTTTTATGGGTATCTCATTAGTATGTTTGTTAACAGAGCCATTGTTCTCACAAGGGAACGCCGCGAAGTGTTACTCTGAATTTGATATTGGTTTATGGATCACTTTATAGAATTTTCAACGCTGAGTCCGAATTTGATATTCACTTTCATCTCCGGTTAATAGTTTTCGAATAACTTTTTAACAAATCGAGATAGAATAAAAATTCCAACGCATTTATGTTACTTGCATACGTGACTACCATGTGTGTCAATATGAACTGAATCGGTCAACTAATTTCAAAATGGTGGAAAACATTTAAAACATTTTTTAAGTGTATGCAAGTGAAGCTAGGCCTAAATATGTAAATTGTATAGTCATGTAAAAATTAAAGTTGCTATTTGAATTTTATGTAAATTTGTCAGTTAAGTTATTAACAAAATTACAGTTATAGTGATGCTTTCCTAGTGGCTTTATTTCTTTATAATTCTACATGTTTTAATTTTAATTCGTATTTCTAGTTAAGGAGAATTAAATAAGTTTGTTGGTTTTATTTGGCTGCGCACATAGGCGCCATCTATTATCAAATTGCTGTAACTGCCCTGTCTTGCCTGTCTTTGCTGCCACCTACCAATCGGTTTTTGAGTTAGGGTTGGATGAGCCTATTTTCCATTGAAAGTCCATAAATTTAGGTTTTCGGGTCCACTATTTTGAAATTAGTTGACGGATTCAGTTCATATTGACACACATGGTAGTCATGTATGCAAGTAACGTAAATGCGTTGGAATTTTTATTCTATCTCAATTTTTTAAAAAGTTATAACAAATTGAAGGTTTTACGTCCCCATGCAGATATCTCGAAAACTATTAACCGGAGATGAAAATGAATATCAAATTCGGACTCAGCGTTGAAAATTCTGTAAAGTGACCCATAAACCAATATCAAATTCAGAGTAACACTTTGCGGCGTTCCCTTGTTAGATATTAGAACTTGGACTTAAGGAAATACTGTTAGTGCTTGTTACCGTGTTGGTAGCAAAAAACAAGCCTATATTTGAATTGAACCCTTTGACTCTAAACTAAATACCATCGGACCCTTTCTCCTGAATAATGGCTATCCACAATTCTTCATCCATAGACATATAAAACATTCCATTAAGAGGTTATATTGTAATGACTCCATGGCACATTCCAACGAGCAACGGAATAAAAATTTTTTTGTTTCTATGGACTATCATTCTACTCTATTCCCTAGATTAAGCAAAATTTGTGCGTGTATGACATCGTTTCACTGCCCCAACATGTTCAACTATAGAACATCTCCTACAAACAACTACAATCAATCGTAAGATCAAAAGGAGAGTAGCAATTTATGCTCTGCAATACCTCAATAATAACTGTTGATACGTAGGAGAGACCAGACGTAGGGTCAAGGACCGGGTCGTGGAGCACCGTAGAGCAATACTAAACTGTAATATTGAATATCTCACTTTAATGTATGCAATCTCATCATTCCTTGAATTTTGCCCAACCTGAAACGATAGCATACTGCCAGCACCATTTCAATTGCGTTTGCAAGTGCATGGTATCTTATTTTATTTTGACGTTGCAGGGCGTTTATATTGATATTCTATCCGTAGCTGCCATAGCTGAATATGAATGTAATTAGAAGCAAAAAAGGAGAGAGAAGAAAAAAAAAAGATTGATTAATTAAAAATTAAAATTAAATTTTGTTTCAATTGCAATACGAATTTATTATATTTTTTGCTTGCTTGCTAATCTGCTATTTTGAGTTTTTCAGATCTCCACAGATGTCACTCACTCCTGGACGCTTTGTTATGATCATTCCGAAACCGAAATTCAACTCGGTTTTAAAAAAAAAAATCCGCCTTACGATCATGAGTTTCAGCGCTTTAAAATGAAATAAAATCAACGAATTTTCAGGCAGTTGCAGCTTGCTTCCACCAATGAATATGTGATGACCCGCAATTTGTGCTACAGGGATACCCACGGACTCCTCCCGCCATTCCACCTGCGGACCTTGTATAAATCACCACAATTTTTATTCTTTATGTCACTTGAAAATGTTCTAATTTACTTGAACGAAACCAGGTAGTGATTTTTTAATTATATATAGTTTTATTTTTAACAAGTCTTTTGCCTTAATCAGGTGTGCCGGCTTTAATTTTGGAGATTTCCTTTACCTTTTCTTTCGGTTACTTTAAGCGTTTTTTATCATCTAATACCTTTAACTCGATTTATTGACATATTTCTAGAGACCTTGGCTCTTGAGCGTGCACTTTACATACTGAAACCACGAACAAAAATTCAGACCATTAAACTTAACTTCTCCACTTGAATTACTCATGGTTGCACTTTCTTGCAACGATAAAAGAAAGCAGTAATATACAATATACACAATTATCAAACTATATATAGAAAACATTAATTATTAAAGTTTGATAATGATAAATTACAGATAATTAAATATTTACATATAAGATCCGATATAGCTTAAACAATGCAATGACTCAAGCCCAGTGAAAGCGTGCTATGCATCAGATGCCCAGGTTTGTGAAGTTATTAACCGGAGTACAGATCATTACAAAATCATTATTTACCTTTCATATAATTATAATTTCCAATATGTCTCCATCTACTTCTTTTAAATCTTCATCTTCACATATAACTATCCCTTTATTTTTTAGCTTGATTTTAATTTTGGTGGATTCTGATAAATCCAATTTTCTGTAAACTGAGAAATGATGAAAGAAAATAATCTTGTTAAATATCAATCAATGCACTAATGCTATAATAAGAAAAAAATGGTAAAAGAAAAGAAGAATTATATGTTTAGTAAACTTACTGCTTGCTTTCAATTCTTTAAAATTCTTAGCACCCACAATATAATCATCTTCATCGTAACTGATTCTGTATTTCCTCTGATTCTGTATTTTACTACAAAACATGTAGATATTTTTTTCAATGCAAAATGAATAATTTTAAAAAGCAAGCAAATAATATGGAACAAACATTCATTGTTAAAGGAATTCCCCGTTGCTTTTATTGATAGTTACTGTGTATTAAAAATGATTTAGCCTATACACAAGTTTAACATAATAAAAGTTACATTAAAAACTTACAAACAAGGAGCTTTCGGCACATCATAACGAAGGCCATTGTCAACAGGTCAACAAATCAACATTGCCATTGTTCAAAAGAACCTGTTGACAATGGCCTTCATTAAGAAGTGCCGAAAGCTCCTTGTTTGTATGTTTTTAATATAACTTTTATTATATTAAACTTGTGTGTAGGATAAATCATTTTTAATAAATAATGTGTTCACATGTTAAATTCTCAACTTAAATAGTTACTATTTAATATTACCGTTTTAAAATAAATTGAGACAATGTAGCCTTTTGTGGCTCTTTTGCTATAAAATGCTAATTTAAAAAATTTATAGATTTATAGATTTACATTTGTTCTTAGTTCATCAAAAAAACTTTAAGAAAGAAAAATATAATTCAAGACACTCAAGTTGTTGAAGCGCAAATAAATAAATATACACTGTCCGACCGCTTTATTAGGTAAATCCCTGCTTTGCGCATGAATGTCTGGACCGTCTGTTTCACAACAACTCTTCAAGCCGGTTGGGGCAGTGTCATGGTGTGGGGGATGTTTTCCTGGCACACATTGGGTCCATTGATACCTTTGCCCCAGGCCTTCACAGTCATCAAATCTTCAGGAACTGCGTGACACACTTATTGTACACAATATCTCAACAACGTTTTCAGCATCTTGTGGAATCCATGCCTCGACGAATTCAGGCTGTTTTGAGGGCTAAAGGAGGCCCAACACGCCACTCGGTAGGTGTATCTAATTAAGTGGCCGGACAGCGTATGTATAATATACAAGTACATAAATATTTGTATAATAAGCGGCACAAGTACAGTTATCTAAATGAATTAATTTGAGCTGTTCAGATATTTCAAAAAAGTCATTTTATGAATTATCATTATGTAGGTAAGTAGATAAATTCCTTGCGGGCCTGCGATGGCCCATGGGATTGCTGGGTTAGGTTCCCAACGTTTCACTGACCCGGGACTGAGATGAGATCAGGTGGTCTGCCCAAAGCTCGCCCGCCTGCACACCCAGGAAAGAAATCCTGTACCCATTCTGCAGACTGTTGGGTGGATGTTAGGTTCCGTCTGGAGAAGAACTTCCCGTATGGAGATAAATCCCCGACCTCCGCCGCAGTTGGGGATCGAATTTGGCACTTGAGGCCACTGTCAAGCATGTTATCACTTGACCATCTACCTCACACAAATTTATCATTATGCCTAATTTTTTTTCAGGAAAAAATTACAAAAGCAATTATGATTTTCTTAACAATGATTCAATAATATCAATATTAAGATATCTATAACTAAACTTTTACTGTATTAAGAGAAGAAAAATTATATGTAAAGAAAATAATGAAAATCATTACCATAAAACTGTAGTAGCAACTGAAACATGAAAAAGAAAAACAATAAATTAAGAACGATCTTTGAAAAGAAGCTATTATACTTAGTTATTTATTATTAATCCAGGTCTAAAAGTTGTTTTCATAATTAGAATTAAGGGAGAAAAAAAATCAAGCACCATTTTAAAGAAAGATAGACATTAAGTTCTTCAGAAGGCTCTAATTTTCTGTAGTATCAATTTAATAGTTATATTTAAATTGATAAAAAATAATTTATCAGTAACTTGAAGTCTTGAATCTGCTCACTGCCTAACAATGGCTTCAAAATATTTGAAACAGAATATGTACTATTGATGTAAGATCAATTATAATTGTTTGAATATTCTGTTTAACTTAGGATAAACAGATATAAACTTTTACAAAACTAGTTTATTACTTAAAACTTCCTTCAAATAACATCAGGAAGGCTTTCCCTTCGTTATCAGGCTTACAATTTGCACAAATTAAACGAAACAAATCAAGAAAGAAAAACTTAATTCAAATACAATAAAACAAAGAGAAACATATTGCTCATTTCACTTTTTTGCAATATTTCTTGAAAGTTTCAACGACAAATTTATTAACATTAATACCTTTCTGTTTATTAATGCAATCATACTGATTGATAACACAGCCTTCTAATATAAATCTAACTGTACTATTTGTTTTATGAAAAAGATAATGCATTTCAGGGTCAGGATTGTGCTTGTTAGATAAACAATGTTCTGCCCATTCCGTGACATTAGGAAGATTATTCCTAAATGCGCTTAAATGCTCTTTAACCCTTTCATTCAAAGTCCTCCCTGTATTGCCAAAATACACCTTGCCACATGATCTACATTTCAATTCATAAACTATGCCTCCGTTGCTATTCTCCATACTACTTTGTTAAATATTTTTCAATAAAATATATTCAATGTAGTACATATTTACAAAACTAGTTTATTACTTAAAACTTCCTTCTAATAACATCAGCAATATTTCGCAGGAAGGCTTTTCCTGCTTCATCAGGCTTACATTTTGGAAAAATAAAACGTAGCCAATCAATAAAAAAAAAAACATTAAACAATGAGTAATATGTTTAGTTTTGTAATAAGCAATGAGTTACATGATTACTTTTACAATGAGTATTACGCTTACCTTTGTAATAGGCAATGAGTTATATGGTTTACCTTTGTAATAAGTGAAATGAGCAATATGTTTCTCTTTTTTTTTTTTTTTTATTCGCGAATCGGCCAACTAACGGACCACGCGGCTAGCCTGACCCGATAACGTCAGGAGGAGGCTAGAACAGTCAAAGGGGGAGACGAGATTTTCATCTCGACCAGAATAACTCTGAAATAGTAAGTTCCAGGGCAGAAACGGACGAAACACAGAAGAAGAAACAAATACTCATGCCCTCGCCGAGATTCGAACCCAGCTGTCCGGCATATAGGCCACATGGCCGACCGCCGTTTAGACCGCTCGGCCACGCCGGCACCGCATGTTTCTCTTTGTTATATTTGAATTAAGTTTTTCTTTGTTGATGCTTCGTTTTATTTTTCCAAAATGTAAGCCTGATGAAGCAGGAAAAGCCTTCCTGCGAAATATTGCTGATGTTATTAGAAGGAAGTTTTAAGTTATAAACTAGTTTTGTAAAAAATATTTATTTATTGAAAAATATTTAACAAAGGACTACGGAGAATAGCGACGGAGGCAGTATGTACGAGGGGAATTTGTTCAGATACATCAGAGAGAAGCATGGTAAGAACATATATCATTTGATTATAAAACACCAACGATGTCTAAATAACACTGCCAAGTATGAATCTAATTTATACTTCATCAAAACAGCAATTTTTTACCATATCCTGCCAAAGCCATACATAAGTCGATGAAAGTCCCTTTGATCATACATAACCAAAAAACAGACAAAGATATTAAGAATTTTAAATGGAAATTATTATTTAACCAGAAAGAAGAATGTCTTAAAAATGGAGATGTTTACACAATACAGAATATTTCTTTAACAGAGTTTAAAAGACCAACTATCTTATAAACATTTACGAAGAGATTTATCATTGTACAGTAAACTTTTCAAAATTTGTTTAGATAAATTAATTGAAAAGAAGAAACAAAAAATCTTAAGAAGATGGAATGATCATAATTTTGAACGATATAATAAGTTTTCCAAGCATAAGAATTACATTGTTAATTTGAGTAAGTATCAATTAAATAAGGAAGAAATCAATGTCTTATGTAAAGGAGAGAACTATCCAATTAATATCAAAAAAGAATGTTGAAAATGTGTTTAGAAATTGAAAAATGCTCTCAATCTTTAAATAGAAATCTTATAACACACAATGTCATTAAAGACATGAATGATTTTTCTTTCACACATAACATATCCAAAAAGCAACTTGAAATATTAACGAATAAAGAAATTAATATAATAAAGGCTGATAAGGGCAATAAATTTGTAATTAATTAATATGGACGCTAAAGACTATTTTGAAAAGTCTAAGAACTTGTTAAATGACAATATATTCAAGAAAATGGACAATGACCATACAAAGAGACTATATATCACTACAAAAAGAAACTTGAGCACTTAAAGAGATGGAAAAACTATTAAATTTAAGAAATTTAATGACATGGCAAAATTAATATCCAACACCTTTTCAAGCTAGACCAAAAATCCAAGCAAGACGTGACTACGAGGCCAATTACTAATTCTTTTGGCTCTCCAACCCAAGAATTAGCAAGATTTATTAATGATATTCTGAAGAAGCGTTATGTTAATGACATACTATTGATTTGGATGGGTTCAGATAGACATTTTGACTTGTTTTTTAGTTATATAAATTCATTCAATTGAAGAATTCAGTTCAAATCCGAAAAGGAAAGTAAAGGAAAATTGAATTTCTTAGATATAACTTTAATTAATAAAGTTAAACATATTGAATATGAATAATTATGTAAAAATTTACCAAAGTAATATCATGATTAATTACCATTCAATCCATCCCTTAAATATAAAAACAGATATTATTAATAATTGTTTGAATAAAAATACTGGTAACACCATGGATAAAAATAAATGATACAAAAATAAATAACCTAAAACACAAATTGTATATTACCGAAAATCCTAAGAATTTTATTAACAAAATTTGAAATAATTTCTTTAAAAAGAAAAAGAATATAATTAAAGACAGTAAGAAGGAATTTAAAAACATTATGAACAGTGGCGGATTTAGCACTTCAGAGGCCCTAGGCGCAATTCAATTTTGAGGCCCCCTCTAAATATTTTCACTACCCCTACACCGTGGCGTACCAACGCCTTTGGGGGCCCGGGACGGGAGTTCCATTATTCAAAAAAAAAGGAAATACTTCTTGGGTGGATGGGTCCCCTAAGCTGACTGGTGGGGCCCCCTAGGCTTGCTTTTACAACCAAAAAAAAAATACAATAACATGAGTAAGAAACTTAATAAAATCAAATGGCAAAAGATTAAGAAACGATGGAATTCAAAGATAGACAATCAATATAATAAATTTGTAAGAGATAAAAAATACGTAATTAATCTTAGTACCAAAGAGTTAAAAAAAGAAGAAGAGGTGACACTAAACAAAGGTTTAGATTACCAAATAACGAATGCAACATACAACATAAATGTATTAACTGAAATAGACAAATGTAAAGACATTGTAAAAGAAAAGGATGCCATGTATGCTATATTAAGCGATAACAGAGATACAAAAATGAAAAGAAAGAACATCAACCTAAAAGAAATTGAAATACTAAAGAAAATAAAAAAAGATGAAACAAGGAAAATTATTAAATCAGATAAAGGGAACCATCTAGTGATCATGGACCAAGAAGAATATGACCGCAAAGCAACGGACATGCTCAACCAAAAAGAATATACAGAAATTGATGAAGATCCAACAGTTTCCCTATACAAAACGGTAAAAACTTTAGCTGCTAACATGTTAAAAGAAAAAATAATTAACAAAGCACAATATAACCGCATCACAGAAAATATGACAACAACACCTAAATTTGAACCGAGGCCCAAAATACACAAGAATGAGGTACCACTGCGACCCATCATAAATTCCTTCGGTTCTCCAACCCAAAACTTGGCCAGATGGATCTATAATCAACTAAAGGTTATAGACGATAGCAAACACGTCATTAGAAATACGCGTCAAATTATTGAAATTATAGACGAGCTGAATGCAGAAAGAAAGAAAGGCAAAATTAGACTTTACACAATGGACGTAGTAGGGATGTATACTTCCATACCAGTCACCGAGACCTTACAAATTTTGGAAAGAAAACTGAAACTCAACAATTTTGAAGAAAAACACATTCAGAGAATTATTGAAGGACTTGTTATAACATGTGATAATAGCTACTTCAAATATAAACAAAAATTGTACAGACAAGTAGAAGGATTCCCAATGGGGAGTCCGATATCAGGACTGCTAAGCAACATTTACATGGAAGAATTTGAAAATATAAACATTTTAAACTGGAGTAACAACAATTTCAAATATTACAGATATGTGGATGACGTCATCATATTTTGGGAGGGAACTAAACGGCAATTCAACAAATTCTTTAACGAAATAAACTCAATCAGCCAACATATTAAATATACAAAACAAGAAGAAGAAAACAACAAGATTAATTATCTGGATATCACACTTGAGAACCAAGATAACAAAATTTCATATGAACACTACACCAAAAACTTCCAAAGCAAATACTTCATCAACTACAATTCAGAACATAATATGAAAATTAAGAAAGCTGTAATCCAGAACACAATTGAAAGAATAACGGCCTACACTAGTAATAAAGAAAAATGGGACGACAAAATAACCAATTTTAAGAAGATCTTAAGAATTAATGAGTACCCAGAACCATTCATTAACGGATGTTTACAAAGATTTGAAAATAAAACCAAAAGACAAGAAGGAAACATAAGACAAGAAGGAAACAAAACCACATTGGCATTTGACAAAATTATTAAACTTCCGAATGGGATTAAAATCAACAAAAGAATAGCTGACATATGTTCAAATAATGATATTAGAATAATACACAAAAAAGGGCAGAACATCAAATCCATATTATATAAGAATGAAGAAGAAGATGAGCAAAATTACAATAAGATTAAGAAAATCATGGGGACAGTTTATAAATTAAAATGTAGAACATGCGGAGCCGTATACTTTGGAAATTCAGGACGAATGCTAGAAGAACGAATAGAAGAACACGTAACAGCTTTCACGAACAATCGACCTAAAGTATCAAACTGGGCAGAACACTGCATCACAAACAACCACAACCCCGACCCGAAAGTCACAATTCTCTACAAAATTCAAAACAAACATACTAGGTACCTAATCGAAGCATGTGTCATAAAAACCTTCCAATGCATAAATAAAGACAAAGGGTACATGGTTAACCCGAACACACTGTCGTATTTCCAGGACATGACAAAAAATCAGAGAGAGAAATTTCAGTGAACCAAATTCCTTGTTAGCAACAATTGGCTGTGTTAAAATGTTTCTGTGTTAAATTGGCTGTGTTAAAATTATAATACATTGTTACATTGTTAGTAAATATAGGTTGTGTTAAATCATTAACAATTGATTTTATAAAAATGTCTTTAATTATTGTAATATAATATGTCTGTATCGTGCAAACCAGTGAATGTAATGGAAGTTTATCTTTGTTATTTAAAACGGTTTGAAAAAGCGGGAAGATGGTATTCTCCGCGAAATATCACCAGTAATAAAATGAAATTTATCCGTAGTTGGAGTTTTCTAATTTAATAGATAGTAAACTGTTCATTAATAGTTTACACATTAATCCCCCTTTTCTGTGCCTTTTGTTACCCCTCAAAGGTATGTATTTTTGTCATAAAACTACCAGACATTAAAATCATTCATCTACACAATGACTATTCTTAGTTTTGGCCAACGGAAACGAAATCTAGAAGGTTATGAAAATAGTGATTGATGCTTTCATATTTTCTAACTTTATTAATTTTGAATTATATATTGTGTTATTAAAAATGGACTTAGCCATAGTTTTGTAAACTTTCGAGATAATTTTTGTTAAATTTTGTGGTGAGCTTGTGATAAAGAAACATCAAATTTTCTTAGAAAAGTATACCATGCCTACTTTGGAGTGAAGCTAGGAGATCAAGATAAACCATGGGCTCCACACAGAGATTGTTTTGTTTGCTTGGATGATCTGAGATAGTGGTCTAAAGATAAAAAGAAAGATTTCAGATTTGGTATCCCAATAATTTGGAGGAAGCCAAAAAATTACGATAGTGACTGCTATTCTTGTTATTTAATCATTGAGAACATGCTGGAAAACTGAAAGTTTTGGAATGCCCAACGAGCATAAAAATTCACTTTTTGAATGCACACTTGAACTTTTTCCCAGAAAATCTTAGTGCAGTGAGTGAAGAACAGGCAGAATATTTCCATCAAAATATTAAAGAAGTATAAAGAAGATACCAGGATCAGTGAAATTGGAGGCTACTGCTGGATGCTAATCATGAAATCTAGAAGTATCACACAATAGGAAAAGCAACAGACTCAACTCCACAGGCAAAAGAAAAAGGTGTACTGTAGCCTCTGTCTTAGGTTAAGATGTGTGAAGTCATCTACAGTAGACTCCCTCATAGCAGGCTGAAATGGGACCGAGGGTAAGCTGGTTAAGCAAAAATCCGGTTAAACCGGAGGAGTGAAATAAATTAAAGACATCTCAACTCTTAAGACATCTGGTACAACCGAGAACAAACAATGATTTAAATGATTTCGTCGCACATCCAAAATCACCTTTCTTTCCACCCCTTGCAACTGTATTGCATATGTTGTATCTGAAATTGTATCTGAAATACATGCGATACCGATACTAAGTAACGAAACACGTGTTTTTTTGTTTTGTTTTGTTTTGTTTTT
Organism: Thereuonema tuberculata; assembly: GCA_023159025.1. NCBI lineage: Eukaryota > Metazoa > Arthropoda > Chilopoda > Scutigeromorpha > Scutigeridae > Thereuonema > Thereuonema tuberculata. Next base: position 51,855,426 of record JAFIDM010004315.1, on the reverse strand, counting down.
TAGCTATTTTTTACATTTTAAAGATAAAAAAAAAAATTTGGCCGGTTAAACGAAGTCCAATTAAGAGGGAGTCTACTGTAATAACACTATTTGTGAATAAATATATCTAGCATCTGCCACAAAACATATTCATGAGTTCTCATTATTAATTTCAATAGGCTACATACTCACAGCTAAAAATGACAATGCATGTTGTGAAAAATCTAGTGATGGAGAATAACTGAAGTTATTTTTTTAATTCAGTGCTCTAAAAAACTATAAATTCAGTGAAAAATTAAAAAAAAAAAACTTTTATAAACCTAAATTTTGCAGACCAGTGTAATTTGTGTTCATGTATTGTTTTGGATATAAATTATATAAAAAATAGATTTTTTAAAGAAGGCTTTTATTTAAAATGCACTAAAAAGGAAGAAATAATTTTGTCTCCACAATCACAAGATTATAGGATTTAATGTTATTAAAATAAAAGCATGGAGCCCTTAACACTACCATAGTTCATTCACAATTATGCCAATTAAATCTAAAATGAGTTATTTCCATATGGTAATACCTACATTGAGGGGAATTGTATAATTAATATGTTGTAGTTAATTTTAAGTCATGCATTATTAGGTGCACCCCACGCTTTTATTTTAGCGATATTAAATCATACAATCTTGTGATTGTGGAGGCAAAATTATTTCTTCCATTTTAGTGCATTTTAAATAACAACCTTTTTTTAAAAAATCTGTTTTTCATACATAATTTATTTTCTACGGTTTAGTCTCTTATTTTGTAATCGAAGAAGAAATTCATATGACTAAAAGTCTCTTTCATTTTCAAAACAGGTATTTATTCACTTATTGAACTACATTTTCTCATTGTTTTCAGATTCACATACAAATATCTTCTCTTCATTGTTCCAATTTTGGAATATGTACTGCAGAAGCAATACATTATTAATACCAACTCTTGTTTATATACCACACTAGCCGGGTATCATCGCTTCGCTCCGAAATCCTTGCATATATAGCATTAAACAAACAAACTTTATTTATTTAGCAAATTAATGTTGAGATCGTTGGAGAATAGACGACTTCCCAGCCCGTCATGACTTCTGTGGATAACTCAGATGTATTGCAGGTTGCGCCACACACCAAAAATTTAAGCGAAAAATCACATTTTTGCATGTATCTTGCAAACGCTGAAACGTTTATGAATGACTGATATATCGTTCGATAGAACTTTCAAATATCAATATTTTCTCAGTATTATGTTCTCTTCCAACTTTTATACTTTTCGTTTAAATTGAGAAAAAGTCAAAATTTGACTCTTTAAAAGGCGACATCTTGGAAAGCAAAAACTTTTTTCGAAAGATTTTTGTAGCATTTAGTTTGTCTTAAAAAGATCTACATTTTATCCATTTGCTTGACCAATCTATCTTTTATAATTTGGTCAAAAATTGGAAAAACTGAAAGTCTTATGACAGAATGACAGACAGAATAACGTTTTTATTATATATAATAATAAGCAAAGTCACCAACGACCCAATAGTATCTCTTCGCAACAATTTGAATACTATCATTACATTTTACAAGCAAATTCATACATCAGAATATAATTAAATGTATTGATGTTTGGGAAATTCAAGGCCCTACTTGATTCATCCACAACTGTGTTGGATTTTATTGAAAACAGAAAACTAACAACCACATCTTATAAAGTTTTGCAGGAAAACAACTAGCTTATCTGAAACTTTAAATAATTAATTCCTGCATAACAAAACAACATATCTGTAATATTTTTGCATCAAGTGCATGCCATCCAAAATGAGTGTGGGTGCTAATTTTCAGCTCTGTAGCTCATCGCAACATGGGTGAAACAGCGATTACAAACTTTTGACCATAGTGATCCCTGGACAGAGCAGGTTAAATAAAAACCTTCAAAAAAAAAAAAAAAATTGGTGATCATGCTTACTATATTTTTTGTTTGCAGTCTTCATTCTTATTCTTGAAATATTACAAAATATTTAAAATGGAGAGAGAGAGAATTTAAATAAGTCATGCTAAATGTTAATTCTGATAATATTTCTACTAATAAGAGAAAGGATTAAATTCTTTTTTATAATAACTGCAATAAAAACAATAATAGAATCAACAAAAATAAAACTATTAAATTAAAAAAAAAAGGCTTTAATTAGTATTATTGAGCATGGAATGCCTCAATACGATGATGAATGACTGTTTTAAATTATTGTTAATAAATTGCAGTACAGTATTAGACTCTCATATTTTTATGCTTCTTTTTATTCAAGAAGTACAGAAGTCCGATTTGCATTTCATTCAGCATTGCATCAGTTTTTTTTTTTTTTGTTTTTTTTTTCACAAATTCATATAGTAGGCCTACCAAAAAAATGTTTATGGGCTTGAACTAGTCGTTTCTGGAACTTATTCAGATTTAAAAAAAAGAAAGATATCTTCTACTTTCTTCAAAGTTCTTTTTTATAAAATTTGTTAAGATTTCGCACTAGTTTTCAATTGTTGTAGCTTTGAATCTTATGTATCAGTTTTGCAGGTCTGCAAACTTAAACTGATTAAACATTGTTTTAACTTTGAAAAGTTTATCACGTTACACTTGAAATCTCTTCTTTCAATGAAATCCAAGCTTCCTGTTCTTATTGTTCATGACAGATTGTATCTGATGTCAATTTTCTTTATATCAAGTTCTATAATTATCCTTTCTTTTAATTTTGCATCAGAGAAAGCTGTGAATTCCCTGCATAAATACAAAAAGTAGTTTCCTTTTTTGGAAGAGCTTTTAAAGACTTCGTTTCACAAACAAATGGCTCATGCAGCTCATTTTGGAATAAAAACTATCTGGTTGCTTTGAAACGTTTATCTATTAACTAATGCAAATAAATAAATAGCTGAAGTTCAAGTACATTATAAATTAAATATTAATAATAATTTAAATCACAACTTATTTTTAAGCAATAAGAAATTGGCTTTGTAAAAAGACCTTGCATGATAGAGAAAAACAAGTCACATTTTTTAATTCAGTACCCAAAAAACCCATTGTATACCTGTCATCCATTCCTCTTCCCTTATTTTTATTCAAACATTTGTAATTATTTATATATAAAAAAAACCTTTCATAATTTTTCTTATATTGTTATTGTTTTCTAATCTTTAAAATACAGAATATCATTGACTGGATAACATGAATTTCGTATAATCTACTGCATTTTCTGATTTATTAGCCACATTGAGGTGGTTATTGTGTGCTAGATTTTTAAGGCTCTTGAAAATTTTCGTTTGAAAAAATCCCAATACATAGGATTTCCATCTCATACTTTATGAACTAAGATACATTTTGATATCATCATTAAATTACATTATTTTTTTTCAGTCATTCTCATCCCATTCTAACAAGTTGTAAGGGAAATCCAAACAGCTGACTTTCTTAAGCAAGGTTCTTTAAAATTTTGAGTAATTAGATTTACGTTAAATCAGGGTTTTTTTTTTTATTATTTTTAAAAATAAAATAATTAAATAATGATAATTTATGCTGAAAAATGAATATAATAATACCTCTTTTTTTTTTAATAAATTCAAATTATTAAATAAAATTTAAGATGTAAAAATTCATAATTATACTGGACAGTTGGCTTATAAAATGGGATATACAGTTTTGGCAGTAAAGATGTGACATTACAATATGGGACAGGTAGAACCTTACCAAAACCATGGCACAAGGACTAATAATAAGGCACTTACAAGATACAGTAAAACCTCGTTAAGTCGTCACTCAAGGGACCGAACATTTTTGATGACTTAAGCGGAGTGGGCATTTTTGAAAAAAAAAACAAAAACACTGAAATACAATATTTTTATGAATTGCTGTAGGATTCGGTGAGAAAAACAAGATTTTCAGAAATCAATACATGCAAATGAATGAGTGGAAAATAAAAAAAAACACACATTTTATACTTACCAAATTTTATTTTCTTTTACTGGCATTAAAATAATCCAACAGTGTTGATTGATGAAGGTGCTGATTACTGAAAATAACTTTCTTTTCTAATATACTTAAAGCTTTAAATTCTTCGTCTGTTTTAACTTGAATGGATGTTAAGTACTGTCGAACTTTCTCCAGAGCTTCGATTGTTTCTGTCTTGTTAGGTGGGGTTTGATCTATATTCTCGACATTGCTATCCTCACTTGAACTGTTTTGATTTTCTTCCAAAAATTCAGATGTCAAAGCTTTTACAGTCGCTTGTGAGCAGATTGCGATGTCGTTATCAATGTTGATAAACGCATTAACGTCATTGACGCTGCACCTTTTTTCATTTGCGATTTGCAGCAAAGTCTCTAATGGTTCTGGGTTGATGATGTCTTCGCTGAGGATTTCTTCTGATCCTGCGTTTGCTATGAACCCTGCAAGTCGGAAGCAATTTGAAACACTTTGTAATGAAATGGAACTCCAACTTTTGTGCACATAGTTAATCGTATCTAAAACTAAAACTTCTAGCTTTTCATTCCTATCCAATGCTTTTATCATGTCTTTTACAAGCATTCTTTTGTACTTTCATTTAAAGTCAAGAATTATCCCTTGATCTAAAGGCTGAAGAAGTGCAGTTACATTTGGAGGAAGAAAAACAATTTCGATTGCTTTTAAATTTTCGGGATTTACTCGCTATGAAATGAAATCACACTCAGTAGCGGTCAAGAAAAACGTCTACTCTTGACAAGGGTCACAGCGAGAAGTGTGTAATTTCCCAAGTGAATTTCCCACGTGAAAATTCCACGTAAAGGCTAGGCTTTCTTAGAGTGAAGGGGCGGGGCTGAAAAGATAGCAGGCAAAATTGAGAATAAAGATGCTTTTCGCCATTTTTGAGGGTGACGAGTTATCCAGAGTAGAATTAAATTTGATGACGAGCAAAAGAGGGTTATTTTACATCATTGTCTATGAGGCCTTGTCGGGACCAAAGGAAAACGACGACTTAAGCGGAGTGACGACTTAACGAGGTTTTACTGTATTATGTATTTACTAGGACTCGAAGGATGCAATTTTTTAAAAAACTTAACGTAAGACTATCTGTAAAATTGGTGTTAAATTCTTGTAATTAGTAATTAGTTTGTTTTTAAGCAAGCTTTATGTTTAAAAGTAACTTCTTCAGAATTTAAAAAAAAAAAAAATGTAATAATGACTACATTTTTAATTTTAATTTATAGTATTTAGATTCTTCTTGGTAATTAAAAAAAAACAAATAATTTACTATATTTATTGTTATATTGGGTCGAGTCATAAAAAAACTTCTGTTTTCATTTATTAATTTATTTATTTTTTTAAAATTACAATTGTACCTTAATCTATAATTATTTGCATTGACTTGCTGCCATTTATTAGGGAGCGCTTTGATTGCTTTGCTTAGAATATCACTGGTTTTGATGTGAAAAAGCTTACAACGAACTCTCGAACCTGGTTTTCTTTACAGAACTTTTTGCCCATTAAAGAGTTTTGCAGTGATCTGAAAAGATGATAATCTGTAGGTGCAAAGTTAAATGAGTTTGGTGGATGAGGTAGAATAGATCAGCCAAGCTCCAAAAATTTTCCCTGTGTTACTCTTGCTGTATAAGGCCTTGCATTGTCATAGAGAACAACAACAGTTTTTTCGAATTAATGAGTGCAGGGTGCTTTTTGAGCAAACTTGATGATCATGTGGTAGCTTCTGAATAAATAAGTCTATAGTAACCGTTTCATTATAATTTAATACCTCAAAATGAATAGCACTACAGCAATCCCACCATATATTCAACATTCTTTTTCTGCCTTGAAGCTCGACATTTGGATCCGGCTTCAAAGATATATCCTTGTCAAGCATCTATCTTTTTGCATACAATATTATCATATGTGATCCACTTTTCATCATCAGTAATGATTTTTATCAAGAAATGGATCATTTCTCTGTAGTGAAAAAAGACTTGTTACTATCCATAAGCCTTGTTCTTTTCAGTAAGAGTATGTAAAACCAAAACACCCTGCTTGCTGACTTCCCCCATCTTTTTCAAGTGGTACATTTGGTGGATTGTGACGTGTTTACTTTGACTGATAGTTCTCAAGTACTTTGGCATGTATTGCATTCCACCTATGCTTTTAAAGCATCATCATTGAAATCAGATGAGTGGTCTAATCTTGGTTCATCCTTCAATGACGTATCTCCACGACGAAATTTCACAAACGAATTTCACACTGGTCAGTTACGGTGTCTTTGCTATTCACACTCCATATTTTCAGCAACCTCCATAGTATTCTTCGCCTATCTCAACTCTCACAACAATTAAGTGCATTTTCAGTAACATAAGCATTTTCAATCCCTCCATTTTGTTAACTACAAATTTATTCTTTCAGTGTGATTTATAAGCTATCACTATTGTGATGTAACTGAGGAACATTTGCTTATTTGAGAAATCTCAAAACTTGTTAGGTATGATGAAACATTTGTGTCAAGTACGAGTCTTTAAACTTTTATTCCGAGCGCGGAAGTTATTTATGACATAATCCAATATGTTTATTTGTAAGGATTAGTTGCAGTAGAGTAAGAAGAAATTTGCTTTGCATCCTATGATGAGTGAAATATATGGACTATAACATTACATGAATTTTTTTAAATACTTTTTTTAGCGGATACATTGAAATGTTTTGGAATCATTGTATTGTACCATTTCCTTAA
>JAFIDM010004315.1:51830648-51841231 GCA_023159025.1 Thereuonema tuberculata | reverse complement strand
AAGTAAATTTTCATTAATTGGTACAAAACTTCTTTAATACTGACTGTGTATTTATTTTATTTCAAAGATATGTAATATGTTACATAAAAGACTTTAAATTTACATATTGAAACAAAACTTAGAATTCTATTTCATTTCACTCAAATTTAAAGTCTTCATAAAGAATCTAAATACAGAGTAGTATAAAAACATCTTGTATTATTAAAATCTTCAACACCACATTATTAAATGCAAATAACTTCTACATTTATTCTTAAAGCAAATTTTCGAGGAGAAATTCCGTCTCTTCTTTCTCAAGCCTACTTTTACATAATAAGTTGCGAAATATTTAAAACGCCGTATATTAACTATTTAATAATAACAATTTTATAACACACCCATTTGTGAAATTCAGTAAATCAATATTTGAAATACTGTATGCTACATCACATAATTATTTGTTAATAATTATATTAATAAATGCTTTCAACAATCTACTTCATTGATCACAACCTTGCAATTTAAATATGTTTTTTCTACTAATTCCTTCGCTAATCAATAACAATGTTGCAATAACAATGAAAGCATTTATTAATATAATTGTTGTTAACAAATAATTATGTGGTGTAGCATACAGTATTTCAACTATTGTTTTACTGAATTTCTTAAATGGGTTTGTTATAAAATTGTTATCAACAAATAGTTAATATACGGTATTTCAAATATTGTTTTAAAAAATTTCGCAAATTATTATAATGTAAAAATAGGCTTCAGAAAGAGGAGACGGAATTTTCCCCTCTAAAATTTGCTTTAAGAATAAATGTAGAAGTTATTTACATTTAATAATGGGATGTTGAAGATGTTTAATAATAGAAATTGTAAGAGAAAGGAGTTGAAAAGGATATGGAGAATATACATAATAACATCTTGACTGAAAAAGACCCACGAAAAAGGTAGTTAGAAAAGAAAAAAGCAAAAGAATGGAATATATTTAGACGGAAGCTTTATTCATTTTTAATGATTTACGTAAATATCTTACTCTAAAATCAACGAATTAATTTTTCTGTAACAATAAAGGCAATTTGTTCTCGATTATTTAACGTGTTACAGACAACTGCTCATGAATAAAATTCGATATCACATAATTTTGATAAAAGACGAGAAAAGTAATATGTCAACATATTTTGCTTACCTCCTTATAGTTTTTATGGTCGACATTAGCCACTACTGCTACCACAAAAATAACTGCAAAAATAAGTAGTAGTTTCGAATTCATGATATATCTACTTGTCAGTAACTTGTACCCACTATTCTGATCGTATGTTGTAATGTCTACCGTCTGCTGTTTCGAACGCATAAATATTTTATTTACAGATTTACAAACAATATCATTTTACTCGAAGATCGACGGGAAGAAAAACGGTTTCCGTATTTTAGTTCTATGGCTTTAGTTCGTTTCCTTTCAAACAAAAGTGGCTGTAGTCATCTGTCATCCTACTTTGAATGTTAATGTGACATCTCTCAATATAACAGAAGGAAATATATAAGCAAGATGTAGTTCTCTGAAATATAGTGACAATAGGTTTTTGTAAATAGGATAGAAATTTCGAATATAAAGAACTAGAAATGTACGAAGCAGGATGTATTACAAAAAAGTGTAGTTAACAATAAGCAGAGAACATATTTTTGTGGTAGCAAGGCCAAGCACTTAAAAAAAAACCAGAGGTGGTAAAATATTTGAAACATTTGAAATGGATTCAGTAATGATGTGAAAATGACGTTTAATAAAGTTAAGAGAAATGATAATGTTGAATAATTTAAAAATTAATTAAGCAATTATTACAAATTTCACATTTTAAATTTTTTTATTTCATCAGTAAGTAGCTATGGACTAACTTTCTCTTCCAATGTAAAGTGTTACTTGATTTTACCATGAATATATTACACACTGTGTTTTAAAGAAATCGGAAAAGGATAGAGATTTGGCTTATTTTGAATATCGGATCCTTTGCGATTCGAGATCCTTCGTAAAAGCTGTTAATGAGGACCAGCTCTAGCTTTTTTGGCGCTAAAGCATTAAGATTCTGTTGACCGTCAGTTTGTAAACTTTCAAATCATTTACATTAACATAACATAACATAAGATGGGAGGTACTAACACTGCGGCCTCAAAAGGCCTATCCCAATGTCCTGCATAATCCTAGGATTTTATCAATCTGTAGTGCTTTCTGCAGGGGTATTGTCACATAGTTTGAGGGATTGGGAAAAGCCATACCTATCAACTTGTGTCTAGTGCTCGCAAGCGCTTCACACTCACATAGTATGTGTGCTGCTGTTTCATCAGCTTTTCCACATCGTCTGCAAGTAGGATTTGAAACAATTTTTATATTAAAAAGGTGTTTCATTAAGTGACAGTGACCTGTAAAGAGTCCTGTCAAGATTCTAGTCTGGTTCTTATTTAAGCTAATAAGTTCCCTGGCTCTTTTCCTTAAAGATTCTTTAATAAAGAGCTTTGAGTGGTTCTGCCCTGGAAGATTATTCCAATAGGTCTTTTGCTGTCTCCTTCCCCAGTCCCGAATTGCAGTTTTAGTGGTTTCAATGAAGATCCTACAGACTGGTTCAGGTCCAATGAACGAGGTTTCAGCTCTTTTTTTTGCTAGCTTGTCTGCTAGCTCATTGCCTTCAATCCCTTTGTGTCCTGGCACCCATATTAGGTTTACCCAATTATGTTCAGCAAGACTATGAAGGGTTTGTTTACATTCCCATACTAATTTAGAATTGGTGTTGGGAGAGTTCAGGGCTTTAAGAGCTGCCTGACTAAATATATAGATATTTCTATTTCTATATTTACGTCTTATATTTTCATAGGCACATTGTAAAATGGCATATGTTTCAGCTTGGAATACTGTTGAGTAGATCCCTAGGCTTAGGCTAATGTCCATCCTTGGTTTCATTCCTCGGATTCCAGCTCCGGTTTTCACATTATGTTTAGAACCATCTGTAAACCAGATTATTCCATTGACATTGGTGGGTTTGTTGTCATTATTCCATTCATCTTGGCAAGGAATGATAATGCGGTAAAGTTTTGTAAAAGATATTCTAGGTATCATTTTATCAGAATTCATTTGTAAAAATGGTTCTTTAGAAATGTCCCTAGTTAGGACTGCATGTCCCACATTACAATAATGGGGTTTCCACAGATTATTAATTTTAAGTCTATGTATGGTCGCTCTTGCCTCTGCTTCAAGTGCCAAGTGAAGAGGAGGTAGATCAAGAAGGACCTCCATACTGGCAGTAGGGGTTGTTCTCATAGCCCCAGTAATGCCCATACATGCTAGTCTTTGTAAAGTGTTCAGTTTGTTCCTGGTTGTAATCAGTTTACTTTTAGTCCACCAAACTATGGCTGCATATAATATAATGGGTTTAATAACCATTGTGTAAATCCAATAGATTACACTAGGTTTTAATCCCCATGTTTTTGCAATAGCATTTCTGCATGACCAGAAGACCATGTATGCTTTATTGATAGTTTTATTTATATGGGAATTCCAGTTTAGTTTTGAATCTAGGGTAATGCCAGATATTTAACTTCCTTGGATAGTTTAATGTTTTTGTTATATAGGCTAGGTTCTGTAAGACCTACCAAATTCCTTTTCTTTGTGAAAGGGACAAGAACCGTTTTATTGGGATTTACTAATAATTTAATATTATCACACCAATTTTATACAGTACTTAGTGCATTTTGTATAAGACCTGAAATCACGTAAGGAAATTTACCCCTTACGATGATCACAATGTCGTCTGCAAATCCCTGAGTATAAAAACCTTTCTTTATTAGTCCCTCAATAAGCTCGTCAACCACCAGGCTCCACAGGAGAGGTGAAAGAACCCCTCCCTGCGGACATCCCCTGGTCACCGAAACTCTTAAGGTATCTTCATAAATGGAAGTATGAATAGTTCTGGTTTTCAACATAGCATTTATCCAACCACACGTGGTCGGGTCAATACCATGTTTTTGTGCTGCCCTATCTATAGAAAGGAAGGATGTATTATCAAATGCTCCTTCAATGTCAAGAAAAGCTGCAAGAGCTATTTCTTTATTTTCAAGTGTGGTTTCGACAATAGAGACAAGGCTACGAAGAGCCGCCTAAGTTGATTTCCCAACTTGATAGGCATATTGGTTTGGGTATATTGGATAAGTCCTAAGTACACCCTCCCTAATATATTTATCAATTAGCTTTTCCATAGTTTTCAGAAGAAAGGATGTTAGGCTAATTGGTCTGAAAGCTTTGGCATCGACATAAGAAGATCGACCCGGCTTAGGAATAAACACAACCTTGACTGGTCTCCATTGAGATGGAATATAACCCAGTGCTAGGCTTGCTCTAAAAATATTACAAAGAGGTGTAGCTAGAAAGCTTATTCCTTTTTGTATAAGGGCTGGAAAGATCTGATCTAATCCAGCTGATTTATAAGGTTTGAAAGTAGATACTGCCCATTCTACCTTTGATTGATTAATGGCCAGTCGCGCAGTCTGCCAATTTTCCTTGGGTGCTCTGAAATGAGACCCCAAGTTTAAATTTAGCGAGTTTGCGTTTCCGACCCGATCGATCTCGATAGAATCTGGGAAATGTACACTGGTTAGAACCCTAAGTGTTTCTTCCCCATCGGTAGTATAACTTCCATCTTTTTGTAACAAAGTCTTTAATCTAAGATTAGGTTCTTTTGTTAAAATTTTTATAGAGTCTAGAACTGTTAGGAACATCAGAGATTTCCTCACAGTACTTCCTCCATGATTTTCGTTTAGCTTTTCTCAAAGCTCTATTATATTCAGTGAGTGATTGTTTATAAACATACCATTCACCGTTTCTCTTAGCTGTATTAAACAGCCTTCTAGTGCGTGTTCTGAGATTTGTGAGCTCTTGATCCCACCAAGAAACTCGTCTAGATAGTTTGAGCTTTATCTCAGGACAGTTCGCATTATATGAAGAGATAATAGAATGTTGTATATAATCAACAGTTATCTCTATATCTTCAACAGATTTAATCCGTTGTGGGCAAAACCTAACACTATTTTGAAGGTCATCTTTATAAGATTCCCAGTTAGTATTTTTAGGATTTCTGTAGAGATTAGTTATAGAATAACTTGATTCTAAGGTAAAGCTAATGTATTTATGATCTGAAAAGGTCATCTCATTAGATACATGCCAATTTTTCACTTTGGTACTAATGAAAGGAGTACCTAGGGTAATGTCGATAACTTCCTCTCTAATTTTATTTAAAAACGATGGAGTGTTACCATTATTAAGAATGTGTAAATCTGAAGTGATTATAAATTCTATAAGTTTTTCACCTCTGATATTAATGTCTTTACTTCCCCATATAATATGGTGTGCGTTGGCATCAATACCAGTTATGAGTTCTTTCTTTTTGTCTCTCACCATGTTAATAAGTTTAACAAACTCCTCAGCAGGTGGAGGTTCAGGTGAATCATAAGAAAAGTAAGCAGAGGTAAATATAACATCCCTCTGTTTTTCCTTATCATTAAACATGACTTTAATTGCTACCAAATCAGTGTTGCAATATTCAGTTAGAGTAAAATACTTAATATTCTTTTTTAATAAATATACAAGTACGTGGTTTATTGTTAGAACATGCAATGATAGTTCCTCCAATATTTCCCAATCCTCTTACCTTATCTTTTTAACACCATGGTTCTTGGATAAGGACGATGTCTACAGCTTCTTCTAAAATGAACTTGCATAGTGTAGCAGTTGCTGCCTTGCTGTGCTGTAGATTTACTTGAATAATCTTCATAGCCTAAATGGAGAAAAAAAAAAAAAGAGGTGGAGGAGGCTTTATTCAAGGTTTGGAGGAGGTATCACGTGTTGGATTGTCAAGGTCCATCCCTGTATTCTCCTCAATGTTTGCCTCTTTTTCTTTCTTCCCCAGGATATTAAAAGTAACCCTGGTTATAACTCTGCTAATTTCTTAGCAGATGTTTCATCTATGCCAAAGACCAATTTTTGTCCTTTGACTTCGACTCTACGACTAATGAGCCTCCATTCCCTGGGATTTAGTCCCTGATTCTGTATCTCAAGTCGTTTTATGATAGTTTGGACCTCTAGCTGCGGTGAGCCTGGGATCCAAACTAAAACCTTTATTGGTTTTGGAAGATCTTTTACTTCCATAACCTTGTATTTATTAGTCTTTATAAAGACTTTCTAACCATTCCTTAGTAGATTTGCTAGTACATGCTATTCTTAGATAACTCCCAAGAAATCTGCTTTCCTCAAACTGAGGATTAGCCTTCCCGTATGTGATTTTATCAATCTCCCCGAGAATGTCATTTTCAATGACAATTAGAAAACACTGTTTTATTTTTTTCCCGGATATATTAAACCTTGTACTATCATACATACATTAATTCTAACGTATATCTATTCTAGAATAACTACAAATAAGTTTCAGGCTAACACACCTTAATTTTCTTTTCAAATTCTGACAAATTATTTAACAAATTCTCAGGATGACTTCACTTGAAACTCCAAACAAACTGTAATACCAAAACGAAACTTATGAAGAGATCAGGATTCTATATATCTGCGTCATCTGTTGATAAGTGTGGTAATTAAGACGGTAAACGACTTGATCCGCAATTGGTTCGTGATCCGCAACTGGTTTCCTTACCCTATATATACATAGCCGGACAGTGATATGAAATTTGAAAATGCCATATTAAATAATTTAATATTAAAAAAATTAAAATTACGAAAATTTTTAATTAAAATTAAAAATTTTAATTTAAAGAGAGCAAAATCTGTAATATTGAGTTAAGTGTAATATAAAGCATAAAGTAAAATAAATAAATACCTTAAAAAGAAGCATTATAAACATAAACTTCAAAATTAGGCATTAGAATCGAAGAGGCAAAACTTAAAGCAAGGCCTTTGGGTTTCGCAAAGCAAAGATTTCAATCAATCTTTTGCAATTTAAAATTTAAATTGCAATTTCAAAATTGTTTCTAAAATTTGCCGCTGATGACGTGGTTGATAAGTTTGGTTTTATCACCCTAGAAACACTGATTTGATCTTTGTATTGGCATTTTCAAATTTCATATCACTGTCCTGCTTTATATGTTTAGTAATATAAGTTAATTTTATTCTTATATTCTATTCTGTTCTAAATTTTAAATTGCAAAAGATTGATTAAAATCTTTGCTTTGCGAAACTCAAAGGCCTTGCTGTAAGTTTTGCCAGTTCGATATATATGTATATATATATATATATATGTATATATAATGATTAGCACTTTCATTCAACTAATTTTTTTTTAAAGTGACCACTAAGGATAAGAAAAAGAAAAGAATTTATATCCTGAGCCATCACCGATGGTAATCCGTTTCGTCCTTATCAGAAATCGTCAGATTTTGATCTTCGATGATGGTTCAGAAGGGTGCGAAAGGTTGGGATGTGGATTCTTTTCTTTTTTCTTATATGTCTACGTTAGTGTTTGGTTAAATTAGGCATGTTAAAATCTTCTTTTCTCTGTCAATTCATTGTTTTCTTTTTTTCGTTTTTTAATTACTGTATTTGAATAGTAATTTTCCGTTAGCCATATTTGAAGAATGTTTTTGCTTTCACGGTTTTTCTTATCTTTCTTTTGTTGTTTTGTTTTAGCAGGAGGTCGAAGCCATTGACTGGCAGCCTCAGTTGCTACTTCAATGTGCGTAACCACATGAAGGGGGTGGAGTAGCTTCACATCCACATAAAATAGATGGAACACAGAAAAAGAAAGTTGAAACATCCATGGCCGTCACCGGGATTTGAATCTGGGTTCCGACACCACAGTAGCATGAACGGCTTTTTTTATCTAAATAAGTTTCACATAAGTTAAACATTTTATTTTCAGAAAAACTTTCATTGTGATATTTTGGTCGATGCAACCTTCGTGCGATATATTACACTACCGGGTAACCATAATTAAAAAGGAGGTGTTTAGAGCCCCAAAATGCCACAGAAGTTCGTGTGAACACTATTTATGCCATGTGGTTTTGATTTCTAAAAACAAAAGAAAATAGTTCAAAATTTCGAAAAAAATGGCGCTGGAAGCTATATGTGTCGAGAACATCGGGCGTGAAAAATTAAGAAAGTTTACAATCAATAGTAATTTTTATTTGGCATCATTTACAGATGTGATTCAATATGTTTTCCTTGCAACTGTTACAATAACTGCATTGTGTGAGTAGCATTTCCTACAGCAAAACATTTATCTCCTGTGATTTATCTCATGTACAGCGTTATTCAGTCCTTTAATGTTACTAAGTTAACCGTGCCTCCTTAGTACACAAAGGTTTTCAAATACTCGTATCTCCATAGCCAAAAGTCACAGTTGAGCGATAAGACTTGCTGTACATCCAATCCAATGTGAGCGGGTGCTCCATCCTGCATAAATATGGTGGATCCGAGATATCCACGCTGTTGAAGTTGTGGAATAACAAAATCAAGCAACATTCGTTGATACCTCACAGCGATGACGGAGCAAGTTAAGGAACCGTTTGCTGTTATTTCTTCAAAAAATTACGGATCGATGATGAGCGAAGCAGTAAAGCCGCACCACACTGGGACTTTAGATGAGTGCAAAGGAATCTGCTGGCACACTTGAGGATTCTCCAACGCCCAAATGCAGGAATTGTGTATGTTTTTAATTCTATTTAAATGAAAATGTGCATTATCACCCCACAGGATATTCCAAGGCCACGCATCCTCGACTTCCATTGGAGCTTGCAATGTCAGAGAAAAGTCAGACGAGCGTCCGCATCTCGTCGAAGCAGTTATTGAGTATGGCCGAAAAACTTCAGCAATTTAGACAAAATTTTCCACATCGTCGCACAAGGCATATCAAATTTTGTTAAATATTTATTTGTTATTTGTTAACTGTACCAAAAAAGCTAACATTTGGTACAGTTTTAATATCTTAGCCAATTCTATACGTTGACTTCTATAATAAAAAATGTAAATTTTACACACTAAGTCCAGACTATAAAAAATCTAGAAGATACCGATTAAGAAAATAAAATTTGATGGAACATTCTTCCCCAGAGAAAATAGTTTTGGAGCCAAATACGAAAAAAATTAAAAGCCCCGAGAATTCGTCGGGAATTGTAAAGGGGTTGGAAGGTGTTAAAGGGTAAGTTTAGTTAGAAGGGAGCCAATAGAAATTGAAAAGAAAATTCAACTTAAAACAAAACTAAAATTGGCACTTACTCAACCGCCCTCCCTGCCAATGAAACATTACTAGCCACAGTTCTAGTTAGAATATGAAAACTAAAAATTCACATACATTCACAAAAAACATTATTGCAGTTCTCACTTGTAAGAATTGATGAACCAAATAATGTTTGTCCATTGCCAATCGGTAATTCTTAATTCTGCAAGATCTATTTATAAAAGTTCAATTAAAATTAAGACATTTTTAAATTGAAAATGAGTGAATCAACGTGGGACTAATACTGTTTTGTTCATCTAGTCTCGTAGATTAAAATAGTGAATATTTTTCTTTATCAATATATGTAAAATTTGATAGATAGTGTGACTTATGCATTGTGCTCTCTTGCCTGACGGGATTTCACCCGTGAATCACTCACAAACATTTTTGAATTTAAAAACACCACTAAAGATAACTTTAACAGATTTCACCTGAATTAAATTATGTGTGAGTCAAAAGTGAATAAGCTTGTAAAATTTAGTTGTATTTAGTTTTAGGTTTTCCTCAAGATACTGCTTAGCCAAGAGACTGGTCACGTGATTTACTGGTCGCTGCCACCTCTTTCTCGGTGTGAAAATAGGGCAGATGAGTATGTGCCGGCAAGAACAGAAACAAACGACGTATAAAGGAGAGATACATTGAAAAATTACTGCACAAAATTAACGCGAGAATAAAATACACACACACAGAATAAGAAATACATGTATAATAAACTTTTAGAATTTAATTCTCCCCTTCGGGTTTTCCATTATTTTGGCAGTATGCCGAACCCAGTCTTTATCGCTTGGGCAAGCAGTACTGCGGAGGCAACTGCTCTCCGGGTTATTCCATGTCAAGTCATCCAGGCCATGTCACCCACTACCTAGTTGAGAACTGAGATTTTGTGTACTGCTATTATACTTAATTTCATGAACTTTTGCCAATTTTTATTGCTTTATATACATTCTGTTGGTAATAATAGCAGAAAGTTTGATGCAATTTGGTACTTCAAAGCGAATTGTGAAAATTTGAAAATTGGCTGCAGTTTTTAAATGGAAACAAGTAGGATGACAATTTTTTCCCTGAATATGCGTTGTGACATGTAGTTTATGAAAACATAAAAGAATTGGCCGTATAAAATTTTTTTTTAATTGTTTTATAATTTTTTTTGTTTTTTTTTTGGTTAATTTAAAAAAAAAATTTGGACACTTGCTCTACTCTGAAAATCCTTGAAAAAAATTAGGAAGTGATTTACAAATAGTAAAGTTTTGTCACAAAAAAAATCATTTTGTAGAAATGAATTGTTCTTACCAAAAAAAAATCGTGAAAGAATTGGCCAAAAAAAATTTTGTAGTTTAA
>JAFIDM010004315.1:51807833-51830638 GCA_023159025.1 Thereuonema tuberculata | reverse complement strand
GAAAATCCTTGAAAAAATTAGAAAGTGATTTACAAATAGTAAAGTTTCCTCACAAAAAAATCAGTTTTGAGAAATGAATGGTACTCTCAAAAAAAAATTGTGAAAGAATTGGCCAAATAAAATTTTGTTGATTAATTTTTTTTGTAAAATTAAAAAAAAAAATTTGGACACTTGCCCTCCCCTCTGAAAATCATTGAAAAAAATTAGAAACTGATCTGCAAATAGTAAATTTGCTTCACAAAAAAAAATCAATTTTGAGAAATGAATGGTACTCACAAAAAAAAAAATTCATCTTGAATTTTGAAAACATTTTCATTCAGCCATTAACATTCCCAAAATATCACAATAATAGAAATACTGTTAACTACTCAAGAAACATTAACAACATAAGTGAGCATAAAAATATACAAATGTAAAAAAAATTGCAATATAAAACAAAACTACAAACTATAAAATATACTCGTACATTATATAAGATATGTATCTGCATTCAAGTTCATTTGGAAATATATATATGACAAGATGCTTTAATGCTTCACATTTAATATTTTTTTGTATGAGGACCACTTTTCTTCCACCAATCAAGAAGACTTTTTGTTTAGAGAATAAGTATGGCCTGTTGCTGTGGTGATTTCAACTTCAAATAGATGGGACATCACAAACATCATTATCAGGCCAATAGAAGGACGGGGATGGTCCATGAGGATGCATGAACCTTACTGTAACATCTCCTTCTACACCATTCACTTTCTCAACAATCCCCAGATACCAAGAAGAGTCATATACAAATGAAACATAGCAGTTGGGCTGCACAGAGCATAATGGCATCAGTGGCGGAAGTGCAGAGAAATCATGAATGATACTAAAATCAGTATCATAGCTTAGCCTTTTTGCTCCAATCTTGGTTGGTGATAGTGGTATAATGTGATGCATAGATCGTGTTCCAGGAACAGTTTTTGCACTTTCAAAGCGTGGGAAAGAAAATTTCTGACTTGAACCATTTCATCTTTTGAGAACTGAAATGCCTTGTAGGTTTTCCCGACAGAATTCAAATACCTGCGATGCAGTACGTATTTGATCTTTAAATAGTCTTTGCAAACTTGATTTTGTGACAAGTCTTTTGACAGTGCTACCAATACCATCGCAGGGAGATTTGCCATGGCTGGTTGCAAAAAAAAGACCAGCTGCACTTTATATTGAAATCGTGTTCATGGTAGCAGATATTTCTGAAATTCTTACAATTTTTATATTGTGCAGCACATCCGTCAGAGAAATATTCAGCATAAGCAAGTGGAATTTCAGGAAATTCAAACTTCAAAAAATTCAATACAGTCTTCTGAGTCTGATACACAAAGGCCACATCATGTTCTAGATCATCAGAAATGATACAAAAATTTTTTGCTTGCAACTGTTGATCTTTTTTGTAATATATAACAACAGTGTGAAGAGTGCAGCTACCATTGTTCCAATGGTACCCCTGTACTTCATCTTGAACAACAAAATGGAGATTTTCAATGAAAATCCATTAAAATTAACACTGATCCTTCATCAAGTGTTTCTTTCTTCATTTTCAGATAATCAGACTGATTGAGCAATAAAAGAGTGTGGAGTAAGTGTTTCAATTTTCTTAATTAGTGTGTCGCAGAATTCTGATAGAGTGGTGATTTGAACATTTAAAGTCATTCTATCAATTGATACCCATTGACTGTACTGAACCATCATATCAGGATCATAGTCTTCTATTTCATTTTTTAAGTGTGTTTGAAGTAAAGAACTGGAAGGGGGGAGGGGAGCACATCATTTTTTGCACAGAAGGAGCATACAGGCTCGGTTATTTATATCATATTACTGTTTTCATTAGATCATGGTATGTTACTTTAATAGAAATAGAATTTAGAAGCAATTAACATTTTGACTGTAAGTGGTGACACATACGGTAGGTGTTCCTGATGATCCTACGAGTATACACTGTTTTGTTCGAAGAGATTCAAATTTTGAAAATCCTACTTTGTCTTCAGGATACTTTTTTTTATAGAGAGAATACATTTCAGCTAAATTACTTAAAACAAGACGCTTCTGTTCATATGTATTTTTTATGGTGCTCATTTTACAGGTGACATAATAGTCAGAAATTATCAATTTAATTTTTTTTTTTTAATATAGTGTTTTTTCTACACTTCCCATCATTTCTACAAACTGATTTTTTTTGTGTGACATAAAGAAGGATTTATAATAATATTGTAAAATTTTCAAAGGAATCTATGATGGAGCAATACCTTAAAAAAAATACAATGCCCAGGTATCGAATTTATTTGAAAAAAATTATTTACATTTTTTTTCTAAAAAAAAACTTATGATTACTCAATAAAAGAAGCATGAACATAAAAATATAAACATTCCTCTTTAATTTAAAAAAAAAATCAAGGTTCTACTTCAAAAACTGTAGGAACTATTGCATTTTTAAATTATCAAGGAGCTCGTCCATGGAACACCTGAGTTCCTGGATCCATATAACTTCTTGAGACCATTACTGAAAAATTACTTAACCTGCAACATTTAAATTTTGGAAATGTTCATATATCTAGGTAAACTTCAATTATACAAAATTTCAAAGTTTTCTGTGAGGGTGGGTGACATTTCCTAAAATTTCTGGATGATTTGATATGGAATGACCCCTCCCTTGCTTCCGCCTCCCCCCAATTCCGCCTATGATTATTCTCTTTTTCCTCAACTGATACCCTAGGATGAGTGAAATCTAAACTTATAACTTTGTATTTAAATGATGGCTTCTATTTCCTATCTGAATTCTAATCAGTGCATTTTGACGGTTTCCCTGCTAATGCTGTGCTCTTCACATCATTAAATTGAAATTTGCCAATACTGGTTTCAAGGTCGCTGCAAGCAGTTTTTCTAATCAGTTTTCATGTAGGGATGTAGACATGTGTTCCTCTCTTTTTTTATGCAGAGTTATTCCGGTCATCAGTCTTTCCATCTTTCTTTGTCTTTTCTAATTTTCTGGTTAAAGTTTTTGTCGGATCCAGTGTTGCGAAAGTACACTGGCTAAACAGTTTTCTCTTCAGGGATAATGGGATAATGCTTCTCAGTAATTTGCTGTTGTCTCTCCATGATCTCTAGCTTGCCTTAAACCTTGAATTTATTTCAAGTGAATAATTTTGTTCTCGGCTGATCAATTATCCTACATATTTATTATTTGTTGGTTCTTCTGTTTTCTGGCCGAACATTGCAAAAACCATGGCCACCTGTCCGATTTTTCCGGCACCTCCATCTTTGCCAATTCCTCTGTCTACGGGGATCGTCTCATCCGGTAAGCCATCCCCATCAAAGATGAAACCAACACTGTTAACAGAGACAAAGGGCTGCAACTCAGCAGCACGTGGCTCGCAGCCATCGCCCTTCGCAACCAATCACGCAGAGGCGCCTGTCTTCGCGCCAAAAAACCTCCAACTGAAAGCGCAGACTGAACAGAGAGCTGCGCTCATACGATTTAAAAAGTTCACGGTGATCTCTCTTCTCATTCTCTGAAGATGGACTCCATGACTGCGTCCGAAAGCTTGGACATTCCAAAATTCTTACTTGGCTGGAAACGCAAGAAGAATTCTTAAATCTTCGTGCCAATAAAGTTTCATGAAAGTCTCAATTCTATTTTCCGGTTTCTCAAGTAGATAACTTTCTAATTTTTTGTATATTTCTTATTACCTTTCTTTTGTAAAATTAACTTTTAGATTAAATTCATGGGTTTTGGTATGTAAACCTAGTTCCATATTTTTTAATTCTAATGTATTGTTAGCTAAATTTAGAAACAATTTAGAAAACAAAAACTTAATATACCAAGACTTTGCTCTTTTTTAAATTTAAAACTACAACCAAGCTACCTAAAATTTTAAAAAATTACCAATATAATAACTAAATTACCTAAATAAAGACGAAGCAAAAAAGAGTTAGGGAGTTCTTTATTACTTATTGAATTAACCTAATTTTATGTATTAAATTTAAAATTAAAACCAAACTACCAAAAATTTAAACATTAAAAAAATTACCAATATAATAACTAAATTACCTAAATCTAAAAGGAAAAAAATTAAATAAAAACGAAGCAATAAAGACTTATTTAAAATTAAAATTGAAAAGAGGTAATTAGATTAAAAATATATGAATAAAATAAGAATCAAATGAATGTGTCTGAAATGAAACGAATTATAACTCATTTCATTTCAGGCATATTTATTTTTTACAACAGCACTAGAATTAAACATGAAAGAAATTATTCAAGAAATTAAAACAGCAGAAACAACATAAACCAAAAACAGAACTAGTAAAAACAGATCAAGAATGCAGTTCTCGTTGCTAGGGTTATTTTTTTAATTTTGCTTGACATTTAGTGCCATCAATCATATAATGCAATTATTTATTTTCATCATTATTTTCTCTTATCTTTCCATTTCTGCAATCTTCATTGTATTGATGATTTCTGTTTGTTTTCTTTTTCATTTTAAGTTATATTATTTAAGCTATATCTTCTATTTTTATATCTTTATTTAAAAGTTTCATATTTAATTTGTTTATATAATAATTTTATAGTTCTATTTCATTTTTGGAATTTTTATAAATTCTAATTGTTATATTTTCATTTATGAACGGTTTTGTTTGATTATTTTTCAAGTTGAATTTCTATGCTACTTTCTTTCTTGGATTATACAGTAGTTTATTGTTTGCTTGTATTTTTTTTAAGTTTAAATTATGTATTGTACAAAAATCACATCATTAAACTTTATTGGAGCTTAATCTTTATAATCTTTAGTGGAGCATTTTATCAATCATATCATTCCATTTCTTTTTTATTGTATTCTTATAGGTTTAAATGTGGCAGTTGCTATTTAATGATTTTATCGAACATGACATTGTCAATTCTGTATAATCTGATAATCTGACAATTATATTTTTAATTAATTATATATTTAATAAATATTTGTATTATTGTTGTTTTATGCATAGTTCAATACTCCCGACAGCAAAGGGTATGAAAAAAGGCTGTGGTCCGATGCCTGCTAAGCGTCTGGAGAAAATGAAGAAGAAATTTGAAGAGACAGGTTCTTTTGAAGTGAAA
The DNA here is from genome assembly GCA_023159025.1 of Thereuonema tuberculata. Lineage (NCBI taxonomy): Eukaryota > Metazoa > Arthropoda > Chilopoda > Scutigeromorpha > Scutigeridae > Thereuonema > Thereuonema tuberculata. The sequence goes on along the minus strand of JAFIDM010004315.1, from coordinate 51,825,513 downwards.
TCTGTGAGAGATTTTAAAAAAATTTTTCATTGGTGAAAAATAATATTTCGAAATTCTTGTTAACTTAATTTTGTATAAGAGCACATGATTTGTCTCATTTTGTTAGTTGAAAACGTCGTTTCAACACGACGAAACCGTTCCTGTATTTTTAATGTGTTAAAATATTTTTAATCTTTATAATTTTGTGTGTCATTATTTTTTAAACATTAAATCAATTAATTAAAAATTTTACTGAAAGATTGTGTTTAATATATATATATATATATTTATATATCAAGTGACATTTATATCTACAATTACAAACGCCAAATATGTATAAAATATATATTTTATAAATTTATGTAGAATATTGGTTGCTTCAAAGAAAAATAGTCATGTAATGATTAACAATCTAAACTAACAAAATACATGTAGATTTTAAATGAACTATTTAAGTAAAAAATGGAATAAAAACCAAAAAGAGAGCCAGGGTTATTAGAGAATACTTTTATTAATTTTTATTTTTTATTATTATTTTTTTAAAACGTTATTTATTATTATTATTTATTATTATTAATATTTATTATTATTAATTTATTATTATTATTATTTAAAACGTCATTATTTTTTAAACGTTACAATTTTAGCACACGTTAAGCTTTTTAATCTATAATTGATTTAATGGTTACGATTTCGCTGTTAATTTTTACATTCATTATTATTCTTACAAAATTATTAACAAATATTACGTTAGCTTAATGTTTTGTAATTTAAATTAAAATATCACTCCAATCAACCTGAAACTAAATTTAACCACAGGTTATTGTGACTGGATTTACTTTCGTTACTCTTAATTACATTATTTATCAGTTGTGCACAATAAATCGGTATTTTCCATAATGAAAATTGAAATTTTTTATAATGTTTTAACGAAATTCATTCTTCGATGTACAGTTAATTTGTTGTAATATTTTGTTATAAAATTTCGTGGGTTGAATTTCTTATTTTGTTTAGTATTACCCAAGGTACACTTGTTCGTAATAACCAGTATAATATCGCAATAGATCGTGAAAAATTATTGTAATATCATGTTATTCGAAAAATATTTGTGTGTTTTTTTTTGTTTTTTTTTTTAAAAAAGACAATGGAGTTAATTTGCTAGACATATTGATCATTAATGTGAATTTGTGGATTTTCGTTATCGCAGATATTGACAATATAATTGCAAAATGATTATTATTTTAGTTCTAAATGTTTACTTAGGTCGATAGGATTCAATTTTTTTTAATAATTCTGGATAATTTCTAAATTAGTATTTGTGGAATACCATCACGTGATGTAAAATAGCAAAGCGTATTTTCTATATTTAATTGTCACGATCACATATTTAAACTTTGAAATATAAAGATAACAACAATCTATGGTATAAATATACATTCTTCTTCAAACCTTTTCTATTGTAAATCATATTATTAAGCATCTTCCACGACACCAGAAATAAATGCTAAAACACTACATTTATTTCGAGAAAACAGCAAATTTTCGAGGAGAAAATAAAAATATTGTATTGTTTATATGATATCCCCGGATATTGTAAATTCAAAATCTCTTGACTTAATATTATTTGTGAAAGGCTTGAAAAAGAGGAGGCGTTTTATTTTCTCCTCGAAAATTTGCTGTTTTCTCTTAATAAATGTAGTGTTTTAACATTTATTTCTGGTCTCGTGGAAGATGCTTAACAATCTATGGTGTTAAAAAAAAGGGGGAATTAACCTTTCTCTGAATTTTTGGTGATTTTCTTTCTAAAAAAATTCTGGAAAACATACACAGGTAGTGCAAATGCCGTCGTATACCAAAGATTGAGTTTCACAATGTGTCCATTAGGTGGAGTGTTGGTACACTTGAATCACTAATACAACGACCTTCGTACAGAATTCAGACTGCAACTCAATACTTCTTTCTTGAAGAGTAACAATATCATACTTTCATGTTATTTGTTTATTGTTATAATAATATTGTGTTACATGTTATAACATCTGCCACTTCTAATAATGACGTATTATTTGTAAACTGTCTTTCCTTTAGACACTAAAATGATGTGTTCATTTCACTTGTAAACATTTCTATTTATTTTTCGTCTCACAATAATTAATTGCAGGGAATATTTTCAAGTTAGGTTTTTTACTTAATATTCACACTTTGTCCTTTTTAGTCTAGAAAATAATCTTTCGCCGGTACAATTAGTAACTGAAACGAATTGAACTCAAGAAAAGAAAGGAAGAACGGGATTACTAACCTTTTCTTGTGGTTTAAAATTGTGTTTTCGTTAATCAAATTTATCTGTTTTTTTTTTAGAGAAAACGTATGAGGAAAATAAGCCTTCATGGTCTTTACAATAATAGGTATGAGTGCAACGGAGAGCTTGCGCGGACAACAATGAAGTCGAGATGTTAAGCGCATGCCGTTGGTATCAATTGTTAATGTTTCTTGGAAGAGAAAAAAGTTAGTCTTCAAAAGGAGCTTCTTGCGGAAGCGGCAAAATATTTTTTTTCTCTGACATGGGAGAAAGAATTTAAAATATATCTATGGCGAAATAGATATATGTGTGAAAGTCAATGCCAGACAGTGAAATTCCCAGATGAGTTTTAATGGAAAACTCAATTTATTTTTTTTATGATTCTTAAGAAATCGGAAATAAGAATCTGTGCATCGAAGAATGAAGAATAAGCCTTATCTATGCACATCGTGAATTGAACTACGACTATTATCGAACAGTTGTTTGTATTTGATGAACATCGATTTATTTTCTCTTAAGGATAAGTAGTAAGTACAAATCATTTACTTATTCTTGAAATTTACGCGTGGGAATATTAAACAGTTGAAGATGACGAAGGATTTTCGCATTGAAGAATCGTTATTCGAAAATGGCGGCGACTCGAATTTACATGACCGATAGGAATTATACGGATTAAGTTAAGGCGAAGAACTTTAAATCTAGTCTAATGATCCAGAGAATTATTTATGCGTGATAAAGAAGTTATTTTCTTTATTTAAGTCTATAAAGTGAATTGTGAATATTTTCGCTTAAGGTGTTAAACCTAATTTAGCATAAGGTGTTAAAATCCAGATAATCGTAGAACAGTACTATCAGGATATTCTATCGCTGAATTGGAATTAAAGGCAGATTAACTTTAATCGAATCATAGATGTTACTGATTTGTTAAGAGAACTTTTCTTTTAAAATAAATGATGTTTTCAAGTGAACTTTGAACATTTAAGAGAATCGATATAGAAGACTAACATCGATTGAATAGTGAATTGATTTAATGATTAAAGTTATCCATTGTGTTACTGGTTAATGTTAATAGAAAGAATCTTAGAAAGATAGCGGAGACTTATTATGTACATTGCCAAAGATAAGTTAATTGCAACTATATACTTTGTCTTTCTTAGATTTCTTGTAGATCCTCCATATGAACTTAAGAAGAGGGAATAAGTTACTATTAATCACATCATCGTATTCTAGGATAGGACTTTTGAGAATCTCGAAGATAGCCTGCAACTATAGTACCTAGAAGATAAATATTCAAGAGAAGTGTTCCCTACAAGTAGATGTAATTGACGGAAGATTTCTTATCTGTGAACTTTATTCTCGAGGAAGAGAATTGATTGTAACCCAACTAGACAACATGTTTCATTAAAAATAGATTTTGTTATGTTTTCTGGAAGTTAACTCTGCAAAACCTTTGTAATCAGTTTTAGCTTACACCAAAACACGATTACAGCAAACATAAATATATACATTGAAGAATTGCTACTTAACTGTAGATTTAAAATAATAATAATATTATTTCATTCCAGATTAAATTTTCTCAACTTTCAGTAACCATTAAACTCAGGAGCAATCTGAAAATTGTTTCCACATTTGGAGAAGCTGTCCGAATTTTCTCTTGGATTATTATTTTGTCTTTATCTTTGTGGCTGAAAGTAAGCTTCTTTGACGTAAAAATGTAAGGCTAAGAGTTCATCGACTAGACTAAAGTCAATATCCTTTGGATATTCTAGCATCAACATCTCAACACTTATTGTAAATCTGTTCCTTCGTTCCTTGCTGGTTCACCACCAAATGAAAAATTTCTAGTTACACTCCAATACACTGTTGCTCTTCTGTCTCGGTTGGCTTCAAGAAAATCAGAGACAGGGATATATAAATTTACGTTAAAGAGAAAGTTCGTCCAAGGCTTCGGATATGATCTCATCATTATTTTATTTTGTTTGCATACTTTCTGCCTTGTTTGAACAATTTTGTACATTTGCTGAAATCTAGTTCAATTTAACTAAAGTAGGTCTATATCAGCTGTCATATTTTCACCTGAAATCTTCTCCAATTGGGGTCCTTACCGAGAAGGCAATGCGAGAAATTCCTTTAAAAATGCATTGCAATAGAAACATTGGATTTTAATTCTATTTCTATTAATATCTCATTATCTTCAAATTGAATATTCAAAGGAAATGTACGGATTCGACCGACAACATTCAGTATCTGAATGCGAGACCTTAGGCATCAAACTATATTCGTCAACTATAGCTTAAGTAAATAAATAACGACTTCAAATAAATAACTAAATAAATTTTAAGAAATACGATTTTATGGAGATTTTAAGTTCTTTCAAATTTTTTGTTAACTACGATAATTGCAATATTATCTAAACTGTTGTTTCGAAACTAAAAAAAAGGAAACATTCAAATAAGAAATGTAGATTTTTTTGCAGATAACTTCATTGTTATTAATATTTGTTCGTCAGCTATATTCAGTTGGAATTCAATAGTGATATAAGGTTGGAAACCCTAAAATATCGCTTTGGTAAACCTGCAAATATCACCACTTCAAGGGAAGTAATTAAAGAATGCTTTAGGTGTGTAATTACGTCGGTTGAAAGATCACCCCTACTGGATTTGGTATCAACTGGTCATGAATGTCTTTTTGTTATTCTGTGTTCTGTTTTGTGAGTTGAATTACTATATGGAGACGATGAATATTCGACAAGTGATGCTTTACGATTTGTTACTTATCAGCAGTCGAAACGAAGGGCAACATACGTTGAGTTTTCAAGACCATGTAATCGAAAGGACAGTGTGGTGTTGGTTCCCAATATTTCGTAATTAAAATTACAAGTAAAGAATGCTCCTAGAGGCCGCCATGAGAAAGTAGTTTCAGCCGCGGAGGTGAAAAAATGATCGAATCTGATCCACATCAAAGTTCTTGGGAAATGGCTAAGAATCTAGGGTATCTCACACAATAATTTTACTCCGCTGGGAAGAACTTGGCAAAGTGCTAAGATGGACGAGTTCATATCCATTTTAGCATATTAAGATGGACATATGCTAAGATGGACATATAAGTTCATGTCCATCTTGAACTTGTCTTAGCGTAACCTTGGACAAGTTCATGGTTACGCCATGAATTCCAACAAAAAAACGAGGCTATGTGTTACACAATTTGTTCTTCACTCCATCTTCGCGAAGAAAAAGAGCCTTTCGTGGACAGAATTGTAGCCTGCCACGAAAAGTGGATAATGTACGACAATAAGAAGAGCTCATCATCTTGGCTGGATAAGAATGAGCCACCGGTAGCTACTCCTAACGCAATTATCCATTGAAACTTTTATCCCCAGAGACAACCATTACAGCAGAGCTGTACGTGTTAGAATTGACTGAAATGCACCAGAAGATAGGAAAGTTACAGCCTACACTGGTCAATCGGAAAGGTCCCAGTTTGCTTCACGGTAATGGAAGGCGGCATACGGCAGAACACACTCGCAGGGAACTTCATGAACTTCGATATGAGATTTTGCCTCATCCGTCTTATTCGCCGGACCTTTCGCCAAACGATTTTCACCTATGCAGAAATATGGGATAACTTTTTGAAGTAACCTCCAAGATTGTCATCTCAAATAGGACATTGAAGAATTCCTGCAATGCCAAACCCCGGATGTGTGCAAGAAAGCATTTATAGCTTAAGACAGCGTTGGCAAGATTGTAGATGGGGTCTATTTTGAATAATAAAAATTACAATTGACACTCAAAATCATTTTTTGAATTCGTTCAGGGTTTCTAAATTGATAATTTTGCTGAGCTCATTTATTGAAGGAAAGACGAAACATTTTTCAAAAGTAAAATAATATCGGATTTTTAAATTGTTCATTTATATAATATGTATAAAAGTCTTATATAATTAATGTACCTTAATTAATTTCAAATCAATTAAACTTAAATCTCTCAATAGAAACACTTGACCGATGATGGAAAACAACTTTCAGCAATGTAATGTGATCATAACGGACAAAGTAAACTTAAGGCCATAATCATAATTCTCGACCTACTTTATTGCTTTGTAATAATAAAAAACCTTAATGATGCGTAAAAAATCTTTAATTTAACATGAAATACAATCATTTACATAAAAATACGTAATTTCTTTATAAATTTCCCATAGTTTTCTAAATCGTTTTTTAGTTAATTACGAGTGAAGTAATTATTACGTAATAGTTTAATAGACTTTAAAGTGAACAAATTTCATACTCTTAGATCTTTTTTAAGATGAAATTCCAGAAAAATTATTTTATTCTCCTTTTTAACGTTTTCCCATCCATTTTTTCATTTCATTGCATTTCTCCTCCCATTTTCCCTAGAAAAAAAAAATGAAAATATTAAAAAACTGAATCAATCATGGTAGTCTATCACAAGATTTTTTTTACTAATACAATAAATATTTATTAATCCGGTTTATTATTTTTTTCATATTTTAAACACTGAAATTTTGTTAAATTTTCTGATATTCTTAAATACATAACAAATATCAATTAATATAAAAATTTAGGTAATATGCAAATCACTTGAGAAAAAAAAATCATTTTACTGACTTTTATACAGTATTGAAAATTTTATATTGTGTAGGAATGGCTACGGAAAACAATTTTTTAAGAAAGTTTTAATCCCCTTTTTTACAATGTAGCTACTAGCAAATTGATGCGCAATTATACCTTGCTCTCTATCTTTTTTTATTTTAAGGCGATGCATTGAAGGAAAGAAATAGAAATCAGTTTTGATTTATAAGAATATTTTTATGTATTTAAATTGTAATGAAGCTTTTTTTAAATTGATGGAAAATCTGTTTCTTTAAAACTATGAGTAGAGTCAAAATAGTTTGTATCGCTTAGAAGGTATCTATCATCTTTCCATTTATTTATTTTCTTGGAGAATTAATTTATGAAAAACGGAAAAACGATGAAAATGCAGATTGATTTGCTTTTACGCCTCATCGATGGGAATCTGGATCAGCTCTTTCGTCCATATTTGTTCATGTTTAAGACTCATTGTCAGGTTTACCCTCGATGATCAAGCTCTGAAGGCGTGAAAGCCTGTGGTTCCTTCTCCCGCTCAAGGAAAATTAATAGGCTATCATGCATTCTAAGCTTGATCATCGAGGGTAAATCTGGCTGACGAGTCCTAATAAGGACGAATCAGCTGTCCAAGATTCTTATCGATGATGACTCAAGGCGGGAAAGAAAACGAGTGTGCATTTTCATCGGTTTTACGGTTTTCAAATTACATTTAAAGAACGTTAAACCTTCTTACAGAATTTATTTATAGTAAATAAGGCTGGAGTAATTAAACAGTATAGTTATCTCATATTTCTAACACCGATATATTATTAATAATAAAGAAATTAAAGAATGACTATATACAAAAATATTTTATTTCATTTTCCCATCATCTTTATCTCTCTCGAAAGGGTGAATCCTGTTTATGTTCTATCCTATCCTCTGTCATTAAACTACTATCTTACAAACTCTCGAGTAAGAAAATCATAAGAATCATCTGCTCCAAAACTTGAATACGGAGCACAGATTTTTTAATATAAGGTAGGTTGCCCAAATAAGGCCCACCTAATGTTTAAAGAATTTTTACATTTCTACTGCAAGAGTGAAAATTCTGAAAACTGTCTTGAAAGGTAGTTTAAGGTGTGCTGTTATGAAAAAGTGAATTTAAAATTAGTGGCATTTGAAATTCTTTCCGTAATAGCACAGTTTTGAAAATATAACTGAAGGGCCTTATTTGGAGCCACTGTTCCAAATAAGGCCCACTTCTAGTCACAGGCAAACTCGCCCACAGGGAAAGAGCTTGGCAGTGAAAACAGCCAATTTCCAACATTTAGTTCTGACTAAATATTAAGCTACAAATTAATAATTAATTAGTAATTAATTTTAAAAATTGTGAATTTAAAACTAGCTTTGATTATTTTTGTTATATTTCTCATTATATATAATTACTTTATGTTACAGAATGGAGGCCTTATTTGGAGCCCCCTGTTAACCCACGTTTTCATGCATTGTATTACTAAAAAGTATTTAAATACACGTCAACTGGAAAATATCAAATACAGTATCTTATTCTACTCATTACACACTTTAAAATGACATAAAACATGTTTATGTATATTCAGTTGCCAAAAAATGCAGACGATTTATCAAATTAAGTTGAAATAGTAACGACAAAAGCTTCGGGCGACTTTTACTGTTCAACTGAAACAAATATAGTGAAATTATCCACTTCAACGGACCTATTTTTGGTGTAGCCGCTAGAAGCCAGGACCTGTCTGAAACATAACAAATCTTGGCAAATTGTCAACGTTCTATTAATAAAACGAAGGATGGGCCTTATTTGAAACCGGGCCTAATTTGGGAAACCTACCTTAGTTTTCAAAATTCTGCTGAAGATGGCTCAAGTTATTAACTAAAATATTGCGCGTGTTACCGTAAATAGGAAAACCTTTGATCCAATCTCTATTTAAAAGACTTTTATATTAAAAAAACATATTTCTTTTATATCTAAGTCACTTAAATATGAAAAAGGTTATTGTATAAATTAGTTATATCATATATGATTCTCAATTTTAATTATATCAAAATTAAAATTTAGGAGTTTTTTTTTACCTCATCAGCTCCACACTTAGGAGCAGTTTCTTTAGCACCTTGTTTGCACTAAAAAGTAAGAATATATAAATATAAAAATCTAATATTTGACAGCATTATTTTTTTATATTGTCTACAAAAACAAAGTTTCTTTTTTATTTCTTCTTTTTATAAATGTATAAATATTTTTAACTTTATTTAATATAAACTGCTTTAAATAGTGAGTTTCAATATACATTTATAATTTTACTTATTTTGTTTTAGAAAAAAAAATGGCAGAAATTAATATTAGTTAAGAAAGAGAAGAAAGTTAATATGTTGCTGCTAAAAAATATACTCGACTAAATAAGTAATTCAAAGATCATTCAAACAACAGGTAATAATGTTTATAATATTTCAATATTAAAAATTATACAGTGAAATTTTAATATTATAATGTTTTGTAATTGATGGTAGTTTTAGATACCTGTTCAAACATTTGATCAGGTGTCATCTTCTTCAAGTCTTCTATAGATTTTCCATTTATCTTCTTGTTTTTCTCTTCTTCAACACAAGATTTACATTCTGCATTATCCTTCAATAAACAATTTAAATAATTTATTATAATGTCTCATAATTACGTAGAGATCTTTGTTTAACTTACATGCTTTTCCACAAGAATTATTTTCATGCAATAATCCTTACTCGAGAAATTAATAAAGTTATTTAGTTGTGCCATTAGAATAAATAATAACTTTAATAAATAGAATAGAATATTTTGTTTTAGTTTGAAAAAATACAATTCGTGAGAATAAAATCAACGGTGGTTCCTGACATAAGAAGAAGCCACAACCTTTCCTGAAAAGGATTTTTTTTTAATGACATTTCAGTTAAAAAAAGAATTTGCTATAGAACGTTATAAAATTGTGTCTTGTTTTTTCGATATGTATAAATTATGATTTAAAAATCAATTTTAACGTGTCGTGAACATAATTCGAAGGTGCCAGCTAATTCGACATCTAGTCACAATAAAAACTTAAAAAGTTCAAAAGGATAAAACGACGTACGTTTCGAGAATCTCAACTATCAGGTTTCTTTATCAAATTGTACTAAAAAAGTCCCCTCTACCTTAGCATATCCTCCCTCATTGGGAATTGTTGAAGAAATGATTTAAAATAACGAAACCGGAAATTTCCCTTCTCTCCTGTCCCCCTGGTGTCAAAACAAAAAAAAACGTGAGACACTTTTCCGAAAAGGCGTTTTTGACAAGGCGAATTAAAAAACTGTTGGCTACGGAATTAATCCCATTTTTATTTTGTTTTACCAATAACTTTTTTTTTTTTTTTTTTTTTTTTTTTTTTTTTTAAAAACAGAAACGACCACCATATTAATTTTGAACCTTATATTTGAAAACAAACAAAAAACAAATTAAATAAATAAAAATAGTTTCAGTCAAACTTATTTCTAAAGAATATGGCTTACTGGTTATAGGTGAAAAAATTTGAGCCGGTACACCTGGCTAAAAGGTTAAAAAATAGTTTAATAATGAAAATTAGTACACAACTATAGTTTCCATTGCAACGTTGAGCAATGATTTTCAAGTGAAATTTACAGGGAAAGTTATGGTTATATATAAAGTTCAATATTGCAGGGGACGTCTTTGGGAATGGTTTACTGGTTGTAGCGATATAATTAGTTTCAGAATTCGTATTGGCTAGGGATTAATAGGATACGATCTTTCAGTGTGCACTTAAACTACAAAGTCAAATATGTCTTTTAAAATTACAAACATTTTCCTTCAGAGCGTTTTACATTTTTTGTAAGCAGTTATAAATATAATAATAAATAATAAAAATGTGCTATGATAAAACATGTTTCTAAATGGTTTTTGTTGCTATTCTATTAGTTGGCTGTTCTTCTATGATATTTAACTATTTGCTATCAAGACAGTTAGTGAAATATATGGATTTTCCAGGTGGTGATGGTATTTGGTCTTGGGCAGTGGCTTAACAATAGGAGTCATCATAAAAGGTCCGGTTAGAAGAAAGATAACGCAAAGGAGATTAAAGTCCCGTAGTTAATTTAGAGATTTTTTTTTTTTTGCATCTGGGTCAGTGAGAACAGGCTTGGAGACTGAAGATACTCTCCTCGATTAACTGATATTCACGGTGTCTTGTTCATCTTAATAACAATTTTATGAAAGCAACTAAGTTCAACAATTTCATTCCATTTCAGAAAATAATTTAATTGCAAGTGTTTTCTCTTTTACTTTGGATTTTGGAAAAGAATTAAAGTATTAAGTACTTACACCACAAATAGCGCTCAGAAACTCCTAAAAAAAAACAAAACAAAGAGCTGAATAGAGCTACATTGAATAGGTTCTTAATGAATAAAAAGAAAATTAATGAATAATATTTTTGGTAATAAGTTATTAGAAAAACTTCAGTTTTTCAGGTTTATTTCTTCATTATATTCCATGTTAAAAAGTAAATTAGTAACAAATTTTAAACTATTCGTTTTCATTTCATTATATTGCTAACTATTAATATTGATTTTAATTATTTTAATATTTGTAAATGAAGTTTAATTCCTTATGAATTTAAAATACCGATAGGTGAAATAAATATAATCATTAGAAGTAAATTGTCACTCAGCTCATTAAATTATGTTTTAGCAATAACATAAATTTTTATGTAATATATATTTTAAGTTGACGTTTTTATAGTTCTAATAAAAATGTCTTGTTTGATTCCCAGAAATCCACTTTTTAGTCGTATGCTAAACAACGATATAAGTCAAAATTCTGACGAAAAACTTCCAATTGTTTCTAAAAACTTTTAACCAATTGCTACAAAACTTCTTTATTACTGACTGTGTATTTATTTTATTTCAAAGTTAATAATATGATACTTAAAAGACTTCAAATCTACATATTGAAACAAAATTTAGAATTCTATTTCAAATCATTTCACTCAAATTTGAAGTCTTTATAAAGAGTCTAAATACAGTCTTATGGCTAACGTATTTTATACTGAAGAAAGTTCTTTATTTTTAAATACGTAATTCATAATTACAGAATAGTACTGAATAAAAATTGACTGAAAAAGACCCATGAAAAAGGTAGTTAGAAAAGATAAAAGCAAAAGAATGAAATATATTTAGACTGAAGCTTTATTTATTTTTAATGATTGATGTAAATATCTTACTCTAATATCAATGAATTAATTTTTCTGTAACATAAAGGCAATTTGTTCTCGATTATTTAACGTGTGACAGACAACTGCTCAAGAATAACATTCGATATAACACAATTTCGATAAAAAAGACGCGAAAAGTAGCATGTCTAGTATTTTTCTTACCTCCATATGCTTTTTAGGATCAGCATTAGCCACTATTGCTACCACAAAAACAACTGCAAAAACGAGAAGAAGTTTGGAATTCATGATGTATCTACTGTAAGCAACTTGCACCTACTGTTCTGATCGTATATTATAATCTCTACTGTCTGCTGTTAATGCTTATATACGTTTCATACACATAAATATTGTACAAAACAAACCAATATCATTTTGTTCGAAGATCGATGGGAAGGAAAACGGTTTCCGTATTTTGGTTCTATGGCTTAGTCCGTTTCCTTTCAAACAAAAGTGGCTGTAGTCATCTGTCATCCTACTTTGAATGTTAATATAGCGTCTCTGAATGTAACGGAAGGAAATATGTAAGCAAGACGTAGTTCTCTGAAATATAGTGACAATAGGTTTTCTGTAAATAGGATAGAAATTTCGAATATAAAGAACAAGAAATGCACAAAGCAGGATATATTATAAAAAGTGAATAACATCTGTGATAAAAAGAGATAGTTAATTATCTTGCCTCCGTTTTATTTTATTAGATATTAACACAGTTACTAGAGCAATACATTTGGTGGAGGTCAACAAAAGGCCTATTATGTTTGTTGTAATAATAGGTTGTGCGCATAGTTTATGCTATCACGAATAATACGTTTTTGGATTGTTGGAAGATGGACGTGGTCGTTCGGTCGTTCGTCTTTTAATGACGTTAAAGGCGCTTTCGATTATGTTATTCTTTTTTGATGTTATGTTGTTATTTTATTTGATAGGAACTTTGAAGTTCATGCTGTGGTTGAAATACTGATATCCCTCATCGTTGTAGGATAATCAGTAATCCGATATTACGGTGGTTCCAGGTAAAATAAATTTTTTAATAATATCGAACAAAACTGCTTTCGTTCTATTTTCAACCACGACAAAATAAACACTTGCTCGGCTCTCGTATAACACTATCACCCACCCATTTTACTTTTTCTGTTCTACCCCTGCCATACTTTCGTTTTTCAAACTTGCTTTCATCAATTTCCACAATTACGTCAGGATCACCAATCGGAGAACTTTCATTCAACAACATTTCCACACAAACTTCACGACAGAAACTTTTCCAATCAACTACAGTACGCTTTGACAATTTTTTCCTTCATTAGTAGACTATGTAATGTGGGGTAACTTTCTCTTCCAATGTAATGCGTTACTTGATTTTACCATGAATATATTACACACTGTGTTTTAAAGAAATCGGAAGAGGCTTATTTTAAATATCTTATGCTTTGCTTTTCAAGATCCTTCGTAAAATCTAGTAAGAGGACCATCTCTAGCCCTTTTGGTGCCCTCCAGAAAATGAAAATCGGTTTTCATTCCCCGTTATTGTACAGATAGGTGACCCTTCTTTTCAACTTGTATAGCCCCCTCCTGCGGGTCTTATTGTTATGATGCAAATGTGAAAATATTGAAAATAAGTTTGAAACTTAACTTTGTTGTTTCAAAATTGTAAGTTTTTATTGTTTTTTAAGGATCATTCTTAAAGGTCTTATCAGATTAAGCTAAAACATTAAGATTCTGTTGACCGTCAGTTTGTAAATTTTCAAATCATTTACATTAGAAATTTATCTAAATGTTCATTTTAAGTTTAAGACTGAACGAAATATTAGTATTTCCCCTAATATATTTTCTTCTCCCTTTTTCAATGTGTCTTGTTTGTTGCAAAATTGTTCTGAATTGTTAGATCCACAATAACGACAATTAGTGAAAATGCTGGTGCATCATCTGATGCTTCTATCAATAGGTAGCTGTCATACTTGACGAACAATATATTTTTTTTTAATGTTTTATCAGTCCCATTAGGTATACTTATAAACTGTATACCTGTGGTATGGGACCAAGAATTTTGATATATTTATCTAAAGTTAATCCACCAGTTAAAAAATAATAATTAAATTATTCACTTAAAGTTAGTATATATTTCATTCTTAATATTTTATTAACTCATCCACCACATCAGAGATCATTTTTTTGTTTTATTTGTTTAAATGTTGAAGTGTCTTTTTGATTAATATTTATTTGACTGAAAATTTTATATTTAACATAATTTGTTAACCTGTATTCAATATGTTAACAATATGTTGTTTTTAATTTTATCCAATTTAAAATTTGTTTGCCAGTTGCGTCTAGTTTTTATTTCTACTTCTTGAGAATTTCTTTCTCTTATTACCTCAAAATAATTCTTAATCAAAATTTTGTACATTAATTTTTCATTTTTTATTCATATTTTTTTCTAACTATTTTCTCTGGGTAAGGATGTTTCATTAATTTTTTTTTCTTGGATGATATCTTCTTTTTTTCCAGTCTCGACTTACTGTGTAAAAATTACATTTTTGATTACAGAAGTCATCGTATTGAATTGACTTACTTCTTAAAACAGTACCAAATGTTAGCTTTTCTGGTTGGTTGGTTGGTGTTTTATGGCGCAAAAGCAGCTGCGGCTAAGCTGCGCCAAAAGCTGCGCTTTTCTGGTTAATAGAGGTTTTATTTAACAAAATTTTCTGGGGAAGGACCCCCGCACCGCGCTTTTGGTCTGGGTGATATTTTATCCCCCCTCTCTCTTATACGGGTTCCCCGTGGTTCAGTGTTTTCCCCCTCAAATCAGAATATTGAAATTCCGTTTATGAGATAATTAATGCAGTTTGGCTAGTTAAAAATATCAAGATATCCAGCATCAAAAATCCGTTTTAATAAATTAATAGTACGAATTTTTAAAAGTAAATTTACTGGCATGAACTTTACGGAAAAAAAAGAGACTTACTTCAAGCTCATTACTCTTTATCTTGCTAATGAAAATTAACTCTCACTAACCCAGAAAAATCAATTTTACTCGAATATGCAGAGAGAAGGATATCTGATGGTAGGAAAATATGTCACTCCAAAACTCTCAAATAAAATACTTCCCTTGGTCAAAAAAATGAAAAGTATCAGATGGCCGTAATTAAAGAGGAAATGCCAAATTATCAAAAATCCATTAGACCAAATTCCACCAAATTTGGTGTGAACACTATTTAGACCATGCGGTTTTGATTTCTTAAGAAAAAAAAATAGTTCAAAATTTCGCCACCAGGGAAAAAAAAATACAAGATTAAAAGCTTACACTTCACTCGCCCTTATTATTAAAATAATAATAGGCGGAATTTGGGGTGGGGGTGGGGAGCAAGGGAGGGCAGTCCCCCTCGCAGTATTTTGAGAACAACAAAAAACTAAATATAAGTCGCCAAGCTTTTTCACAAGCTTATTCAATTTTAACAATAATAAATTTCTCATGAATTAAATTATGTACAAGTTACCTTCAGTGATATATCTTAATGTTTGCGAGTGATTCACGGGTGAAATCCCGCCACGCGTGGGAGGACAATGCGTAAGTCTATTATTTATTGCAGTTCTCTGAAAGCTCTAAATATGCAGATTACAGTAAACTGACATAGATTGAAGGCTATAAAAAGATGAAAACGAACAGCGATGTTCGACTGATTGGCTAGGGTTGCTTGGTGGTACTTTGATGTTAAACTTTGGGTATGTACGATTTTACATGATCGTGCTTTGCTGGTGAAACTTTACTATCAAAAACACAAACATTGCTTCTGTCGCATTTGAGGAATACCGGAATATCGGGAAAAATTTAAATTTAGATTGAAAAATTTAAGGACATGCCGAATGACAATCACAAATTTGCGAAAAGTGATTTTGCGATTTGAAAATACGGATCATTAAAAGTGCTACCAGTATGAGGATGCAAACCGACATCAAACCAGCAACTTGAAACAGTTGCAACTCCTGCACTGGAACCAAACAATGCACACGCGTCCAGCAGTGCACGCTCAATATCTAGGCGATTTGATATGCCTTATGCAATGATGTGGAAAATTATGCGTAAACTGCTAAAGTTTTTCCCGTACAAGATCGGCCACACTCAACAACTGCTTCGAGAGATGCGGACGCTTGTCTCAACTTTTGTTTAATGTTCCTAGTTCCAATAGATGTCGAGGATGCATGGTCTTCGAATATCCTAGGAGTGATGAGGCACATCTAAATATAATTGTAAACATTGAGAATTTCTGCATTTTGGCGTTGGAGAATCCTTATGTGTCCCAGCAGATTCCTTTGCACTCATGGGAAAGTCACAATTTGGTTCGTTCATCATCAGTCCGTAATTTTTTGAAGAAATAACACCAAACCATCCCGTGACTGTTTCCATCAATGCTTTGAGATATCAACGAATGCTGCTTGATTTTGTTATTCCACAACTTCAACAGCGTGAATGCCTCGGATCCATCATAGTTATGCAGGATAAACCACCCCCTCACGACCCGGGGTTCGCTATATCTTTCTCTCTTTCCTATCTTTATTTTCATCACTTTTATATTAAAAATCTTTGGAAATATTTTCTTATTTCTTTATTTCCCCAAACATTGTCTAAACGCTTCTTTCTCATCTTGAAACAGATGTCTTCCAGTTGCTTTGTGATGCTCCCTCGAGCTTCCTTTTCATCTGGCACGCATTTTTGCACAACTTTCTTTTCTTATCTCAGATCCGCTTTGTTACTTTCAACCTCGCCATTCTTCAGTTTTATTGTCTTCTAACTTTCGGCCTGTCAACAGATGTACTCATAGACAGGCCGGCGTCTTCTGCAGTGGGTGACGTCACTACAGAGGGGCAGTGCATATAGGCGAACAGTAAAATACACAGTGTGAAGGGAGCATCCGAGAAGGGCAGACGGTCAGCTATTTGCTGCTCTTCGAATGCTTGCTCCCGTTAAAAGAATGTAGTTTCCTTGCCTAGGGAAGGCTGCTTGGCCCATCTTCAAAAGAATCAGGTGAGGTCCACTAGGAAGGTTAGGCTCAGCAATAATTCACATCATCAAATAGTTGTTGCATATAGTGTGTTCTGCGAGTCCTCCCCCCTTGCAAAGTGAGAGGCGACACTTCGCATTACGGAGGACTCTTTGCATCGAATAGATGTTCTTGAATTCCTCTGACATGTGAAGTACAACCGAAGTCCCTGAAGCTCACCTTAGTGCATTGGAATCGAATCTGGCTTGCCCTTCCCTCGTCATGTAAGCTCTGAAGCCAAGAGAAGGCAAACCGAAGTTGACGGTCCGGTCTAGCCACCTTGCGATCGGTCCGAGTGGCTCTGACCCGCATCATCTTTCCCGAGAACCTGTATGGACATAAGCAGTCCATACAGTTCAATAACTTGATTTCGTAGGCATGAAGACTGGTCCGGCGTTACGTGCTTTGGTATTTGTATTGGATATTTGTATATATTTTTATTTCTTTCGGAACCCCGGGGCAAATTATATGCGCACACACACACACACACACACACACACACACACACACACACACACAC
>JAFIDM010004315.1:51767495-51783150 GCA_023159025.1 Thereuonema tuberculata | reverse complement strand
CGTATGTTTTCTTTTGATTTAATACATATTTCTGCAATAATAAAGGTGTATCACTGAAATGACATTATTTTATTTAATTAAAATAAAACAGCAATCACATGGATAATAACAATAATGATTCAAGGATAATAACAAATCTATGCATTCCTACACACACATATACGCATATATTCACACTGAGTGGTCACTTTATTAGAGATTACATTTTAACTTGGACAGGTCATGTAATGACGCACAGTGGCGTAATAGCAACGAGTATCGTATAAAAGGCATGCTAGGAATCAAGAGAACTGTGTATCAGTACAGTTCGCCAAAACATGGGTAAAACGTGTAAACGATTTCGAACGAGACAGGATCATGGGGCAAGGACAGCTGGTTCCAGTATTTTGGAAACTGTGAAGATCCTCGGCTTTTCTCGTGCAACAATATCGCCGGTGCACAGGAAAATGGCAGTTGGGCTAAAAAAAATTCAGCAATAAGCGCAACTGTGGACAGAAAAGACCTGTGGATGAAAGAGGCAACAGGCGACTGGCACGAATTGTCTGCGGCAACAGAAGGATAACAACACGACAGATTCAAGAGTATAACGCAGGTGCACCAAAACTGCATATCGGAACGCACAACACGTTGCCGACGAAGTGCACCGTTTTTTGGCTACAGTGTTCCCAGACGTAGATGGCCACTTTCAAAAGATCAACCCACTCTTGTCATTTTGCTCATTGATCTCTGATTGGTTCAGTGAACATGACTCTGATTTCGTCTTTCTTCATTGACCATCTCAGTCATCTGATCTCAACCCCGCCAAGCATTTTTGGGACGAGGTGGAAAGATCCATTCAAAGCCTAGAGACATGACCATCCAATGTGAGCCAACTAAGGTCTATTCTTCTATCAGCATGACCAGTATTCTTGCGGAACGGTTCTCACATCTTGTAGAATCTATGCCTATAAGAATTGATTGGTGTTTTGCATCATTCGTCGAAGCTCCAAAATAGATTTTTTTAGACTCTTGCTCCATCTACTAGCGAAAGGTGTAAACTCTTTATAAAAAAAAAATTGATCCGGCTTGCTAACTCAATATAATTCTGATGAAAATTAATTTTTAATAACGCCAATCAACTAATCGTAACGAATAAGATTTGTCATAACGGGCTTTGAAGGATATTATTATAATTGATAATGATCAGAATTGTTCTGTGAAAGTATCTTAATTTTGATCCCACCCAAAACACTTCGTGTAAAATAAGTTACCAAGACTCACATGTCATAATGCTTTCACTGTTAAAAAGATATGAGATCTCATGTAGAGCCAAGCCCCTAAATCAACGAGGCCTAACTCTACAAGCCCCAACTCTAAAAACCCTATATCTTGGTCAAAAAGTATGCCTTGGCCGTTTCGTGGCTGTCACACAGACAATCCCATGAGTTATGTAAAGGATATGGAGTATGCCAAGGCACACTTTTTGACCAAGATAGTAGGGTTTTTAGAGTTAGGCCCCCCTGTAGAGTGAGGGGCTTGGCTCTAGATGAGATCTGATAACTTTTTAACAGTGAAAGTGTTATGAGCATCTTGGCAACGTATTTTACATGAAATGTTTTCGGTGAGATGAAATAGTTCCATGAAACGGCCAAGCCATACTTTTTGACCAAGATATAGGGTTTTTAGAGTTGGGGCTTGTAGAGTTAGGCCTCGTTGATTTAGGGGCTTGGCTCTACATGAGATCTCATATCTTCTTAACAGTGAAAGCATTACGACATGTGAGTCTTGGCAGCTTATTTTACACGAAGTGTTTTGGGTGGGATTTCATTTCTTTTTGTAGGATGAGATCTGATAACTTTTTAACAGTGAAAGCGTTATGAGCATGCGAGTCTTGGCAACCCCTTATTTTACATGAAATGTTTTGGGTGGGATTTCATTTCTTTTTGTAAGATGAGATCTGATAACTTTTTAACAGTGAAAGCGTTATGAGCATGTGAATCTTGGCAACTTATTTTACATGAAATGTTTTGGGTGGGATTAGCTATTACAACTAAATTTAGTTTTAAGATTACATAGAAAATGGATTTTTTTTTCAATACCCTACTTTTCTGTTTTTCTATTAGTCAACTTGTATATACAAGCTGTTTGCACTTTTGTAAGAAATCACATTATTACACAGTATTATTTAGGCCGAAGCATTGAGGGTACGACGTATTTCAGATCTTAATAAAATCCAAAGTATAAAAGCTAGATAAATGAAACTTAGCGTATTTCATTAGTATGGTAACTGCATCTTATCCTGAAAATTTGAGCTCTCTAGTATTATCCAGGCCGAAGCTATGAGGGTTCGATAATACATAACCAGACCCCCACCCTTTATGAGGGGTTGGAATGTGAAAGTTACGGATTTCTTAATTTTTTTGTTGTTTGTGTGCTAATCCTAACCTGCATACCAAATTTCAGCTTTCTAGGACTTCAGGAAGTACCCTAGAGGTTTTGATGATCATGAGTCAGTCAGTCAGTCAGTCAGTCAGTCAGTCAGTGAGTGAGTGACGGAATCGACGTATTAATAAAATCCAAATTATAAAAGCTAAATAAATGAAACTTAGCGTATTTCATTAGTCTGGTACCTGCATCATATCCTGAAAATTTGAGCTCTCTAGTATTATCTAGGCCGAAGCCATGAGGGTTCGAAAATACGACGAAACACTTCCAGAAAAGGTACGTAGTGCCCTTCCTGCCTTCGGCTCGTCTTGGCGGGGGCACTGCCGTGCCCCCAGATATTGTGATTTTTAAATAATTGTTGCTGATGACTTTCAGTAAGACCCTCGTAGATAAATTTCAGCAAGGAATTATTTATTTTTGACAGCGTTATTAATTAATTAAGTGTTTTCATGCGATTGAACTGAATTCAATTTTATTTTCTATTTTCAATTGTACTCAGCATTGTTGTACTTGAAAGGTAATCCCCATTGCATCGTAATGAAAAAAAATCTTGGATTTTGAATCTGTTTTTTGTTTTTTGGGTTGCAAAGTTCATCCTTTGTTTGTAACCAACCACCATTCTCGACATGCCTTTTTTTTATATAAATATTTTGGGGTTAATTGGTCCGAACATTAAACACCCGCCCCCATTTAAAATCCTAGTTACCCGTAAGGCACTCAGTTTTATCCCGATTCTTACATGTAAAATATGCTTTAAAGAAACTGTACTTCCATAATTAAATTAGAAAAAATATTTCATTTCGATTTTTTAAAATTACGACTAGATTAAGATTTAGAAAACAAATAAATTATAGAATAATAAAATATTAAAAAGTTTACGATATTTTTAAAGAGTCTACGGCTTACACTGGAGAATAACACAGGATTTTTCAATTTTCAAATTTTTTCATTTCTCAAAATCCTCAAATACCAGGAGAAGAGTGAATAAATATATCACAAAAATACATTACACAACATCACGTCAAATAATTTGATCAATGGTCAAATAAAAAAGGTGAATCATCCAGAAAAGATAAATAAAAGGACATATAGGAGTGGTATCCTCTAACGAAGATCAAGACAACTAATAGAAATGGAAACGAAAACAAAAACAAACTGGAAAACTGGATATAATTATGTTGCTTATTTCTTTTCTTTTTTCATGATCTTTCAGGGAATCAAAATAAAATTTCATATTTTGATTGGAGATTTGTCTAATATAGAATTTGAAAAAAAAATCTAAAAGCTCTCTATACATTTTCTTTGAAATTGATTATTACATATTTCCAAAATCTGTTTTATAAAAAAAAGATATACAACACTCTTCATTCCATAAAAAATGTGAAGTAATATATCAGCTCTTAAGTTTGTGCGAATATCTTAAAATCGAATTTTGGCGATTGATCAAATGATGCATAACACCATCCAATTCCGGCTGTGATCGAAGGCGCAGGAGGTGTTATTAGTATGGTGTTTCTAATAGTGGCCAATCAGTTTATAACATATCGACAATGGGCTCTGAAAAAGAAAGCTCTAGTACATGCATGTATGTTTTTAGATTGTAATTATATTTTTTTAAATTCATTTATATCTAGGCAGAATTTATTTATCCAATATTATGATTTAAAAGCACAAGTTAAACTAATTTTTACAAATTATTGGAACTAAAATATTTTTCTGCTTAATACGCCAAAGATTAATATGATGGCGACAACTGAAACTAAAATATTGTTCTGCATAATAACGCCACATATCAACTTGGACCATGGTGTGGAAATGGGAGGGAGGTGAGGGTATAAAAAAACATTGATGCAGGATACTTCTAAGGGGTTTTTGGGATAGATATAGATTTGTAAAGATTATATGAGTTTTTATAATCTGGAGAAGGAATGAGTAATAGCGCTGTGGAGAAGAGGAGAAAGTGTTGGAAAGTCTCATATTCTCCGATCTCCATATTAATTTCATATCTAGGGATCTCGAGTTACAAAATTCAAATATAACATTACTTTACAATAACAAATTGAAATTGTGAGATCACTTTTTATCACTTTCCCAGTTGGTTCAAAATTCACTTGATAGATACAGATTTTTGGACTAACTTGGAAAGTGATAACAAGTGATCTCACAATTTCAATTTCTTACTCCTTCATATCATTATAACCCGTATAAAAAAACGCATATTTTGCTATTATATACAAGGTGATTATAATTAAAGAATTTGGACTGAATATACTTGAAGAAAGGGGAAATGGTATGGCATAAGAAAAAAAAAATAGTTCCAAATGTTGGCAATAGATGACGCTTTAAGCGTCATAACATAAATGGCTACAAGTGACATTTGAATCCCAATATGACGGCTATGGCGTGAGTTGCACATTTAAACCAACTATACTGTTCAATGTGCTTGAC
This sequence comes from Thereuonema tuberculata, assembly GCA_023159025.1. Taxonomy (NCBI): domain Eukaryota; kingdom Metazoa; phylum Arthropoda; class Chilopoda; order Scutigeromorpha; family Scutigeridae; genus Thereuonema; species Thereuonema tuberculata. The sequence goes on along the minus strand of JAFIDM010004315.1, from coordinate 51,778,278 downwards.
TGTATCCGATTGTTACTGAAGAAATTATTTCGAAGTCATTCAACAATGGACCACTTGAGGATAGGCGGGGCTTCGTAGTTACAACATATCCCACCACGCTACTGCTTCGCATGTGGAATAAACAAAGCCATGTGCTTTTTTTAAACAGATTTAGATATAGAAGAAATATTATATTAAAGAAGGATATTCCAAGCGTTTTTACAGAATTATTACAATAAGGATCTGCACAGTACTGAACCATCCGTCTTGAAATATTAAAAATCGACGATTTTTTAAGTAATTCACACAAAGTTATATGTTTGTTTATGCCACAAGCTCTCACCGCATGTGGGATACACGTCATACGTGACGTCGATAGGGGCGTAAACATCAAGTGGTCCATTGTGGCACTGTTAGTTTAAAGCCCATCCACCACGGCAAGGTCGTACCACATTGGATGGGAAAAATTGTCTTGAGGCCAAAAACCGCATAAAAAGCAACAATGAAATCGGTTTTTAATTGTCCTCAGGCCCAAAAAAGCGTTAAAAACAACCATGAAATCGGTTGTCAATTTGCGCAAGACATGTTCAATATGCTGTCCACCGTTTTCTGCCACAAGTTGAAACCGAGAAACAGCATGTTCCACAACTTATCGGAATGTCTGAGGGGTCACGTTGTGAATGTATTGCGCAGTGCTTGCCTTCCGTTTGCAATCGGACCACTAAACACAACATTTTTCAGATAACCCTACAGCCAGAAGTCACAAAGACTAAGATCAGGTGATCTTGACGGCGAGGCTGTTGGAAAATGACGACTAATAATGCTATCATTTCCGAAATGCCTCTTGAGCAGCTGTTTACTGGCTTTGCAATGTGCGGAGGGCCATCTTGCATAAAAATGATGCTACCCACATATGCACGCAAGTGTCGGAATTGACCATTGACGGTACAGGTAACAAGACCCGCACGACCCATCTCCCCCCAAAAAAATGGCTCTACGATAAACGCTGGCATCAACCCACACCACACAGTTACTTTTGCAGAATGAAGAGGTACTGGTTCACGTGCGAACAGATTTTCCGTTGCCCATATTCTGCAATTTTGAGTATTGGCCTGTCCTTGGAGATGGAAATGGGCTTCGTCTGTCCACAAAATGTTCCATGGCCATTCATTCTATGGTCATCCACTTGCATGCGAGCAAGAAATTCTAGAGTAACCCTTTCTCTTACTGGCAGGAAGCAACTCCTGAACATGGGTAATTTTGTATGGATAGCAATGCAGAATATATACTTTTATTCACCGTGCTCACAGCATGCCTAAAGTTCGGGCAATTCCCCGTGCACTGCACGTTTGCACAACACCCCTCGTCTCTTCCTGGACTGCTGTGGCCACATCTTCTACTGACTTCGAAGCAATTGGTTTCCTCCCACTGCCAGATTTCAGTTCAAAAAAACCTGTCTTTTCGAATTTCTTCACCATCTTTTTTTTAGAAATCGAAACCGCATTTCCACTCTGTATGACCCCAGAATGTTGTTACGATTCGTCCAATACATTCCGCGCTTCAGGGCTCTGAACACCTCACGTTATTTGATGCCCACCCGGTATATAAATGTAGACCTATATACATTGTCCGGCCACTTTGTTAGGTATACCTACCTATTAGCGTGTTGGGCCTTCTTTAACCCTCAAAACAGCCTGAATTCGTCGAGGCATGGATTCCACAAGATGCTGAAAACGTTGTTGAGATATTGTGTACCATGCAGACATGACTGTGTCTTGCAGTTCCTGAAGATTTACCATTCCAGGACATCCCACAAATTTTCAATCGGGCTGAGATCCGGGGATTGAGCGGGCCACTGCAGTAAGAAAAAGTCATCATCATGTTCCTCAAACCATCCCTTACTGATGCGGGCTTTGTGCAACCGGCGCATTATTCTGCTGGATGGAGCCATCTGCATGAGGATAAACTGTTAACATGTACGCTCCGATGTTTAGGTACGCTCTAGCATCCTGACGTGCTTCCAGAGGCATCAATGGACCCAACGTGTGCCAGGAAATCATTCCCCACACCATAACAGACACTGCCTCCATCGGCTTGAAGAGTTGTTGTGAGACACAGCATTTTTGCGCGCACCAGCGTTGTATCTAATAGAGAGGCCGACTACATCCTTTATATATTTAGTGTAAAAGCTGCGTGGATTTCTATACCGTATATATCGGTTATAAAATAGATAACGTATTTATATATACATATTTATGCATTGTATATATTTATTTATATAACGTATTTGTACATCGTATATATTTATTTATATAATGTATTTATACATCTTATATATTTATTTATATAACGTATTTATATATATTAATATATATTCCATACCGTATATATCGGTTAGAACATAGATAACATGCAAGTAGACCCTTTAATTCCTTAAAAAGGAATTAAAGGTTCTACTTCCAGGTTATTCTTTTTGGAACAGTGGCCTACTGTACATTCCCTATTTTCACGCTGTGCAACAGTTCCTAATATGGGAAAACTTGGTGTAGAACATGGTGAAAGAACAGAGAGGGGATGCTCGCCAAAAGAAACCAAAAAACAAAACAAACAAAAAAAACACCTGAATGAAACGAAAAATAGTAATAAAAACAATAAATGAAGCCAAATAAAAGCAAATAAAATAAAGTAATAAAAATAACATTAAAAAAGTTTAAAATTCGCTAACAATATTTTAATCACTGCTAACAATACATTACAATTATAAAAATATGTCTACCTTGTCGTGGTGGAGGGGCTTGTGTGCACCAATGACCCGGAGAGCTATGCCGGCGGTAGCGTAGCTACTGGTAGGGCCTCCCAAGCCGGTTTGGTCGAAGGGTAGGTGCCAGACCAAATGACCACCCTGGTCCTCCAGGTTGGGGTTATGACAATAGGCCTGCACCCTATTTCTTGTAAAAAATATCTCACGTAAAAAGAATCAACAAGAATAATAAACCGGATGATTTTAATGGACAGCAACTAAGGCTACCGAAAAGGACTATGATTATGGCTACCTGGAATGTGCAAGGTATTAGATCAAAATGGATTGATGTAAAGATAGAGATTGATTCGATGAGGGTCGATTCGATTGTTTTAACAGAGACTAAGAAAAAAGGATCAGGAATAGAAAAACTGGAGAATTTATTCATTTATACTCAGGAGTTCCAAAGGAGGAAAGAGCAAAACGAGGAGTATCAGTTTTAATGAAAAAGAAATTTGAGAGAAATCTTAAGAACTTTGATGCTGTGGATGAAAGAATTTTAAAGATGAATATGGATATTTTTGGAAGAATTATTACTATTTTGGGAATTTATGCTCCGAATAATGATGACATTATTGAAGTTAAGAATATGTTTTATCAAAAACTGCAGGAAATTATTGATGAAATTGGAGGAACAAGAGAAATTATAATGATGGGTGATTTCAATGGAAGAACTGGATGCAGGAAGAGAGATAACATTGTTGGAGAGTTTGGAGAGGATGTAGTCAACGATAATGGAGAAAGACTTATTGAATTTTGCAGAACTAACGATCTCAAGATTACAAATGGTTTTTATAAACACAAAGATATTCATAGATACACATGGTATCAGCATACTAGACAACTTAAAACAATTATTGACTATATAATTATTAAACAAAGGGCTCAATTAAAATTATTAGACATCAGAGTACAGAGAGGAGCAGAATGTGGCTCAGATCATGTTATGGTGCGAGCAAGACTTGCATTTCCTTATTCGGCTAATATAATTAGAGAGAAAAGAAATCCCACAGAGATGGACGATATTGATATCCCAGAATATATGTTGGAAGGATTAACAGAAGAGAGTACAAAAGGACTTTTTCAAGTAAGATTAGATGAAAAATTAGAAGAAAGGAATTATACTAATACAACCGAACTATATCAACATATTAAATCATCTTTACAACAGGCTGCAAAGGAAGCACTAGGACAAAAAAGAAAAGGCAAAAATTCCCCAAAAAACTTTTGGTGGGATAAGGACATTGAAAAGATTGTACAACAGAAAAAAGAAGCCTATTTGAGGTGGATGAGTTCAAAAAAGGAAGAGGATAGACAAATTTATAGAACTTTTAGAAATGACACTAAGAAATTAGTAATAGAGAAAAAAAGAACATCCTGGGATAAAAAATGCAGAGAAATTGAGACATATATTGGAGGAAGACGATGTACAGAGGCATGGAAATTTTTAAGGAATATTAGAAAAGAAGGTAATAATTCATGGCAAGGAATATCGGTTGAGAAATGGGAAGAATATTATAAGACTTTGCTTACAGAAACTAGAAATGAATTTCAAGTAAAAAATACACATATTGATACCATACAACAACCTATACTATTGGAACTTGAGAGAGTTAAAACAATTAAAAAATTAAAGAATCAAAGAGCAAGTGGTCCCGGTGGAATATCAGCAGAACTAATCAAAAATGGAACAGATAAATTGCTAAGATTAATTACACAATTATTCGAAAGATGTTTAAACGGAGAAGAAACACCAGAAGAGTGGAGAATTGGATATTTAACATCAATTTATAAGAAAGGAGACAGACAAAAATGTGAAAATTACCGTGGCATTACTGTAACAGCAACGTTTAGTAGACTGTATGGACGAATTTTAAAAGATTTTCTTGAAGAAGAAATAAGAACGAAAGAAAGTGAAGAACAAAGTGAATTTAGAGCAGGAAGATCATGTATGGATAATATATTTTGTCGTAAACAAATTATTGAAATGGAAATGGCGGTGGGAAATCAAATTCATCTTCTGTTTATTGATCTAACGAAGGCATATGATAATGTTCCAATCGCAAAATTATGGAATGTATTAAAGGAAATAAACAAAACTTTAAATATTATTAGAGCAATTCAAGAACTTTACAGACAATCAAAAACAAAGATTAAAGTAGGTCAAAGATTATCAAAAGGCTTTATAACAGATAAAGGACTCAGACAGGGATGTTGTATCTCCCCAACACTTTTTAAAATTTATGTTGAAGCAGCATTAAAAGTTTGGAAAGAAAACTGCAGAGGATTGGAATTAATGTGAAAGGAACGTCAATGTTTACTCTGCAGTTCGCCGATGACCAAGTCATAATTGCAAAGAGTAAAAATGATTTAGAGAGAATGACGATAACAATTAAGGAAGAATATGAGAAATGGGGACTATACATGAACGTTGGCAAGACCAAATATCTATGTATAGGAGGAAATGAGACGGATCTAAATCTAAATAATAACATGAAAATAGAAAGCTGTGAGCATTATAGATATCTCGGAGTAGACAATAATAGAGAAGGCAGAGACTCACAAGAAATTAAAAACAGAATTTGTCAAGGAAGGAAGGCTATAAAACTATTAAATTCTATTTGGTGGAGTGAAGAGATCTCTAGGAAAAGAAAGTATAATATATACAATTCTATTGTAAAGAGCATCTTTTTATATGGGGCAGAGGGATGGAGAATTACGGAGACAGAAAAAAAGACTTTCATGAAACTTACTTGGCGACGAAGATTTATGAATTCTTCTCGGGTTTCCTGCCAAGTAAGAATTTTGGAGTGGTCGAAGCTTTCGGACGCTTTTATGGAATCCTTTCTTCAGAGAATGAGAAGCGAGATCACCATGGTCTTTTAAATCGTATAAGCGCCGCTCTCTGTTCAGTCTGCGTTTTCAGTTGGAGGTGTTTTGGCCCGAAGACAGGCTCCTCTGCGTGATTGGTTGCGAAGGTCCATAGCTGTGAGCCACGTGCTGCTGAGTTGTAGCCCGTTGTCTTTGTTAAGAGTGTTAATGGCCAAGGCTTCCAGGATGAGACGATCTCAGAAACTAGAGGAATTGGCAAAGATGGAGGTGGCGGAAAAATCGGGCTGGTGGCCAAGGTCGATGCAATGCTCGGCCAGAAAATAGAAGAAACCACAAATTATACATATGTAGGATAATTGATCAGCAGAGAACAAGATTATTCACTTGAAATAACTTCAAGGTTTAAGGCAAGCTAGAGATCAGGGAAACACTGCAGCAAATTACTCAGAAGCAATATCCCAATATGCCTGAAGAGAAAACTGTTTAGCCAGTTTACTCTCGCAACACTGGATCCGAGTCATGGACTCTTGACAAAAAAAAGCAGAAAACTAGAAAAGACACAGAAAGATGGAAAGACTGATGACAGGAATGGATTAGATTACTTGTGAGTGTGGGTAGTTTGACAGCCGAGCACGTCGACCTGAAAGATCTAGTGTGCTATCCCACGGAAAGAAGGACAGTCGGAGAGAAAGACTAAGAAAGGTTGGTGTGAGGAATGCAGGTGAAACGGGACAACCACGGGAAAACCTGCCCAGCGCCACCAACAACGAAACCCACATGAGAACCGAACCCGATACTCAGAGGTGACAGGATGACAGGAATAACATATTTAATGATGTCAAGAGCACAACATTAGCAGGAAATCATCAAAATGCACTGAGTAGAAATTCAGATAGGAAATAGGCTTCCATCATTTAGATACAGGGTTATAAATTTAAATTTCACTCACCCTAGGACATCAGTTCAGGAAAAATAGGATAATCAAAAAAAATTAAAGATCGATTGAATTAAATGCATAACTTTCAATAAATATGAGGGCTTTTATGTAATTTAAAATGAATAAATGAATTAAATAATTACTGCACAAATTTAGAATTAGTTCTTCAAGACAAAAACTTCTCAGACATTAATGGTACGTATTATTTAACGAAATTAAAACGTTAAATAGTTTTATTTCTGAAATTGTAAATACTACTCTCGAAGTTTTGAAGTAAATAACACAAAGAATTAAAAAAAGTACATCAGTTATATATATATTTATTTCCAAATTTCGCCGCTGACGAAGTGGAGACTGATTATATCTCCATGGAAACAGTGATTTGTTTTTTGATCGGCATTTCGAAAGCAGTGATTTGTTTTTTTAATATTGGAATTTTAAAATCACAAATCACTGCCCGCCTCTTTTATAGGTTTAGTAATGTAAGTTGATTTTTATTCTTATATTCTATACTTTCTGAATTCTAAATTGCAAATGATTGATTGAAATCTTTGCTTTACGAAATTTGAAGACCACCAGCTTCAAGTTTTATGTATTGGATTTATATATATATATATATTTATATATAAGGCTTGGCCCTTAAGATCGACTAATATTTTTTTTTATTAAAAGTGACCAAGCATAAGAAAAAAAAAAGAATTCGTATCCCGAACCATCACCGATCTTGTTTGGACTCGTCAGCTACATTTATCCTCGATGATTGGCTCGGGAAGAAGCGATGTTTCTTATGTGTCTCCGTTAGTTTTCAATTTTTATGTTAAATTAGAAATACTAAAATCTCTTTTCTTTGATTTTGTTTGCCGATTCATTATTTTCTTTTTTTCGTAATTATTGCATTTGAGTAGTAATTTTCCGTTAGCCTATTTGAAGAATGTTTTTGCTTTCACGGTTTTTTTCTTATCTTTGTTTTTCTTTTTGAGCATATGACATAGTAGCCAGGAAGTCAAAGCCTGGCAGCCTCAGTTGCTACTTCATTGTGTGTAACCCGGATGCACCATGGTGGGGGGGGGGTTGGGTTGGGCTTCATATTCACAGAAAAAGAAGACTGAAACATCCAAGACCGTTCCCGGGATTTGAATCTGGGTTCCGACACCGCAGTTGCGTGAAACGGCTTTTTTTATCTAAAAAAGTTTCACGTAAGTTAAACAATATTTAAACAAAGCAAAGTAAACGCAGCACTTGAATAAAAGGAGAAATTGCCTTTCTGATTAGATTATGGGAAGGAATTGGGAACGGCCGTTTCGTCCTTCTACGGACTCATCAGCCCAATCCTCGCCTTCCCTTAACCAAATCAGAAAGGCAAGATCTTATTAGTAAAAGTCACCGCCGACCCGGCCGTGACTCCATCAACAACAAAAGACAAGAAAATAAATTGCTGCTTCTCTCGACGCAAGGCTTTTTGCTTTTTCTTTTTTACTTTTTAAACAATATTTATTTTCAGAAAAACTTTCATTGCGATATTTTGGTTGCTTTTACCTTAGTGTGATATGTTATACTACAGGGTAGCCATAATTAATGAGGAGGTGTTTAGAGCCCAATTACCTATTGGACCAAACTCCACAAAATTTCTTGTGAACACTATTTTTGCTGTCGGTTTTTGATTTCTTAAAAAAAAAAAAAAAAATGAGTTCAAATTTTGATACCAGGGGAAAAATGGCGCTGGAAGCTATATGTGTCGAAAAAATCGAGCGTAATAAAGAAAGTTTAAAATCAATATAATTTTTATTTGGCTTCATTTACAGATGTGATTCAATATGTTTTCCTTGCAACGGTTCCAATAATTGCATTCTGTGAATAGCATTTCATACAGCAGAACACAACAGATCTCCTGTGATTTGTCTTGATGTTATTCGGTCCTTTAATGTCACTAAGTTATCGACGCCTCCTTGTTACACAAAGCTTTTCAAATATCCCCATAACCAAAAGTCACACCTGAACGATAAGACTTTGCTGTACATCCAATCTGTAATGCCTAGCCGTGATTCATATGCAAACATAGTGGGCTAAAAGAAAGAGAATTTATGCAGTGGATTGCTTAAATGGATAAACGAGGCTCCGGGCCACAAATTTACCTCGTTTAAGGGTTTAAGAAATAAGGAACGGAGAGTTGAGGATTCGGGGAGAATATGGCGGTGTTAGGCAGTCAAGACAAACCGAAAGGGGACTGTTTTGTAAACAAAGAAGGGAAGAAAGGAGGAGGGAGGTCACGCAGTCTGGGGGGATAGGGAGATAACTGAGAGAGAACTGGTCTGCGGCACTTCACACTGAATTGAGCTGTTGTCACTTAGCCTCGACCAACGCAAAATCAATAAATAAAATACAATGTCAGTAAATAAATCCCAAAAATAAATAATGCGGGATAACTAGATTAAGGATACAAAGAGGTCTAATAATAATAAATATATATATATATATATATTGTAACGGGACATTGGGGGACAATAAGTTAACTAAGGTGGTTTCAACTATGTGGTTCTACACTCTCATGTTGGGCGCCAACCGTTTTCATACGGTAAAATTTACTTTCCCCTCTAGGTCGTCACATCCCCGGATAATTGCTCAGCCCACTCACGTATGGGGAACACGCCACACCGTCACTAAATTAAGGACTACTACTTCAACAACATAAACTGAACTTAACAATTTATTTGCCAATTAAAAATAACAAGCTTCTACTTCGAAGACTGTGTCAATGCGAATTAACTTGGAGACTGTTTAGCTATCCTACTTATGCACCATTTCTCTCACTAATGCTGCACTAAAAAAAAACTAAAGTAAGGGCTTTCCACAATTTTATCCATTCACTTAACTAACTGAATTCTCATAACTTCCTATCGCTAAAAGTTAAGCATTTTCACTGCTTTTTGGCTTTTCACCTTGTTTTGGCTTAATTTCACCTCGTGTGCGCGTGGATAAATTCACTACACTGCACTATTAATGTTTTAATTAGCTCCGCTAATTGGACTGAATTTGACGCACTTGAACAGCGGAAAGTAATTCACAGAAATAAATTCCATTCACATTATTTCTCCAGTGCGGGTACCCACGCACGCTAATTTGTAGGATTTTCTCTTCAACCTGGGAATTCCCTTTGACTTTTTAGGCTATCCACGGTTGCCGTTCTAACTATACAACTGGTTTATCACACCCTAACCTAAGTTTTGGTTCAAAGTCTTGCATTCCGACTCGAACGAACCCGAGAATTATCACTGGCGTAAATAATAGTTTGCAGGCGGCGAATGGACGAGAGAGAGACCTACCACTCCTCTGCAAGGCATTAAATAAGTTCAGGCTTCGCGCCTCCTATTACGTAATTATCCTGGCGTCCTATTGCAATGCGAGGTTGGATATCTTATCAAATAAGGCAAGTGACATCACCAAAGGTGATGACTCTGATTGACCAATAATTAATCGGACAATTCCTCACAAGGAAATGATTGCGTCATATATATATCAACAAAATTAAATGGAATTTTCCGCGGCTAAGCTAAACGAATTAATTCTGCTTAAATTAATTCCGAAAAATTAAAATCTTAAATTTAATTTATTTCAAATTCAACTAAGCTTTAAAAAATTACATTGAATCTTAACACTAGCTAAACTTCTTTTTGAAAAGCCTAAAAGTACACTATACTGTCAAAAGTTACGAAACCTTAATCTAGGATATTTTCCTAACTTAAAGTTTAAAGCTAAGCAATTTTAATGCTAAAACTAAACTAGTAAAATTGACTAAAATTAGCTAAACAAAAATTTCGCATTTGACTTACAAAAATAAAACAACTTAAGATAATTTTTCTTATTTTTACATTTTTTTTGGGTTGAGACTGACAATAATAACAAATTTACTAAATTTCGACTGTACATTGAACTGTAATATATGTGTAATAACACAATCATCCATCCGTCTATCCATCCATCCATCCATTCATTCATCCATCCATGGATGGATGGATGGATGAATGGATATATATCTATATATCAAATGGGCAAACTCAAATGATGCTTTTCGAGTTTAGTGATGCAAAGATTTCAATTAATCATTTGCAATTTAGAAATTTAGAGCGTAAAGAATATAAGAATAAAATTAACTTATATTACTAAACATATAGCCAAGCCGGACAGCTATCTGAAATTTAAAATCCCAATGCAAATTTTAGATAGCTGTCCGGCTTAGC
>JAFIDM010004315.1:51751551-51767395 GCA_023159025.1 Thereuonema tuberculata | reverse complement strand
TGTTTTCCCCGGTGACGGTCACCCACTGCAGAAGACGCCTGCCTGTCTCTGAGTACATCTGTTGACAGGTCGAAAGGTAGAAGGCAATAAAACTGAAGAAAGGCGACGTTGAAAGTAATAAAACGGATCTGAGATAAGAAAAGAAAGTTGTGCAAAAAATGGGTGCCAGATGAAAAGGAAGCTCGAGGGAGCATAACAATGCAACTGGAAGACATCTGTTTCAAGATGACAAAGAAGCGTTTAGACAATGTTTGGGGAAATAAAGAAATAAGAAAATATTTCCAAAGATTTTTAATACAAAAGTGCTGAAAATAAAGATAGGAAAGATAGAAAGATGTAGCGAACCCCGGGTAGCGAGGGGGGTGCTTTATTCTGCATAATTATGATGGATCCGAGACATCCATGCTGTTGAAGTTCTGGAATAACAAAATCAAGCAGCATTCGTTGATACCTCACAGCATTGACGGAGCAAGTCATGGGACCGTTTGGCGTTATTTCTTCAAAAAATTACGGATTGATGATGAACCAAACTGTGACTTTCGATGAGTACAAAGGAATCTGCTGGGACACAAGGATTCTCCAACGCCAAAATGCAGAAATTCTCAATGTTTACAATTCTGTTAGATGTGCCTCATCACTCCATAGGATATTCGAAGACCATGCATCCTCGACTTCCATTGGAACTAGGAACATTAGAGAAAAGTTCAGATGAGCGTCCGCATCTCTCGAAGCGGTTGTTGAGTGTAGCCGATCTTGTACGGGAAAAACTTTAGCAGTTTACACATAATTTTCCACATCGTTGCATAAGGCATATCAAATCGCCTAGATATTGCGCGTGCACTGCTGGACGCGTGTGCATTGTTTGGTTCCAGTGCAGCAAACGCAACTGTCTCAAGTTGTTGGTTTGATGTCGGTTTGCATCCTCGTACTGGTAGCACTTCGAATGATCCCGTATTTTCAAATCTTCTTCTTCTTACGAGTTTGGCCTACTATGGACCGCGGGAAACAATTGACTAGATGAATAGTCTTTTCCTCTCCTCCCAGTATTTCTTCATTCTCTCACTCTGCTTCCGCCTTCTGTCATCTGACCAGATTACCTTGGTCCTCGTAGTTTCTTTACCCTGGAACCCCCTGAATCCATTAACTCTCATTCTAAACATTTTCCTATTCCAGATCTCTTCTGAATTAATCCCAACTTGTTGCATGTCTCTTCTAGTTTCCTCAACCCATTTATTCGTCGACTTTAAGTTGGTGATATAGTCGAAGATCTTCTTAGTTAATCTAGATTCGCTCATTCTTACGAGGTGACCATAAAATATCAGTCTTCTCTTACGTATCGTGTCTGTAATCTTTTCCACCCGTTTGTATAAATCCATATTTTTCCTCTTCCTCCATGTACCATCCTCTCTTTTTTCCGGTCCGAGTATCTTCCTTAAAATTTTTCTTTCTCTCTTTTCAAGTTCCTCTATTTCCCCTTTTTTGTTTAAAATTAGGCATTCTGAACTGTAGATCCCTTCCGGCTTGACAACCGTGATATAGTGTCTGAATTTTGCGTTGTAGGAGAGAGCTTTTTTGTTATATATATTTTGCACTAACCTGTATGCCAGTTCCAACTTACTGATGCGTCCTTTGATTGCCTCTTTATCAAGACCATTTGGCTGGATCCATTCTCCTAGATACTTAAATTTGTCAGTTCTTTTAACCTTTCCATATATTGTATTCAGGTGCGTTTCTCTATTATGTTTGTATTCCATGTATTCAGTTTTCTCATATGAGATCTTGAGTCCTGTTTTTCAAATCGCAAAATCACTTTTCGCAAATTTGTGATTGTCATTCAGCCTGTCCTTAAATTTTTCAACTCCGGTATTCCGGTATTCCTCAAATGCGACAGAAGCAATGTTTGTGTTTTTGATAGTAAAGTTTCACCAGCAAAGCACGATCATGTAAAATCGTACATACCGAAAGTTTAACATCAAAGCACCACCAAGCAACCATAGCCAATCAGTCGAATATCACTGTTCGTTTTCATCTTTTTATAGCCTTCAATCTATGTCAGTTTACTGTAATCTGCATATTTAGAGCTTTCAGAGAACTGCAATAAATAATAGACTAGCGCATTTTCCTCCCACGCGTGACGGGTTTTCACCCGTGAATCACTCGCAAACATTAAGATATATCACTGAATGTAACTTGTACGTAATTTAATTCATGAGAAATTTATTAGTGTCAAAATTGAATAAGCTTGTGAAAAAGCTTGGCGACTTATATTTAGTTTTTTTGTTTTTCTCAAAATGCTGCGGGGGCAACTGCCCTCCCTTGCTCTCCCCCCCCCCTCAAATTCCGCCTATTGTTATCTTATTTTTCTTCAACAGATGCCCTAGGGTGAGTGAAGTGTATACTTTTAACCATATATTTTTTTTTCCCTGGTGGCGAAATTTTGAACTAGTTTTTTTTTCTTAAGAAATCAAAACCGCATGGTCTAAATAGTGTTCACACCAAATTTGGTGGAATTTGGTCTAATAGGTTTTTGATAATTGGGCATTTCCTCTTTAATTAAATATTTAGGTATTTTTGATTACATATACTATATTTATATTTTGTGTGTTTTTGGTCTTGTGTATTGATATTTTGTTTATATATTTTTTAGTTGAATAATTTTGGCATGAGAGATTGTTATTTAAAGTTTTATTTTCACAATTAGATTTAGAAATTTTTAATGTTATACAGTATAAGCATTATGTTATATAGTAATGTTATACAGTATAAACATTGAAAGAAAGAAATTGTAATTAGAATAATAAGTAAAAAATAATTTGGGAACCTTAAATTTGATTGTAATGAATGATATTTATAATAATTTTCTTTTTGTATTTGATTTTCTTTTTATATTTCTGTGATATATTGATTTTTATATAATTATATAATTGAATCTAATTTAAATATAATTCGTATAATTGCGTAATTATATAATTTTTATATGATTTTATATGATTAATACTTTTTAAATTACAAATATAAATTATTTATACTTTAAGCACCTGCATCACAGGATTTCATTTTGAAAACCTAGCAGGACTGTAATTTTAAATTTAGAAATAAATAAATAAAAAAAAATAAATAAATAAAATTATGGCCATCTGATACTTTTCGTTTTTTTGACCAAGGGAAAACGGTGTGTATTTTATTTGAGAGTTTTGGAGTGACATATTTTCCTACCATCAGATATCCTTCTCTCTGCATATTCGAATAGTAAAATTGATTTTTTCTGTGGTACTGAGGCTTAATTTTCATTAGCAAGATAAAGAGTAATGAGTTTGAAGTAAGTCTCTTTTTTTTCGTATAGTTCATGCCAGTAAATTTACTTTTAAAAATTCGTACTATTAATTTATTAAAAGGGATTTTTGATGCTGGATATCTTGAGATTTTTAACTAGCTAAACTGCATTAATTATTATCATAAGCAGAATTTCAATATTTTGATTGGAGGTGGAGAACACTGAGCCACGGGGAACCAGTATTAAGGAGAGGGGGATAAAATATCACCGAGACCAAAAGCGGGGTGCGGGGGTCCTTCCCCAGAAAATTTTCTTAAATAAAACCTCTATTAACCAGAAAAGCTAACATTTGATACTGTTTTAGTAAGTAAAGTCAATTAAATACGATGACTTCTGCAATCAAAAATTCTGTAATTAAGTCGAGACTGGAAAAATAGAAGATATCAACCAAGAAAATAAAATTTGATGAAACATCCTTACCCAGAGAAAATAGTTAGAAAAAAATATGGAATAGTAAAAAAAAAATGAAAAATTTATATACAAAATTTTGATTAAGAATTATTTTGAGGTAATAAGAGAAAGAAATTCTCAATAAGTAGAAATAAAAACTGGCAAAAAATTTTTAAATTGGATAAAATTAAAAACAATATTGAATACAGGTTAACAAATTATGTTATATAAAAAATTTTCAGTCAAATAAATATTAATCAAACACTTCAACATTTAAACAAATAAAACAAAAAATGATCTCTGATGTGGTGGATGAGTTAATAAAATATTAAGAATGAAATATTTACTAACTTTAAGTGAATAATTTAATTATTATTTTAACTGGTGGATTAACTTTAGATAAATATATCAAAATTCTTGGTTCCGTACCACATGTATACAGTTTATAAGTATACCTAATGGGATTGATAAAACATTAAAAAAAAATATTGTTCTTCAAGTGTGACAGCTACTTATTGATAGAAACCTCAGATGATGCACCAGCATTTTCACTAATTGTCGTTATCGTGGATCTAACAATTTAGAACAATTTTGCAACAAACAGACACATTGAAAAACAGAGAAGAAAATATTATAAGGGGAATACTAATACTTCGTTCAGTCATAAACTTAAAATGAACATTTAGATAAATTTCTAATGTAAATGATTTGAAAGTTTACAAACTGACGGTCAACAGAATCTTAATGCTTTAGCTTAATCTGATAAGACCCTTAAGAGTGATCCTTAAAAAACAATAAACTTTGTTGTTTCAAAGTTGTAAGTTTTAAGTTTTAAACTTATTTTCAATATTTTCACATTTGCATCATAACAATAAGGACCGGGGGGGGGGGGGGGGGGCTATACACGAAGAAAAGAAGGATCATCTATCTGTACAATAATGGGGAATGAAAAACCGATTTTCATTTTCTGGAGGGCACGAAAAGGGCTAGAGCGGGTCCTCTTAATAGCTTTTACGAAGGATCTTGAAACGCAAAGAATCAGGTATTTAAAATAAGCCAAACCTCTATCCTTTTCCGATAGAGTTCTTTAAAACACTGTGTGTAATATACTCATGGTAAAATCAAGTAACACATTACATTGGAAGAGAAAGTTACTCCACCTTACATAGTCTACTGATGAAGGAAAAATTTGTCAAAGCATACTGTAGTTGATTGGAAAAGTTTCTGTCGTGAAGTTTGTGTGGAAATGTTGTTGAATGTTTGGTGATCCTGGTGTAATTGTGGAAATTGATGAAAGCAAGATTGGAAAACGAAAGTATGGTAGAGGTAGAAGAGTAAAAGGAAAATGGGTGTGTGGTAGTGTTATACGAGAGCCGAGCAAGTGTTTATTTTGACGTGGTTGAAAATAGAACGAAAGCAGTTTTGTTCGATGTTATTAAAAAAATTATTTTATCTGGAACCACCGTAATATCGGATTACTGATTATCCTACAACGATGAGAGATATCAGTATTTCAACCACAGCATCAACTTCAAAGTTCTTATCAAATAAAATAAGAACATAACATCAAAAAAGAATAACATAATCGAAAGCGCCTTTAACGTCATTAAAAGACGAACGACGAACGACCACATCCATCTTCCAACAATCCAAAAACGTATTATTCGTGATGGCATACACTATGCGTACAACCTATTATTACAACAAACATAATACCCTTTTGTTGACCTGCACCAAATTTGTTGCTCTAGTAACTGTGTTAATACCTTCTAAAATAAAACGGAGACAAGATAATTAACTAATCTCTTTTTATCACAGATATTATTCACTTTTTTATAATATATCCTGCT
The DNA here is from genome assembly GCA_023159025.1 of Thereuonema tuberculata. NCBI lineage: Eukaryota > Metazoa > Arthropoda > Chilopoda > Scutigeromorpha > Scutigeridae > Thereuonema > Thereuonema tuberculata. Next base: position 51,761,821 of record JAFIDM010004315.1, on the reverse strand, counting down.
TTGTGCATTTCTAGTTCTTTATATTCGAAATTTCTATCCTATTTACAGAAAACCTATTGTCATTATATTTCAGAGAACTACGTCTTGCTTACATATTTCCTTCCGTTACATTCAGAGACGCTATATTAACATCGAAAGTAGGATGACAGATGACTGCAGCCACTTTTGTTTGAAAGGAAACGGACTAAGCCATAGAACCAAAATACGGAAACCGTTTTCCTTCCCATCGATCTTCGAACAAAATGATATTGGTTTGTTTTGTACTTCTATAAAAACAATATTTGTGTGTATGAAACGTATATAAGCATTAACAACAGACAGTAGAGATTATAATATACGATCAGAACAGTAGGTACAAGTTGCTTACAGTAGATACATCATGAATTCCAAACTTCTTCTCGTTTTTGCAGTTGTTTTTGTGGCAGCAATAGTGGCTAATGCTGACCCTAAAAAGCATATGGAGGTAAGAAAAATACTAGACATGCTACTTTTCGCGTCCTTTTTATCAAAATTGTGTGATATCGAATGTTATTCTTGAGAAGTTGTCTGTCATACGTTAAATAATCGAGCAGAAATTGCCTTTTATGTTACAGAAAAATTTACAGTAATTTATGTAAATTAAGATATTTACGTAAATCATTAAAGATAAATAAAGCTTCAGTCTAAATATATTTCATTCTTTTGCTTTTATCTTTTCTAACTACCTTTTTCATGGGTCTTTTTCAGTCAATTTTTATTCAGTACTACTCTGTAATTACGAATTACGTATTTAAAAATAAAGAACTTTCTTCAGTACAAAATAAGTTAGCCATAAGATTTAGACTCTTTATGAAGACTTAAAATTTGAGTGAAATGACTTGAAATAGAATTCTAAATTTTGTGTCGATATGTAGATTTGAAGTCTTTTAAGTATTGTATTATTATCTTTGAAGTAAAATAAATACACAGTCAGTATTAAAGAAGTTTTATACCAATGGACCACTTGAGGATTGGTGGGGCTTCGTAGTTCCTAAATATCCCACCAGGCTACTGCTTCGCATGTGGGATAAACAAAGCCATGTGCTTTGTTTTAACCGGTGTATAGATATAAAGGAAATATTACATTAAAGAAGGATATTCCAAGCGTTTTTACAGAATTATTACAATAAGGATCTGCACAGTACTGAACCATCCATCTTGAAATATCAAAAATCAACGATTTTTTAAGTAATTCACACAAAGTTATGTTTGTTTACCCCACAAGCTTTCGCCAAATGTGGGATACACGTCATACGTGACATCGATTGGGGCATAAACCTCAAGTGGTCCATTGTTTAAAAGTTTTTAGAAACAATTGGAAGTATGTCATCAGAATTTTGACTTACATCGTTGTTTAGCATACGATTAAAAGTGGATTTCTGGGAATCAAACAAGACATTTTTATTAGAACTATAAAAGGTCAACTTAAAATGTATATTTCATAAAAATTTATGTTATTGCTAAAACGTAATTTAATGAACTTAGTGAAAATTTACTTCTAATGATTATATTTATTTTCACCTATCGGTATTTTAAATTCATATGGAATTAAACTTCATTTACAAATATTAAAATAATTAAAATCAATATTAGTAGTAAGTAATATAATGAAATGAAAATGAAAACGAATAGTTTAAAATTTGTTACTAATTTACTTTTTAACATGGCATATAATGAAGAAATAAACCTGAAAACTGAAGTTTTTCTAATAACTTATTCTAATAAAATATTATTCATTGATTTTCTTTTTATTCATTAAGAACCTATTCAATGTAGCTCTATTCAGCTCTTTGTTTTTTTTTTTTTAGGCGTTTCTGAGCCCTATTTGTGATGTAAGTACTTAATACTTTAATTCTTTTCCCAAATTCAAAGTAAAAGAGAAAACATTTGCAATTTAAATTATTTTCTTAAATGGAATGAAATAGTTGACCTTAGTTGCTTTCATAAAAATTTTATTAAGACACCGTGAATATCAGTTAATCGTGGAGAGTATCTTCAATCTCCAAGCCTGTTCTCAATGACCCAGATGCAAAAAAAAAATCTATAAATTAACTACGGGACTTTAATCTCTTTTGCGTTATCTTTCTTCTAACCGGACCTTTTATGATGACTTCTATTGTTAAGCCACTCACTGCCCGAATACCAAATACCATCATCACCTGGAAAATTAATATATTTGACTAACTGTCTTGATAGCAAATAGCTAAATATCACAGAAGAAAAGTCAACTAATAGAATAGCAACAAAAACCGTTTAGAAACATGTTTTATCATAGCACATTTTTATTACTTGTTATTATTATATTTATAACTGCTTACAAAAAAAATGTAAAACGCTCTGAAGGAAAATGTTTGTCATTTTAAAAGGCATATTTTAATTCGACATTGTAGTTTAAGTAGACACTGAAAGATCGTATCCTATTAATTCCTAGCTAATACGAATTCTGAAACTAATTATATCGCTACAATCAGTAAACCATTCCCCAAGACATCTCCTGCAATATTGAACTTTATATATATCCATAACTTTCCCTGTAAATTTCATTTGAAAATGATTGCTCAACGTTGCAATGGAAACTATAGTTGTGTACTAATTTTCATTATTAAACTATTTTTTAACCTTTTAACCAGGTGTACCGGCTCAAATTTTTTCACCAATAACCAGTAAGCCATATTCTTTAGAAATAAGTTTGACTGAAACTATTTTTATTTATTTATTTTGTTTTTTGTTTGTTTTCAAATACAAGGTTCAAAATTAATATGGTGGTCGTTCCTGTTTCTAATTCCTTTCTTACAAAATGACTTTATCTTAGCTTCTATTGAAAATATAGTTTATACATATATTTCCCACAATACTGTTGGAAATGCCCTCAATCGGAAAAAAAGGACACCCGACCAAGCATGTAAATGAAGAACACAGGGAGTTATATATGGCAACCTTTGTGAATCCCATGGAAATCCTAATAAAGAATGTCTCTACATGGGCCAGACCAGTAGGGAACTGCAAACCCGGGTTAAAGAACACCTACATTATGCGGTTAGAATAGGGAATAACGCCTATCACACCGCAATGCATTGTAGGAGCAAAGGTCACATGTTAAATAAAAACGATGTGGTTATTTTGGGTAAACAAAGAAAAACGATTACCTTAGAAAATTACTCGAGTCATGTATGGTAAAATCACGAGGAAGCTGTAATCAGGATTTATCCACGTGCAGTGTGTTGGAATACGGCCTTTAAATGACGTCAGTTAATAAATAAAAATAAAAAAAAATAATTGGTAAAACAAAATAAAAATTGGATTAATTCCGTAGCCAACAGTTTTTTAATTCGCCATAGTCAAAAGCGCCTTTTCGGAAAAGTGTCTCACGTTTTTTTTGTTTTGACACCAGGGAGACAGGAAAGAAGAGAAATTTCCGGTTTTCGTTATTTTAAATCATTTCTTCAACGATTCCCAGTGAGGGAGGATATGCTAAGGTAGGGGGACTTTTTTATTACAATTTTATAAAGAAACCTGATAGTTGAGGTTCTCGAAACATACGTCGTTTTATCCTTTTAAGCTTTTTAAGTTTTTATTGTGACGAATTAGTGTCGAATTAGCTGGCACCTTCGAATTATATTCACGACACGTTAAAATTGATCTTTAATTTACACATATCGAAAAAACAAGACACAATTTTATAACGTCCTATAGCAAATTCTTTTTATAACTGAAATATCATTAAAAAAAAATCCTTTTCATGAAAGGAAGGTTGTGGTTTCTTCTTGTTTCAGGAAGCCCCGTTGATTTTATTCTCACGAATTATATTTTTTTCAAACTAAAACAAAATATTCTATTCTATTCATTAAAGTTATTATTTATTCTAATGGCACAATTAAATAACTTTATTAATTTCTCGAGTAAGGATTATAGCCTGAAAATAATTCTTATGGAAAAGCATATAAGTTAAACAAAGATTTCTACGTAATTATGAGACATTATGATAAATTATTGAAATTGTTTATTGAAGGATAATGCAGAATGTAAATCTTGTGTTGAAGAAGAGATAAACAAGAAGATGGAAGGGAAATCTAAAGAAGTCTTGAAGAAGATGACAGTTGATCAAATATTCGAACAGGTATCTAAAACTACCATCAAATTACAAAACATTATAATATCAAAATTTCTCTGTAATTTCTCTGTAATTTTTAATATTGAAACAATACAAACATTGTTATCTGTTATTTGAATGATCTTTGAATGACTTAGTTAGTCGAGTATATTTTTATCACCAACATATTAACTTTCTTCTCTTTCTTAACTAATATTAATTTCTGCCATTTTTTTTTCTAAAACAAAATAAGTAAAATTATAAGTGTATTTCGAAACTCGGTATTTAAAGCATTTTATATTTAATAAAGTTAAAAATATTTATGCATTTATAAAAAGAACAAATAAAAAAGAAACTTTCTTTTTGTAGACAATAATAAAAAAAAATAATGCTGTCAAATATTAGATTTTTATATTTATATATTCCTACTTTTTAGTGCAAACAAGGTGCTAAAGAAATTGCTCCAAAGTGTGGAGCTAATGAGGTAAACAAAAACTCCTAAATTTTAATTTTGATATAATTTAAATTGAGAATCATATATGATACAACTAATTTCTACAACATTAACCTTTTTCATATTTGAGTGACTTAGATATAAAAAAAATATGTTTTTTTAATATAAAAGTCTTTTAAATAGAGATTGGATCAGGAGTTTTCCTATTTGAGGTAACTCGTGCAATACTTAAGATGATAACTTGAGCCATCTTCAACAGAATTTTGAGAACTATATTAAAAAATCTGTGCTCCTTATTCAAGTTTTGGAGCAGATGATTCTTGTGACTTTCCTAGTCGAGAGTTTGTTAGATAGTAGTTTAATGACAGAGGATAGGATACAAAATAAACAGGATTCGCCCTTTCGGAGAGAGAGAGAGATCATGGGAAATAAAATTAAATATTTTTGTATGTAGTCATTTTTTAATTTCTTTATTATTACTAATAAATCGGTGTTAGAAATATAAGATAACTATACCGTTAAATTACTCTAGCGTTATTTACTATAAATAAATTCTGTAAGAAGGTTTAACGTTCTTTAAATGTAATATGAAAACCGGAAAACCGATGAAAATGCACACACTTTTTCTTTCCCGCCTTGAGTCATCATCGATGAGAATCTTGGACAGCTGATTCGTCCTTATTAGGACTCGTCAGCCAGATTTACCCTCGATGATCAAGCTCAGAATGCATGATAGCCTATTGATTTTCAGTGAGCGGGAGAAGGAACCACAGCCTCTCACACCTTCAGAGCTTGATCATCGAGGGTAAACCTGACTGATGAGTCTTAAACATGAACAAACATGGACGGAGGAGCTGACCCAGATTCTCATCGATGATAGCTCAAGGCGTAAAAACAAACTAATGTTCATTTTCATCGTTTTTTCGTTTTTCATAAATTAATTCTCCAAGAAAATAAATAAATGGAAAGATGATAGATAGCTTTTAAGAGATACAAACTATTTTGACTCTACTCATAGTTTTAAAAAAGCAGATTTTCCATCAATTTAAAAAAAGCTTCATTAGAATTTAAATACATAAAAAATTCTGATAAATAAAAACTGATTTCTATTTCTTCCCTTCATTGTATCGGCTTCAAATTAAAAAAATAAAAAAAAAGAGAGAGCAAGATATAATTGTGCATCAATTTTCTAACACCTATATTGAAAAAAGAGGATTAAAACTTTCTTAAAAAATTGTTTTCTATAGCCATTCCTACACAATATAAAATTTTCAATACTGTTCAAAAATCAGTAAAATGATTTTTTTTTATCAACTGATTTGCATATTACCTAAATTTTTATATTAATTTATATTTGTTATGTATTTAAGAATATCAGAAAATTTACCAAAATAACAGTGTTTAAAAAAATGAAATAAATAATAAACCGGATTAATTAATATTTATTGTATTAGTAAAAAAAATCATAAATTTTGTGATAGACTACCTTGATTGATTCAGTTTTTAATTATTTTAATTTTTCTTTTTTTCTAGGGAAAATGGGAGGAGAAATGCAATGAAATGAAAAAAATGATGGACAAAAGTTAAAATGGAGAATAAAATAATTTTTCTGGAATTTTATATTAAAAAGAATCTGTAAGAGTATGAAATTTGTTCACTTTAAAGTCTATTCAAATACTATAAGTAATAATTACTGCACATATACTTAACCAAGAAATAATTTTGAAAACTTTGGGAAATTTGTAAAGAAATTATATATTTTTATTTAAATGATTGTACTGTATTTCAAGTTAAATTAAAGATTTTTTACGCATCATTAAGGTTTTTCATTATTTTACAAGCAATAAACTGGCCTAGAATTATGATTATGTCGTTAGGTTTACTTTGTCCGTTATGATCACATTACATTGAAATTGCTGAAAGTTGTTTTCCATCGTCGGCCAAGAGTTTCGAATGAGAAATTTAAGTTTAGAGATTTTAAATTAATTAAGGTATATTAATTATATAAGATTGTTACATAATATATAAATGTACAATTTAAAAATTGGATTTTATTTTAGTTATAAAATTGTTTTTGTTTTCACTTCAATAAATGAGCTCAGCAAAATTATCAGTTCGGAAACCCTAAAATGTTGGTTTGGAGTGAACGAATTCAAAAATTGATTTTGTAATTTTTATTATTCAAAATAGACCTCATCTACATTTATACAATCTTGCCAACACTGTCTTAAGCTATAAATGCTTTCTTGCACACATCCGGGGTTTGGCATTGCAGGAATCCTTCGATGTCCTATTTGAGATCACAATCTTGGAGATATCTCCTGCCCTTCAGAAAGTTATCCATATTTCAGCGTAGGTGAAAATCTGTTGGCGAAAGGACCGGTGAATAAGGCGGATGAGGCAAAATCCCATATCCAAGTTCGTGAAGCTTCCTGCGGGTGTGTTCTGCCATATGCCGTCTTGCATTATCGTGAAGCAAACTGGGACCTTTTCGATTGACCAGTACAGGATGTATCTTTCCAATCTTCTGGTGCATTTCAGTCAATTCTAAAACTTACACCTCTGCTGTAATGGTTGCCCCTGGGGATAAAAGTTTCAATGGATAATTCCAGCCGTAAACCACCAAACAGTCAAAAGAAATTTTCGAGGGTGAAGAGGCGGTTTAGGAATTGCTGCCGGTGACTCGTGCTCATCCAGCCAAGAAGATGAGCGCTTCTTATTGTCGTACTTCATCCATTTTTCATAGTAGGTTACAATTCTATCCACGAAAAGCTCTTTCTTCGTGACGATGGAGTGAATAACAAATTGTGTAACGCGTAGCCTCGTTTTTTTGTTTGAGTTCATGGCGTACTCACTTGTCCATCTTCGGACTTTGCCAAGTTCTTCCAAAAGGCGTAAAATTATTGTGTAAGATATCCCTAGTTTCTTAGCCATTTCCCATGAACTTTGATGTGGATGAGATTCGATCATTCTTTCAATTCTGCGGCTGAGAGTACTTTTTCATGGTGTCCTCTAGGAGAATTCTTTACTTGTAATTTTCATTACGAAATATTGGGAACAACACTACACTGTCCTTTGGATTACATGGTCTTCACCGAAAACTCAACATATGTTACCTTTCGTTTCAACTGCTGATAAGTCAAGTAACAAATCATAAAGCATCACTTCTCGAATATCCAACGTCTCTATATTGTGATTCAACTCACAAAACAGAACACAGAATACAGAATGAAATGAAATTCATGACCAGTTGATACCAAATCCAGTAGGAGTGATCTTTCAACCGACATAATTACACACCTAAAGCATTCTTTAATTACTTCCCTTGAAGTGGTGATATTTGCAAGTTTACCAAAGCAATATTTATATGTATGTTTGTGTGTGTGTGTGTGTGTGTGTGTGTGTGTGTGTGGTTTTTTTTTTTTTTTTTTTTTTAAGGACGGGGGAAATGCATTTACGCATACCAAGGAATTGGTAATGTGAGACTCAGTCATAAATGACTACTACTCACTAAAACCCTACGTCCGACTTCCAAAACACTCTACACGCAACCACCGTCAGATACTACATCGCGTAGGGCAGAATGACTAAAAGTCCGACTCAGATATCATTTCGCAACTGATCAAGTCTGATTTTCTCAGCCATACGAAGTTTCCGTATAATAGTGGCAGCATAGTCAGCCACTGCCGTCCAATTAGCCTGGGAGATAGTCATCAAGCAACGATGTTCTCTGGAGTCACACGCTGTCGAAGGAATTTCTTCAGCTCATTTCTATCTTCATGGAAGCATGGGCAGACAAAGAAGACATGCTCCACATCCTCGTCCAAGAACTGGCAAGTCGGACATGACGCTAGAAAGTTGGACAATTCCGAAGCGCCTCTGGTACGCTAGAAATCAACCATGGCCACTTAATAGCTGAGTCAGGTAGTGATCCACCTCACCATGCTTTCTTTCGATCCACGTTGCAATATTAGGTATAAGATTATGAGTCCATCTTCCACTGGTCGATGAATCCCATCGTCTCTGCCATCTTTCCGTTGTCTTGCTTTTCACGGCATTCCTGATCTTGGGTCGGTGAGCATCACGACGTTCCCGAATACCACCGCATATCGCGCTTCTCTCACTTGCTAAGAGATCGATAGGCGGCATCCCTGCTATGACGCACACTGCATCATATGAAACTGTTCGAAATGCACAAGCGACCCGTAGAGCGCATTTCCGGCGAACCGAAGTCATTTGACATACATATGATTTAGTCTTCGTGGCATGGAACCAGATCGGAGCCGCGTAGAGCATGGTAGAGATAGCCACACTGGACAGGAGTCTTCGTGGGCTCTGCCGAGGTCCCCCGATGTTCGGCATGATCCTAGCCAAGGCGTTGACCATTCGTGCAGACTTTTCACTCACGACTCGAAGATGTTCATCGAACCGAAGCCTTGCATCAATCTGAACACCCAGATACCTGAGAGAAGGCTGCGACAGAATGTCATGATCACCCACAGTGAGGGTAACGATCTCCCTCGCTTTCCTGCTGGTCACAAGAACCGCCTCTGTCTTGTGATCTGCTAGTTGTAATCCAACCGTTGAGAGCCACTGACGGATCCTGGCAACAGCCACATTCGATGTTAGGGTGACAACTTCCAGGTGTTTCTCGATTACAACCAATGCAACATCGTCAGCGAACCCCACTACAGTCACTCCCTCGGGCATTGGTAGTTTGAGTACTGCGTCATACATGATATTCCAAAGCAAAGGACCAAGTACTGATCCCTGTGGAACACCGCCAGTGATGTTGTAGGTCTTCAGTCCGACTTCAGTATTATACATTAGGATACGTTCAGTGAAGTAACTCGCAATTATTTTCCTGATGTTCGCTGGAGCCTTCATTGAACTCAAAGTGTTCAAGATGCAGTTCCAGTTTACCGAATTGAACGCATTCTTCACATCCAACGTTATTATGGCACAGTACTGTTTTACTCCTCCCTTCCAGCGTTTGCCCTCAATGGCCTCTCGAGCCAAATCAACAACAACCCTTACAGCGTCTATTGTAGATCTTGATTTCCTGAAACCGTACTGGTTTTCAGAGAGACCATGCGCTCCTTCACTGAATGCCTCCAGTCGATTGTAAATGATTCTCTCCAATACCTTACCTGCCGTATCCAACAGGCAAATTGGCCGATAGGACGATGGATCATTAGGTGGCTTGTTACCTTTAGGCAAAAGTACGAGCAACTGCTGCTTCCACAGATTTGGAAACACACCCTCTCGTAAACAAGCATTGCAGACGTCTAGAAAGATCTCAGGTCTATACCGGATGGCGATTTTAAGAGCAATATTTGGAACGCTGTCTGGGCCAGGGGCTTTTGAGTCACCAATCTTTCCGCAGGCCTTTATCAACTCATCTTTTGAGATAGATGACACATCTTCACATTCTTGAGGTGGAACTTCCAAAACTATCCCCGGTTGTTGTGGAAAAAGAGTAGACACAATCCTGCGCAGCAAATCAGGGCAGGTCGGAGGTGATAAGGAGCTACTTTTTAGTTTAGCCATAACCGTCTTATATGGTCTACCCCATGGGTCACTATTAACCTCACTACAAAGTTCCTTCCAAGCACTCTGTTTACTGACTTAAATGGCCTTCTTGAGAGCACGGCTGGTTTTTATGTGCTGTTGTTTCAACTCGTCATAGTTTTCTCGTCCATGGGCTC
>JAFIDM010004315.1:51679967-51751151 GCA_023159025.1 Thereuonema tuberculata | reverse complement strand
AGTAAATGGCCCGCAATACTCTTCCGTATTTTCGTGACGGATGATCCGAGTTCTTCCAATTCTGGATCAGTCTTTAATGAACGCAAAATATCAGCGTATGAAGCACCGTCTTTTGCTTTCACAATTATCGCGTCCGAACGAAGTCTGGAAGGTCTCTGCTTCTTCTTGACCTTTTTCCATTCTTCAGGTGGACCAACTGGGACCTTCGGTATCTCTGCTTCAACACCTTCTTTGTTAGAGTTCTTGATCTGAGTGTCAGAATTCTTGGTCCTCTTTTCACTTTTACTTTCCTTGCGAGGTGAAAAATCAGCCATCTTCCTCTTCAATTGTTCTTCAAGTCCAGATTCCAGGAATGTATTTGGTTTCGTCTGTTTCTTTAGTCTAGGAGACGTTGGAATCTCATTCTTCTGTAAGAAGCGAAATGATGTTTGAGACTCATTCTCCCGCAAAGGGCGAGGTGACGTTTGAGTCTCACTCTCTTGCAAGGGCTGAGATGACACTCCAGATACACTTCCACTGCCATCTTCATCCTGGTCTGCCACTTTGTCAAAGCATAACAGAATCATTTTTACAAGTCTTTTGATCTCATGATGCACATTATTTCTGGGTTTAACATATTGTGATAGTTCGTCTATCTTATTCCACAGTTCTTGCAGTGCTTGACTCCTTTTGTTGCTTGTCGTATTAGATGCATCAGTGGCCAAGCTCACCACCACTGAAGCACTGCGGTCGCTGGATGACGAAGTCCCGGAACCCGCTTGCTCACTCCCGACGAACGCCGGTACTCACACACTGTGTGTGTGTGTGTGAGTGTGTGCGTGTGCGTATGTGTATGGGTAGGATAATTTTTATTTAATAATTTGAAGATCGACTGACACTCAAAGAATAATCTCCATCTGCTGTAACTTAAATGATAATGTAAACAAATAATCCTTCATGTAATTTTATTGGTAAATACTATAAATAAAGTTATTTCTTTATCCAACATTGTTCCTTTGAAGATTTTTTTTACAAATTTTAATTAAGTGAAAAGGAAAAACAATTGAAAAATTAACTGCTAATGAAATATTTAATAACCTATTTTGAACATATTAGAAAATATACTGTATTATTAATCCTTAAACAATTGCAATACAGTATTGAATTGCTGATATGAACTATTCATAAAACTACAATAATATAAATATTTATTAAAAATATAATATTGTTGAATTCTTATCAGATTATACAGAATTGATAATGTCATCTTAGAAAAAAATCATTAAATAGCATTGCCACATTTAAACCTATAAGAAAACAATAAAAAAGAAAATGAATGATATAATTGATAAAATGTTCCACTAAAGATTATAAAGGTTAAGCTCCAATAAAGATTAATGATGTGAGTTTTGTAAAATTCATAATTAATCTTTAAAATAACGCTAGCAAACAATAAACTATAATCAAGAAAACGAAACAGCACAGAAGTTCAACCTGAAAAATAATTAACCAAAACCGTTTACAAATGATAAGATAACAATCGGAATTTCCAAAAATTCCAAAAATGAAACAGAACTATAAAATTATTATATAAGTAAATTAAACATGAAACTTTTAAATAAATATTTGAAAATAGAAGATATAACTTAAAACGAAAAAGAAAACAAACATAAATCATCAACACAATAAAGATTGCAGAAATGGAAAGGTTAGAGAAAACAATGATGAAAATAAATAATTAAGTAATATAATTGATGGCACTAAATATCAAGCAAAATTTAAAAAAATTAAGCCTAGCAACGAGAACTGCATTCTTGATTTGTTTTTACTAGTTCTGTTTTTGGTTTATGTTGTTTCTGCTGTTTTAATTTCTTGAATAATTTCTTTCATTTTTAATTCTAGTACTGTTGTAAAGAATAAATATGCCTGAAATGAAATGAGTTTATAATTCGTTTCATTTCAGACACTTTCATTTGTTTCTTATTTTATTAACTTTTTTTATTTATATTGTTTAAATTTACGTTGATTACTTTTTTCAATTGAAGTGAATTTTCTGATGACAATTTGTAATTATACAAACAACTATTTTAACATCAGTAGCAAAACATATAATGAATAAAATACAATAATTAAATAATTATATAATAGTAACTAGCATTAAAAAGTAAAAATTTAGTTAATATTGTATAATTATTTAGTTATTGTATTTTATTCATTAGATATTTTGTTACTGATGTTATATTAATACTGTTAAGTGATACTGAAAGTGATAAAAAGTGATCTCACAATTTCAATTTCTTACTCATCCATATCATTGTAACCCGTATGAATTCGGATATTTTACTGTATATATTTACTAGCAAATATATACGTTCTTTATACTAGTTAAAATGATATGGATGAGTAAGAAATTGAAATTCTGAGATCAATTGTTATCTATGTTATATCTACAGTATATTTTATGTACCTAATAAACTGGCCGGACAGTGTATGCATATATAGGGTGTTCATTTTATCTGAAGACATTGAAATATACCGAAAACTACAAATCGTATCAAAAAACTTTATAATTAAAATTTGTTCGTCTCGGAAGGGGACATCCAATGATACCAAACTCGAGCCCCCACCCCCACCCCCTATGTGGTGAGGGGTTGGGAAGAAAAACGTAAATAAGAAACCCCATTTTTTATTGCAAATTCGGAATCTCCAGAAAATTGATTTGATCGGGGTTGCTCGCGGATGGCGCTGTAATCGACAAAAATCAACATGGGTAAAATATCATTGAAAATTGGGGATATCTCAAAAAATAAAAAATCATATGAAATCAGAGAAATAAAAATGTAGACGTATGTGATATTTATCAAAATGCTATCCAACGATACGTGAATTAACCCCCACCTCACGCTGCGAGAGTGGGAGAGGCAATTATATCATAACTTGTAATGGAAAATTCCATTCTCAACGTTGTCTTCCTCGACAAAACGAAAAGAGGACTGCTCTATCATAAAAGGCAGTGCAGTGTGATCAGAGCTCACTTATCTTTCAGAATTAGAACTGAAAGCATCTCTAAAACTTTCATTGTATGTGAGTAGGTTTTATTGCCTGCACATCTACCCTTCATTTCTACAGTAGAACAGAATTGCAAGTGGACAATGAATCGTGCAACCGTAGAAGAAAAAATTGAAACGATTCTGATTTACGGTGAATGTAGGATGAATGTTGACGATGCTGTTGCCTTGTATGCTGAACGGTTTCCAGATAATATTCGCTTTCGTTCTTTTTTTTTACAAAATTGTGAATGCCTTTATCTCTGATGGCAGCGTATAATTTATGAAATTGATGATTAACTAAATTAAAAAATTTCAATTAATCTTTTAAAATTGAATAAAAGGAATATATTATGATCCTTTTAAGCAGAGATAAATACTTTAAAACATGCTTATGACTTTAGAGTAATGGTAAGTCAGTGGGAATAAAGAATAAAAGAATTCGCATCTAGTATTAAACAAAAACATTTATAGCTTTTAATCTTGGTACAGATTTACATTCTTCCTTGTAATCTCATTCATTAAAAGTTCATTTACTATATCAAGGAATTTCAGCTCTAGCAAAGTTCAGTTCATTAATTTCTTATCTTTATAAATAAAATCCTTTTCTTTCCCCGAAGGTAATCTTTATCAAGTAGGTACCCTTAATTCTCCACAAGTAATCTTCTGACTAAGCTATAGTTTTAGCTCCTAGCATTACGTTAAGTCTTTCACTTGTATGAATTAAACTATGGCTAATCTCAATAGATAACACAGCATCTTGTTTCTCTATTAATGTTCTTGATAACTAACTTCTTATCCTCAAACGATTATAGCAATCATTGAATGTTTTTCACCTTATGACTTAATTAATAAATCCGTTGATAAATATATTTATCTACCTAAGATCATCAAATATATTTACATTTATTATCAACGTTTCGCCTATTAAAGTCTTTTATAAATCTGAAGTTTCATAGATACCTAACTCCAAATAATAAATTGTTCATTTGTTAATCTTTCATTAATTTGAAGTTCCGTGTATTCCCAACTTCAAAATTAAAATTGTTCACAAGTTAATCTTTCATCATTTTGTTGAAGTTCTCTAAATTCCTAACTCCAAAATAGATCGATAAATTTAATTCAAAGTTCTGTATTCTTTAATGTTGTCCTAAAATATGTAGCTGTTTCTTGAATCCTATATATTTCTTCATTTGTGTTATTCCAACTTGTTTGTGTTCATTTCCCTAACATGTCGGTGTTCTAACAAAATGGAACGTACTCACATTTTCTGTGTTCGTAGATAACTTATCAAAATCCATGATAAATTCCATCTGCGATGAATCGTCTTGGTACACTGAAGTTCTGATCTCATACGTCCTATTTTCCGGATCACTTCTCTTACCAATGGATCGAAGGATTACCATAATTAAGCCTAATCAATCGTTCAACGACAATTACTTTGGATTCATTTAACTCTGCAATAATTTAACGTTACAACTAATACAAACTTTGACTTAAGTTAACCTTTAACTTTGTCATTCTTAAATAACAGATTTCTACAGTTATTGGAACTTATTTAAATATGTCTATAGCGTCAACAGCTATTTCAGACATCTATGCATGCTGCCATGTTGTATTTTTCATTGTTCCCTTGGCAACACCAACTCGTAACTGCGGGATTACACTTCCTGTGTAATTTATTTTCTATATCACTCTTAAAACTTGAATTAATAAATAAATTTTACTTTCAAGTAATAATCAGTTTCAAAGCTCGTTTCTTAAATATCCATTTTGATTTTTAGGCTTTCTAAAACTACAAAATTTCCAACAATTTAAAAAAAGGAAATTAAGAACAACTGTTACAGGAGAAGCTAATGAAATAGCTGTACTAGCACCTGTTCACCAAAACCCACAGATAAGCACTCGGTAATCACAACGCAATTCCGGAATGTCCCAAGATAGTATTGTCAAGATATTGCATCTTTGTAGGTATCATCCATATCACATTTCACTGCATCAAGAACTTCATGGGGAAGACTTTCATAATCGAGTAGTATTTTGTGAATGGGCTCTTCAACAACTGCAAAGTAATCCCAATTTCTTTGCTAATGTAATATTTTCAGATGAGGCTACATTCACAAACCATGGTAGCATTAATCGACATAACATGCATTACTGGAGTGTAGAAAATCCCCACTGATTACGACAAGTTGAACATCAACGTCCTTGGTCAGCTAACGTTTGGTGTGGAATCATAGGGAACAAACTCATTGGTCCTTATTTTATTGAAGATACTTTGAATGGAATCACTTATCGAAATTTTTGGAACAGGAACTACCAATAGTACTTGAGGATGTTGCCTTGGACGTTCGACAAAGAATGGGGTATCAGCATGACGGTTGCCCAGCGCATTACTCACATCATGCACGGGAAGTTTTAGACCGTGATTACAATGGTCGGTGGATTGGCAGAGGTGCCCCTATTAATTGGTCTGCTAGATCGCCTGATTTGACATCGCCGGATTTCTTTCTGTGGGGTTATCTAAAAGATAAGGTTTATCAACAAGTGCCAACAGAACGTGAAAACATGGTAGAATGCATAAGAAACGCCTGTGCTGAAATTCCCGCAGATATGCTTCTGTCCTGTGTACAGTCATTTGAAGACAGGATCAATAAGTGTATTGAAGTTGAAGGTCGTATTTTTGAACACTTACTGTAATTGGACAAAACACTCTGATATGTGAGACAAGAAAAAGAAGAGACACAACGGAATACATTATAAGTTATAAAATAATTGCCTCTCCCACTGTCGCAGCATGGGGGTGGGGGTTAATTCACTTGTCATTGGATAGCATTTTGATAAATATCACATACGTCTATATTTTTATTTCTCTGATTTCATATGATGTTTTATTTCTTGAGATATCCCCAATTTTCAACGATATTTTACCCATTTTGGTTTTTGTCGATTACAGCGCCATCTGCGAGCAACCCCGATCAAATCAATGTGAAATTTTCTAGAGAATCCGAATTTGCAATAAAAAATGGGGTTTCTTATTTACGTTTATCTTCCCAACCCCTCACCACATAGGGGGTGGGGGTGGGGGCTCGAGTTTGGTATCATTGGATGTCCCCCTCCGAGACGAACAAATTTTAATTATAAAGTTTTTTGATCCGATTTGTAGTTATTGGGATATTTCAATGTCTTCAGATAAAATGAACACCCTGTATATACATTGTCCGGCCACTTTATTTGGTACACCTATCTATTAGCATGTTGGGTCTCCTTTAGCCCTCAAAAAAGCCTGAATTCGGCGAGGCATGGATTCACAAGATGCTGAAAACGTTGTTGAGATATTGTATACCATTATAGACATGAGTGTGTCACACAGTTCCTGAAGATTTGATGGAAGTATAGGCCTGGAGCGAAGAGCCCGTTCCAGCACATCCCACAAATTTTCAATCGGGCTGAGATCCGGAACTGAGCAGGCCACTGCAGTAAGGAAACACCTCTAAACACCTTCTTTTTAATTATGGCTACCCGATAGTGTAATATATCGCACGAAGGTAGCATCAACCAAAATATCACAATAAAAGTTTTTCTGAAAATAAAATGTTTAACTTATGTGAAACTTATTTAGATAACACAGCCGTTCACGCTACTGTGGTCGGAACCCAGATTCAAATCCCGGTGGCGGCCATGGATGTTTCAACTTTCTTTTTCTGTGTTCCATCTATTTAATGTGGGTGTGAAGCTACTCCACCCCTTTATGTGGTTATACATTGAAGTAGCAACTGAGGCTGCCAGTCATTGGCTTCGACCTCCTGCTAAAACATATGCTAAAACAAAACAACAAAACACAGATAAGAAAATCCGTGAAAGCAAAAACATTCTTCAAATATGGCTAACGGAAAATTACTATTCAAATGCAATAATTAAAAACGAAAAAAGAAAACAATGAATCGACAGAGAAAAGAAGATTCTAACATGCCTAATCTAACGTAAAAATTTATAACTAATGTAGACGTATAAGAAAAATGAAAAGAATCCGCATCTCAACCTTTCGCACCTTTCTGAGCCATCATCGAAGATCAATATCTATCTGACGAGTTCTGATAAGGACGAAACGGATTACCATCGGTGATGACTCAGGATATAAATTCTTTTCTTTTTCTTATCCTTAGTGGTCACATTAAAAATAAAATAGTTGAATGAGAGTGCTAACCATTATATATATATATCGAACAGGCAAAACTTAAAGCAAGGCCTTTGAGTTGCGCAAAGCAAAGATTTCAATCAATCTTTTGCAATTTAAAATTTAGAACAGAATAGAATATAAGAATAAATTTAACTTATATTACTACACATATAAAGCAGGACAGTGATATGAAATTTGAAAATGCCAATACAAAGATCAAATCACTGTTTCTAGGGTGATAAAACCAAACTTATCAACCACGTCATCAGCGGCAAATTTTAGAAACAATTTTGAAATTGCAATTTAAATTTTAAATTGCAAAAGATTGATTGAAATCTTTGCTTTGCGAAACCCAAAGGCCTTGCTTTAAGTTTTGCCTCTTCGATTCTAATGCCTAATTTTGAAGTTTATGTTTATATTGCTTCTTTTTAAGGTATTTACTTATTTTACTTTATGCTTTATATTATACTTAACTCAATATTACAGATTTTGCTCTCTTTAATTTAAACTTTTAATTTAATTAAAAAAATTTCGTAATTTTAATTTTTTTAATATTAAATTATTTAATATGGCATTTTCAAATTTCATATCACTGTCCGGCTGTATATATATATAGGGTAAGGAAACCAGTTGTGGATCAGGAACCAATTGCGGATCAAGTCGTTTATCGTCTTAATAATGACGCAGATATATAGAATCCTGATCCCTTCATGAGCTTCGTTTTGGTATTACAGTTTGTTTGGAGTTTCAAGTGGAGCCATCCTGTGAATTTGTTAAATAATTTGTCAGAATTTGAAAAGAAAATTAAGGTGAGTTAGCCTGAAAATTATTTGTAGTTATTCTAGAATGGATATACGTTAGAATTAATGTATGTATGGTAGTACAAGGTTTAGTATATTCGGGAAAAAATAAAACAGTGTTTTCTGCCTCTGGCCATGTTTGCGGGAAATTCTGCAGCCTGGGTTCTGGCGGAAATTCAGCGGTTCCTGGGGTCCAATTGTTGATCAAACGTCACAATACAAATGAAGACTGTGAAAATGCAGTAAATATTTTTTTATCGAACTGAGGTAATACAATGTCAATTATATGAGCTTAATAAAGGAATAAATGCAAAACTGAAAATTATTTAAACGTGGTGAAAACCAAGTTTATGCTTAGGCAGATCCACGACTGGTGCCTTTACCCTATATATATATAATATTTTTTTTCTCACATTTTCCTTCTTCACCTATATGTGTGTTATTTACTTCAAAACCTCCATAGTAGTACTTACAGTTTCAGAAATAAAACTATTTAAGATTTTAATCTCGTTAATTAATTCAATTTCTCCCATTAATGTTTGAGAAATTTTTGCCTTGAAGAACTAATTCTAAATTTGTGCAGTATTTGTTGAATTCATTCATTTTAAATTGCATAAAAGTCCTCATATTTATTGAAAGTTATGCATTTAATTCAATCGATCTTTAATTTTTTTTGATTATCCTATTTTTCCTCAACTTTTGCCCTAGGGTGAGTGAAGTCTAAACTTATAATCTTATATCTAAATGATGGAAGCCTATTTCCTATCTGAATTTCTAATCAATGCATTTTGACGGTTTCCGTATTCTTGATATGCTCTTGACATCATTAATAATAGCATTATATCAAAGTTTCTTCCTGGCTGTCTGGCTGTTAATTAGCGTGTTGGATTCGTAGCGCAATAATGTTTTTATTGAACAACTATTTATCAAAACAGGCTATATTAAAGGTTCAGCTAATTCTCTTGTTGTACTAAAGCATTTCCAAATCCAATTAATCGATATTCAGTTATTTATTCTATGCAATATATTAATAATTATATAAATAAAATTATAAATAAAATTATAAATAAATAAATAAAATAAATTATAATTTAACAGTCGAATTTAAACTGGATTGAATATGTTTGCTTACTACATTTATACAGAAGTACGTACAACTATTAAGAATATGACGGATCAAATATTAAGAAAAATGAAAACGTCACACAATATTGTTCTGTAAGTGTGACTGCTACATATTGATAGAAGCATCAGATCATGGACCAGCATTTTCACTAATTGTCATTATCGTGGATCTAACAATTTAGAACAATTTGCAACAAAACAAACAAATTGAAAAGCAGAGACGAAATTATACAAGGCGAATACTAAGACTTCCTTCAGTCATAAACATAAAATGAACATTTAGATAAATTTCTTATGTAAATGATTTGCAAGTTTACAAACTGACGGTCAACAGAATCTTAATGCTTTAGCGCCAAAAGGGCTGGAGCTGATCCTCATAACAGCTTTTACGAAGGATCTCGAAACGCAAAGAATCCGATATTCAAAATAAGCCAAACCTCTATCCTTTTTCAATTTCTTTAAAACACAGTGTGTAATATATTCATGGTAAAAATTACATTGGAAGACATTACATTGGAAGAGAAAGTTAGTCCATATCTACTTACTGATGATGGAAAAATTTTTAAAGCGTGAAATTTGTAATAAATTGCTTAATCAATTTTTAACTTATTCAACATTATCATTTCTCTTAACTTTATTAAACGTCATTTTCACATCATTACTGAACCCCTTTCTAATGTTTCAAATCTTTTACTACCTCTGGTATTTTTTTTAAGTGCTTGGCCTTGCTACCACAAAAATTTGTTCTCTGCTTATTGTTAACTACACTTTTTTGTAATACATCCTGCTTCGTACATTTCTAGTTCTTTATATTCGAAATTTCTATCCTATTTACAAAAACCTATTGTCACTATATTTCAGAGAACTACATCTTGCTTACATATTTCCTTTTGTTATATTGAGAGATGCTACATTAACATTCAAAGTAGGATGACAGATGACTACAGCCACTTTTGTTTGAAAGGAAACGAACTAAAGCCATAGAACTAAAATACGGAAGCCGTTTTTCTTCCCATCGATCTTCGAGTAAAATGATATTGTTTGTAAATCTGTAACTAAAATATTTATGCGTTCGAAACAGCAGACAGTAGAGAGTATAACATACGATCAGAACAGTAGGTACAAGTTACTGACAGTAGATACATCATGAATTCCAAACTACTTCTTATTTTTGCATTTATTTTTGTGGTAGCAGTAGTGGCTAATGTCGACCAGAAAAACTACAAGGAGGTAAGCAAAATATGTTGACATATTACTTTTCGCGTCTTTTATCAAAATTATAATGATATCGAATTTTATTCATAAGCAGTTGTCTGTAACACGTTAAATAATCGAGAACAAATTGCCTTTATTCTTACAGAAAAACTAATTCGTTGATTTTGGAGTAAGATATTTACGTAAATCATTAAAAATAAATAAAGCTTCCGTCTAAATATATTCAATTCTTTTTCTTTTTTCTTTTCTAACTACCTTTTTCGTGGGTCTTTTTCAGTCAAGATGTTATTACGTATATACTCTATATCCTTTTCAACTCCTTTCTCTTACAATTTCTATTATTAAACATCTTCAGCATCACATTATTAAATGTAAATAACTTCTACATTTATTCTTAAAGCAAATTTTAGAGGAGAAATTCCGTCTCCTCTTTCTCAAGCCTATTTTTACATAATAATAATTTGCGAAATTTTTTAAAACAATATTTGAAATACCGTATATTAACTATGATAAAAGTCCAGCCCGCACACAATGATTAAAAATTAATATATTAAAATTTTTAAAAAGTTAAAAACTTTACATGTATATTAACTATTTGTTTATAACAATTTTATAACAAACCCATTTAAGAAATTCAGTAAAACAATAGTTGAAATACAGTATGCTACATCTCATAATTATTTGTTAACACCAATTATATTAATAAATGCTTTCATTGTTATTGCAACATTGTTATTGATTAGCGAAGGAATTAGTAGAAAAAACATATTTAAATTGCAAGGTTGTGATCAATGATGTAGATTGTTGAAAGCATTTATTAATATAATTGTTATTAACAAATAATTATGTGATGTAGAATACAGTATTTCAAATATTGTTTTACTGAATTTCACAAATGGGTGTGTTATAAAATTATTAACAAATAGTTAATATACGGTATTTTAAATATTTCGCAACTTATTATGTAAAAGTAGGCTTGAGAAAGAAGAGACGGAATTTCCCCTCGAAAATTTGCTTTAAGAATAAATGTAGAAGTTATTTACATTTAATAACGTGGTGTTGAAGATTTTAATAATACAAGATGTTTTTATACTACTCTGATTTAGATTCTTTATGAAGACTTTAAATTTGAGTGAAATGAAATAGAATTCTAAATTTTGTTTCAATATATAAATTTAAAGTCTTATGTAACATATTACATATCTTTGAAATAAAATAAATATACAGTCAGTATTAAAGAAGTTTTGTACCAATTAATGAAAATTTACTTCTAATTACATTTATACGAGCATTATAGGTCGGTATTATAAATTCATAAGGCTTATAACTTCAATATTAATAGTAAGAAATATAAATTATTTGTAAAATGAAAACAGTTTTTAAAAATTTGTTTAAAGAAAAAAAAACCTGAAAAACTGAAGTTTTTCTAATAACTTTTTACCAAAAATATTATTCATTGATCTTCTTTATATTTCATTAAGAACCTATTTAATGTAGCTTAATTAAACTCTTGTTTGTTTTTGTTTTGTTTTTTTGTTTTTTTAGGAGTTTCTGAGCGCTGTTTGTGGTGTAAGTACTTAATACTTTAATTCTGTTCCCAAACTCAACTAAAAGAGAAAACACTTGCAATTAAATTATTTTCTTAAGGAAATGGAATGAAATATTTCAACGTAGTTGCTTTCATAAAAATTTTATTAAGATGAACAAGACACCGTGAATATCAGTTAATCGAGGAGAGTATCTTTAATCTCCAAGCACGTTCTCACTGACTCAGATACAAAAAGAAAAAAAAACTACTTTAATCTCCTTTGCGTTATCTTTCATCTAACCTTTCATGATGACTCCTATTGTTAAGCCACTGCCCGAAGACCAAATAACTTCACCACCTGGAAAATTAATGTATTTGATTAACTGTCTCAATAGCAAACAGTTAAATATCATAGAAGAACAGTCAACTAACAGAACAACAACATGTTTTACAGCAGAAGCATGTTTTATCATACCACGTTTTTATTACTTGTCTTACTTAATTACATTGATAATTACTTTTAAAACATGTATAACGCTCTGAAGGAAAATGTTTGCCATTTTATAAGACCACTTTTAATTCGACATTGTATTTTAAGTAGACACTGAAAGATCGTATCATTATAATTCCTAGCTTATACGAATTCTGAAACAAATAATATCGCTACAACCAGTAAGATGTATTCTTTAGAAATAAGTTTGACTGAAACTATTTTTATTTATTTATTTTGTTTTTGTTTGTTTTCAAATATAAGGTTCAAAATTACAATATGGTGGTCGTTCGTGTTTCTAATTCCTTTCTTACAAAATGACTTTACCTGAGTTTCTATTGAAAATATAATTTATACATATCGAAAAAACAAGATGCAATTTTATAACATCGTACAGCAAATTCTTTTTTTAACTGAAATATCATTTAAAAAAATCCTTTTCAGGAAAGGAAGGTTGTGGTTTCTTCTTGTGAAGCACCGTTGATTTTATTCTCACGAATTGTATTTACAAACTAAAACAAAATATTCTATTCTATTCATTAAATTTATTATTTATTCTCATGGCATAATTAAATATTTTTATTAATTTCTCGAGTAAGGATTATAGCCTGAAAATAATTCTTGTGGAAAAACATGTAAGTTACACAACGATCTCCATGTAATTAGGAGACATTATGATAAATTATTTAACTTGTTTATTGAAGGACAATGCAGAATGTATGACTTGTGTTGAAGAAGAGGAAATCAAGAAGTTAGAAGCAAAATCTATAGAAGACTTCAAGAAGATAACACTTGATAAAATGTTCGAACAGGTATCTACTGTAAAACTACAATCAATTACAAAACATTATAATGTTAAGATTTCTATGTAAGCTTTTAATTTTTAATATTGAAACATTATAAACATTATTATTTGTTATTTTGAATGACCTTTGAATTACTTATTTAGTCGAGTATATTTTTTAGCAGCAACATATTAATTTTCTTCTCTTTCTTAACTAATATTAATTTCTGCCATTTTTTTTTTAAAAACAAAATAAGTACAATTATAAATGTATATCGAAACTTGGTATTTAAAGCAGTTTCTATTAAATAAAGTTAAAAATATTTATGCATTTATGAAAAGAAAAAAGAAAAAAGAAACTTTCTTTTTGTAGACAATACAAAAAATAATGCTTTCAAATATTAGATTTTTATATTTATATATTCTTACTCTTTAGTGCAAACAAGGTGCTAAAGAAACTGCTCCTAAGTGTAGAGCTGATGAGGTAAATAAAAACTCCTAAATTTTAATTTTGATATAATTAAAATTGAATATCATATATGATATAACCAAATTACGCAACATTAACCTTTTTCATTTTTAAGTGACTTAGATATAATAGAAATATGTTTTATTAATATAAAAGTCTTTTAAATAAAGATTGGATCAGGAGTTATCCTATTTAAGGTAACTCGTGCAATACTTAAGATGATAACTTGAGCCATCTTCAGAAGAATTTTTGAGAACTACATTAAAAAATCTGTGCTCCATATCCAAGTTTTGGAGCAGATGATTCTTGTGACTTTCTTGTTCGAGAGTTTGTAAAATAAGAGGAGAGGTTACAACAAAAACAGGATTCGCCCTTTCGGAGAAAGATAGATGGAATGGGAAAATAAAATAAATTATTTTTGTATGTACTGTCATTTTTTAATTTGTTTGATATTGATAATATACCGGTGTTAGAAATGTAAGATAACTATACTGTTTAACTGCTCCAGCATTATTTACTATAAATTAATTCTTAACGTACATCGATTCAACAAAACGATGTTCGGAAAAAACGATGAAAATGCACATTCGTTTGCTTTCACGTCTTGAGCTATCATCGATGGGAATCTGGGAAACTAGATTCATCAGCAAATTTATCCTCGATGATCAAGCTCGAAATGCGGGAAAACCTATTGAATTTCCGTGAGCGGGAGAAGGAACAACCGGCTTTCACGCCTTCAGAGCTTGATCATCAAGGGTAAACCTGACTGATGAGTCTTAAACATGAACAAACATGGACGAAGGAGCTGACCCAGATTCCCATCGATGATGGCTCAAGACATACAAGCAAATCAATCTGCATTTTCATCGTTTTTCCGTTTTTCATAAATTAATTCTCCAAAAAAAACAAATAAATGGAAAGATGATAGATAGCTTCTAAGAGATGCAAACTATTTTGACTCTACTCATAGTTTTAAAGAAATAGTTTTTTCATCAATTTAAAAAACCTTCATCAGAATTTAAATACATCAAAATATTCTTAAATAAAAACTGATTTCTATCTCTTCCCTTCAATGTAATCGGCTTAAAATAAAGAAAAAAAAATAGAGCAAGGTATAATTGCTCTATCTGCATCAATTTTCTAATAGCTACATTGAAAAAAGGGGATTAAAACTTTCTTAAAAAATTGTTTTACATAGCCAATCCTATACAATATAAAATTCTCAATGCTGTACAAAAATCAGTAAAATGATTTTTTTTATCAACTGATTTGCATATTACTTAAATTTTTATGTTATTTATATTTGTTATGTAATTAAGAATATCAGAAAATTTAATAAAATATCAGTTTAAAATATGAAAAAAAATAATAAACCGGACGAATAATACTGAATTAATTAATATTCATTGTATTAGTAAAAAAAATCATAAATTTTGTGATAGACAACCTTGATTGATTCAATTTTTTTATTGTTTTAATTTTTCATTTTTTTTCCTAGGGAAAATGGGAGGAGAAATGCAATGAAGTGAAAAAAAGGATGGAAAAACATTAAAATGGAGAATAAAATAATTGTTTCTGGAATTTTATCTTAAAAAATGTGTAAGAGTATGAAATTTGGTTACTTTAAAGTCTATTAAAATACTACAAGTAATAATTACTGTACATATACTTAATTAAGAAATGATTTGAAAACTTCGGGAAATTTATAAAGAAATTATATATTTACATTTAAATGATTGTATTTCAAGTTAAATTAAAAAAATTTTACGCATCATTAATGATTTTTATTATTACAAGCAATAAAGTAGGCCTAGAATTATGATTATGTCATTAGGTTTATTTATAATCACATTACATTGAAATTGCTGAAGGTTGTTTTTCATCCTCCAAGTGTTTCTATTGAGAAATGTAAGTTTAGAGATTTGAAATTAATTAAGGTACATTAATTAAATAAGATTGTTACATATTATATTAATGTATAATTTAAAAATTCGATATTGTTTTAGTTATAAAATTCGATATTGTTTTAGTTATAAAAAATTTTTCGTTTTTTCTTCAACAAATCAGCTCAGCAAAACCCCTTTATTTTGAATGTCAAATGTAATTTTTATTATTCAAAATAGGCTCCATCTACATCTATACAATCTATCCAACGCTGTCTTAAGCTACAAATGCTTTCTTGCACACATTGGTTTGGCATTGCAGGAATCCTTCAATGTCCTCTTTGAGATCACAATCTTGGAGGTATCTCCTGCCTTTTAGAAAGTAATCCAAATTTCTGCGTAGGTGAAAATCTGTTGGCGAAAGGACCGGTGAATAAGGCGGATGAGGTAAAATCTCATATCGAAGTTCGTGAAGCTTCCTGCGGGTGTGCTCTGCGGTATGCCGTCTTCCATTACCGTGAAGCAAACTGGGACCTTTTCGATTGACCAGTATAGGCTGTATCTTTCCAATCTTCTGGTGCATTTCAATTCTAACACGTACACCTCTGCTGTAATGGTTGCCTCTGGGGGTAAAAGTATCAATGGATAATTCCATCCGAACCACCAAAAGTCAAAAGAAGTTTTCGAGGGTGAAGAGGCGATTTAGGAGTTGCTGCCGGGGGCTTGTTCTTATCCAGCCAAGATGATGAGCGCTTCTTATTGTCGTACATTATCAACTGTTCGTGGCAGATTACAATTCTGTCAATGAAAGGCTCTTTTTCTTCGCGAAGATGGAGTGAAGAACAAATTGTGTAACGCGTAGCCTTGTTTTCTTGTTTGAGTTCATGGCGTACCCACTTATCCATCTTCGCACTTTGCCAAGTTCTTCCAAGTGGCGTAAAATTATGGTGAAACACCCCTAGTTTCTTAGGCATTTCCTATGAACTTTGATGTAGATCAGATTCGACCATTTTTTTCACCTCCGCGGCTAAGATTACTTTTTCATGGCGTCCTTCTTTGGTTGTAATTTTCGTAACGAAATATTGGGAACCAACACTACACTGTCCTTTCGATTACATGGTCTTCACCGAAAACTCAACATATGTTGCCCTTCGTTCCAACTGCTGATAAGTAATAATTCTTAAAGCATCACTTGTCGAATATCCAACGTCTCTATATTGTGATTCTGGTTAGAGCGTCGTGCTAATAACGCGAAGGCTGTGGGTTCGATCCCCTAATGGGATATTCTTATTCTTCAATTTTTTTCTCCCCTTTTTAAATCTTTTCACAGTTTCTCAACTTATGACATTATGAGATATTGGTTATGTAATCCTTTATAATTGGGATTTTGATAACTACTTTATTTTCTCTAAAATTAGTATCACGTTGTTTAAAGTAGATACTTAGGAAATGACTGTTTTAGGATTTTTTGATTTCATTTTTTTCTCCCCATTTGTCTTTTCACTTAAGTTTTTTTTTAAATCATTATTAGGAATTCAGTGTATTAACAAGGTTTGAATTAAGAATGACGATTATTCCATATAAAGAGAGGTGGGTAAGATAGCATAGGCTCGCAAAGAGACACGCGCGCGCATTTTCTAGACCATTCCAGAGCAGTCTAATCTAAAGTAAAGATGACTCAGAAGTCGTTGCGAAGCACTGTGATTGGTTTACTGATCGCTATCCTACCTTGTTTAGTTTCGAAATAAAAGTTTAGATAAAAGCAATTATATTGCATTTATGTAGTTAACAAAACGTTCGAAAGAACTTAAAATCTCTGTAAAATAGTATTTCTTAAAATTTATTTAGTTATTAATTTGAAGTCGTTATTTATTTACTTACACAAAAGTATTATTTTTATATCAATTTCAATATGAATTGATTTTAATGAATTTACATACAGTAGAGCTCTGATTATTCTCGGAATTGGGTGGCAAGGGCTTCGCGGAAAACCCGAAAAAAGACTAAAAATGAGGTGTAAACAAGAAAAAAAATATTTCACCATTAAAAACTACGTTTTATTGTATAAAAAACATAATATGTAAAACTTTTAAAATATGTACAGTACAGCAGAAACCTTTCTGCACAGGAAGAGCCTGCCACTCATCCACAAATTCCGAGAAGCCCTATAGGATTACGATGCACAATAAACCTGTCAGTAATTTACGACCTTCGCACTGTAGAGACTATTGTATTTTCCCTGTTGTTGTCGTGGATTAAAATTGGTTTTTTTGAGATGCGTGATTAAAAAAAAATTTCGCGGCTCTCGCGGATCATCCGCTCGCGGATAATCGGGGTTCTACTGTATTTCCCATTTTCTGAAAAAAAAAATTTCTGACTTAACCCCGAATTATTAACTTGTATAAATGAGATTAAATTTAATAGTATTAACCAAGAGTAAAGGATTAAGTAACATTTAATCTTATAAAGGAAATGTACGGATTCCAACTGACAATTATCAGCATATGAGTCCGAGACCTTAGGCATCAAGCTGTATTTGTCAACTATAGCTTGATGCTTAAATCTTGGACTCGAGGGTTGTCGCTTCGAATCCGTACATTTCCTTTTAGTATTCAATATTGAAGATAATGAGATATTAGAAATAGGACAAAAATCCAATGTTTCGATTGCAATGCATTTTTAAAAGAATTTCTACCATTGCCTTCTGGATAATGACCCCATTTGGAGAACATTTCAGGTGAAAACATGACTGAGATTATGTAGACCTACTTTAGTTAAATTGTAATAGATTTCAGTAAATAAAAATTGTTAAAAAGGCAGAAAGTATGAAAACAAAATAAAATAATGATGAGATCACATCCGAAGCCTTGGACGAACTTTCTCTTTAAGGTAAATTTATTTATCCCTGAATCGAAGATTTACAGCCAGGATTCTCGTGAAGCCAACCGAGACAGAAGAGCAACAGTGTATTGGATTGTAACTAGAAATTTTTCATTTGGTGGTGAACCAGCAAGGATCGAAGGAACAGATTCACAATGGTATTGAGATGTTGATGCAAGAATATCCAAAGGATATTGACTTTAGTCTAGTCGATGAACTCTTAGCCTTACACTTTCACATCAAAGAAGCTTACTTTCAGGCACAAAGATAAATACAAAATAATATTCCAATAGAGAAATAATTCCAAGTTCGGACAGCTTCTCCAAATGTGGAAACAATTTTCAGATTGCTCCTGAGTTTAATGGTTACTAATTGTACCGGCGAAAGATCATTTTCTACACTAGAAAAGATAAATTGTATAATAATTGTGAATGTTGATTAAAAAAAACAAAACAAAAAAAAAAACACCTGACTTGAAAACATTCCGTGCAATTAATTATTATAAGACAAAAAATAAATAGAAATATGTATAAGTGAAATGAACACATCATTTTAGTGCCTAAAGGAAAGACAGTTTACAAATAACACGTCATTATTTGAAGTGGCAGATGTTATAACATGTAACACAATATTATTATAACAATAAACAAGTAATATGAAAGTATGATATTGTATGATAAGTATTGAGTTGAAGTTCGAATTTTGTACGAAGTCAATGTAGAGAAGACATAGCTTATTTATATCTACCAAAGTAAACTCTTAGAGAAATAAATCCTGCAAGCAAATGTTTAAGTAATGCAGCCATTTGAAGACGTCTCTTAATCCAGTAAAAACGTCGAGTTATTTATGATAGGAGTTTTTCCGTTCATTGAACTTAGTTACCAGGCAACGAAACATAACGGGTTGCAGAACGACAAAAGGACGCTTATTTAGTCAAAAAACGGATTTGAGACTTCAACCAAATCTAAGTAAAGCACCAAAGTTATCGAGGAGATCCATCCACAGCTGATTAATAAGTCCTCAGGTAAAAGAAATAATAAACATTTCTTTTAAGGAATCAATCCTGACGTGAAGAAGATTAAAAAAGATATTTTTAGAACTGTTTAATCTATAATGTTTGAAGAAAACAATTTAACAATCAAGTCAAGAACTTTTTAATATTTTTTCCCCAGAAGCTATTTATTTATTCTCAAAAGAAATTAAGGAACTATTAAGTCAAGATTAAATTATAAAAGTATTGTATCCAGAATATATTAAGGTCTTGAATCAATAATTCAGGCGACTGTAAACCTTTTGTTTCTTTTATATATTTCTTTTACCAATCTACCTAAAATTCTGGAAACTTATATATTAACTTGTAAAGCATGTGGGATTTACATTTTGTTGTTTTTAAATTTTAAAATATTCTATAATTAATTAAATTAAAATTCAAAACAGTCAATTTTTGGGCTTTTTTTTTCCAGATATTACTGTAAAAAATCTCGACGAAAACCAGAAATGATAAAATATTCGTAAAATAAAATTTTATATTTAAAATACTTATTATTAGTGCAATAGTTAGTTTTTTAAAAAAATGTATAAATTATAATTGTTTGAGATTAAATTATTTTTTAAGTGCTATCAACTAATCATAATAAAAAATGTTTTCATTAAAGACTTTCTAAATATTTTGCAAATTCGTTTGATGGTGTTCATTTCCAAAAATAATTTTTTTGAAGCATTTTTTTATAAAGATTGATTTCTGTTAATTCTAGTACAATCTATTTCTACAAAAAAATGCAGAAATATATATCTATACCGAAAAGGCAAAACTCAAATCTGGCTTTTCGAGTTTCGCAGAGCAAAGATTTCAATCAATCATTTGCAATTTGGAAAATTTAGAACGTATAGAATATAAGAATAAAATTAACCTATATTACTAAACATAAATAGCCGGACAGTGATATGAAATTTGAAAACGCCAATGCAAAGAACAAATCACTGCCTAAAAATGTCAATACAAAGTTCAGGTATATAATGTATGTGTGTGTGTGTGTGTGTGTGTGTGTGTGTGTAGGATAATTTTTATTTAACAATTTGAAGATCGAATGACTTTTAAAGAATAGTCTCTATCTGCTGTAACTTAAATGGTAATGTGAACAAACAATCCTTCATGTAATTTTATTAGTAAATACAATAAATAAAGTTAATCTATATATTTATATAAAAAGA
The DNA here is from genome assembly GCA_023159025.1 of Thereuonema tuberculata. Classification (NCBI taxonomy): domain Eukaryota; kingdom Metazoa; phylum Arthropoda; class Chilopoda; order Scutigeromorpha; family Scutigeridae; genus Thereuonema; species Thereuonema tuberculata. The sequence goes on along the minus strand of JAFIDM010004315.1, from coordinate 51,730,560 downwards.
AAAGTCCTGACTCACTCACTCACTGACTGACTTATCAACGGCCACCCCAAACCCTTGGACCTCGAAAGCTGAAATGTTGCACTTTATGATGTAGACAAGGAATAAGGCCGGATTTTTCGAAATTCCCACGGCATAGGGAATAAAGAGGATTTATATTTTTGCCTTAAAGTTGCCTTATCGTTATAAAGGTGCCAACCTGCAATACAACTTATCCGGAGAAGGCCACAATTTGCTAAATAAATAAAGTATTTTTTTTTTTTAAATAAAAGTTCTAAATATGACTGAATGGATATAATCTTTATTTATTCTTACATAGATTTCCACATACTTTGTGTCCAAGAAAACGAATTAGAAGTACTATGATGTCATGAATATCTACTGATAGGTGAAATATATTATAAAGAACTTATTACAGCTGATTCGTTATAAATATAAATTGCTACGATCAGTTAAATAGCAACTTCTTATCTCTTACTTAATTTCCTTGGATCAGTGTTAATGGATTGTTTATATATGTTTTCAATTCATGAAATTTATAATTTTTTTAGGAAATTATACTCTCATTTACGATATAAATAATCTTTCGGTGTTTACAGCTATATTGTTTTGATTTATAAAATGCAAAAAAAAAAACAATAGTAAAGTAATATAGTCATTTTTTTAAAAAATCTTTAAAAATTGCTGACTATAAAGTAATAGCCTGTTTCGTGAAGAGATTAGAAAAAAACGACATTTATTTTCCAAAGATATATTAGTAAGCAGCAATCAGTTTTGAATTTCAAGTTTTTAAGCCCAAATATGCAACAACTTCACACTTTGTTTATCTATTTTTCATGTTATGATTCCACGTACATAAGGAATGACTTGCTCAGACACAGAGCATCTGATGCAATTTGGGGATTCCTAAGTAATGAGGCTGGTAACATTCTTTACTGCATTTGAAACTGTACTCTTGTCAATCCCATTTAGATTCTCTAATAACTTATTCCGAAAGATTCCGTCAGAACAGGAAATTAAAGATTAATGTCAATGATAATAAAATTGACAGAATAAATAAATATGTTTATCAAGTAGTTAATGATTTCAAATAATCCTAACAGATTTTTATCGCAGTGGAATAAAAGATTTCCTCCAGCACCGACCTTGCACTTCAATTTCATTTCCCGTCTTTTCAAATCATACGTGACAGCGTGAAAAGTCTTTCTCATGTACACAAATGCTTTTGCTCAGTTCAACTTCTATTGAAAACTATCATCAATTATTTATCTGCTGAAATATTATTCCATGATCTCAAAACTTTGAAATATATTCCAAAAGAAATAAAATTGCTTTCATAAAGTACACAATGAAGATGTCCAATGAAGAAACAAAATATGTTTCGTGTCTTCAGAATTTTGATTTATGGTTTTTCTAAAATAGAACCAAAAACATTAAGGTCCTCACTCACGCAGGCGATTGGAAACCTCTTATTTCTTTTATATATTTTTTTTCCAATGCACCTAAAATTCTGAAAATTAAAAATGAACTTGTGAAGTATTCGGGATTTCTATTTGCTTGTTTTTAATTTTCAAAATATTCTACAATTAATTAAATTAAAACTCAAAAACAGTCAATTTTGTGGGTGTTTTTGAGGTATTACTCGGTATTTTCAACACAAAAAAAATTTGACGAAAACCTGAAATGATAAAAATTCTGTAAAATAATGTTTTGTATTTAAAATATTTATTATTAGTTGAATAGTTAATTTTAAAAAAATATATATTTTTTTTTAGAACTATGTGAGATTAAATTATTTTCTTACAAATTAACTATTGCACTAATAATAAATATTTTAATTATAAAATATTATTTTACAAATTTCGTCATTTCAGGTTTTCGTCAAATTTTTTTTAGTTGAAAATTTTGAGTAATATCTGAAAAACATCCAAAAAATTGATTGTTTTTAAGTTTAAATTTAATTAATTGCAGAATATTCTGAAACTTAAAAACAAGAAAATAGAAATCACTGATGCTTCACAAATTCATTTTTAAATTTTCAGAATTTTAGGTGCAATGTAAAAAGAAATATATAAAAGAAATAAAAGGTTTGTAATCGCTTGCAGTTGCTTGAGTCAGCAAATTAAAGTAGACAGGTCGCAAAATACAGAGGGTTGGACCACGTTTATAAGAACGTTTTCAACAGTGAATTATTATTCGCATGTCAATTGAACCGGAAGTCCTGTTGTTTGTTTTTGTTGCTAAGTGAGTGAATTCAGTGTTAACATATGTACATTAGTGTTGTATATTCAAGTGGCCCAACGAATACCGATTTTTTGGGAAGGATACGTTGTAGCCCTTTCCGACGCTAAATATTCTTATTCCAGAATAATAGAAATGTGTAAGCAACGAAATTTTAAAACTTCCAAGTTTGTTATTATTCGAATTATTGCTGAGACACGTTTGAAGGCTATTTGTGAAGTGAGGAAGAAACCCGAGGGCCGCAAACCACTTCTACGAAGCGTTGCCACTCCAGCTGTTGTCTGTAAGGCTCAACAAAACATTATGAAAGAAAATCCCAGCACCCTTAGAAGTCTTATAAACACAACGAACTGTAGTTTCCAAAACAATCATAACACGCATAATTCATAGGGACTTGCATCTAAAGAAGCACTACAACGCAAATGTTCATAGGCCATTGCCTCGATACATCGCCGAATGTAAGACGAACAGTCCAAAGTTGTAGGAAGAACATTTGCCTGGCGTAAAATGGAAGTATGTTGTGACGTTGGACGAAGGATGGTTTATCTCAACGACTGTAACAAATCACGTTCAATTTTTTATCGTCATCGTGATGCTAAAGGTCGTTCAGAATGGTTCCGTCAAAGTAAGGAAAAGTTTTCAAAAGGCTTCATGATCGCGACTGGTTACAGCTATCGGGGGAAGTTGCCTTTGCGAAAAGTTGATGGAAAGGCAAAGGTTAATGCTACGTATTATCAAGAAAACATCTTACAACCATTGCACCTCAGCGACATTCTAGCACTGGGAGCACAATATTTCATACGGTACTGAGTTGTCTGAAGTATGGATCCATCAGGACAAAGCGTCGAGTCTACCGCCCGCACAACAATGTCCTACAGGTCACGAATGGCCAACGAAACAGGAATTCGATCAATTCCGTTCAGTTCGATGCCAGTGAAATCACCTGACGTTTCCCCTATGGACTTCTGCGGCTTTGGTCTGTTGAAACGGGCATTAGGAAACCGATGACCTCGCACTGTGGCTGGTTTATGGAAAGCCTGTCAGGAGTAGTGGAACAAGATTCCCTTGCCATACTGAAGCGCAGCCTCCTCTAATGGAAAGTGCGATGTAGGGCCATTCATCGAATGCAGGTCATACAAATAGAGCACAACAGATGGTGGAATCGCGGCTTTTCTTAGACTTTTCATATCAGAAAATTCGTTCTTATAAACATGGTCCTTCATAATCCTAACTTTTGGCAAAGTTCGTCGATAAAAGTTGATCTCGGTCAGTCATTTGAAAGGATTAACTCAATTGGACGATATGTCTCAAATGGGCGAATATTTTTTGATTTAACTTTAAACAGAAATAACGTTATTACGCCGTTTCAGTCAGTTCTCGAAGTACAGCAATTCGCTTTCTGAGGCTTCGCTCAACCGACAGTTTTCAATTACTACGACTTCCCGATTTGCGACAACTCATTCGCCGATATGACATTTATGCTAGGTTACGCTGTCTCTTCAAAGTCCAAATGGCATCTGTTTTCTTACAAGCATAGCTCCTGCTGCATCTTTTTATATCACTCTTTGTGATTAAGTGAATATTAAACAGTTTAATATAACTTTAAATCAAGAAACTTCTATTATTTTAAAAACATCTTTATCATCTTCAATATTTCGTCTTTTTTAGCAAAAGAGTTCTTCAGAAATTAAAGTTATTATAATAACAATTAGTGTCATTATTTGAAGCATGATTATTATTTTTAATGATTGGCATTGTTTTAAATCATTATTATTATTATTAATTGTTTTATTGGTTTTTTTGAATAAATTTATGCTGTGTAATTTAAGTATAAGTATGTTTTATTTTTTAAAACATAGATTGTCATTTTTTAAAGGTTGTATTCTTAACGTTTGTGAGGAGGACGACAGACGTCTTTTCCTCAACTGTAATTCCTAAAGAAGTCTTTTGCTAAAAAAGAAGAAGTTTATAACTCTGGTCTTTATAACATCGAAAGCATACAATTTCGCCATAATCTAGTTTTAAAAGTCATCTTCACCTACTTCGCAAAATAAGTTCAAGATGAATTTTAAAACTAGATTATAGCGAAATTGTATGCTCACGATGTTTAAAAGTTAAAATTGCCTGATTCACAACAGTTATTCAGATATGCGACTATTGCAGTGCAATGTATGCATAGAGAAGTGAAAAAAAAAAGACAGTTCTTCGCAATTTTAGCTCTACGACCTTGCCTTGAACCTTATATGTCGAATACGGAATATATTTATGCTTCTCTAATGTAAAGAGTATGATATATTTGAAAAATAAATATAGGCTAGGGTCGACCTTCCTCCGTTTTAGATATATTTGGCATTGTTTTCATTGGATTTCTTCTATTAGCTTTAAACAGCATGTTTTAAATGCAACCATCTCATTTCAATTGTCGGAGATAGCGTTGTAAGTAAGATCATGGACTCGTAATGTAATGTAAAAGATGGGTGGTAAATTTATACCTAGCACCGCGACCTAAGGTCTATTGTACTTTCCCCAACCTTAATCCCCAAAAAGACCAGTAGCTACGGCAAATGCCAGTAGTTTGTTTATAGGGACCTTAATCAAATCCTTTGGTTCTAAGAAGAAAGATCCTAGGATTTTGTGTCTTAGCGCTGTGTAATATTCACAGTTACATAAGATGTGTGAGGAAGTCTCATCTTCTGAATCACATCTCCTACAGACTGGGTTGTCTTTTATGTTCAAAAGCCATAAATGCTTATTGAGACGACAATGCCCAGTAAGTAGACCAACAACAATACCAAGTTCCTTTTTCCGTAACATTAAAAGTTCGGAGGAACGTTTATTGTTTGGTCCTTGAATTAGCATCTTGGCTTGTCTTTGTCCCTTAAGCCTGTGCCATAGCTTGAGCTGTAGCGCTCTCATTTTCTTAAGAAAGATCTTCCTAATCATGTTATTGGATAAGCCAATAACAGGTTCCGGACCTATAAAGGTCATCTCCGAGCCTTCCTTAGCGAAGGAATCGGCTTTCTCATTGCCTTCATGACCACTGTGTCCTGGCACCCAAAAAAGACGAACTTTATTGAATTGTGCCAGTAAAGACAGAGTTTTGAGGCAATCGAAAACGATCTTAGAAGTAATGCGGCACTGATTCAGAGCATTCAGTGCTGCCTGGCTATCAGAAAAAATATAAATATTCTTATTCCTGATGTTTCTGTCCAAACAGATGCCGGCACAAGCAAGAATTGCAAAGATTTCTGCTTGAAATACAGATGTGAAATTACCCAGGTTATAAGAAAAACCATACCCGCCAGTTAGATAATACACACCTGCTCCGGATCCATTGGCAGACTTGGATCCATCCGTATACCAAACAGATTCATCTGTGATTATAGGAATTGATCCAGAATCCCACTCAGCTCTACTTGGGAAATGTATGCTGAATGGTCTTTCAAAGTAATAATAGGGAAGCATTTTGTCAGTTGTCATTAGCAGGACAGACTCCTGACTCGAATGCTGCGTGTAGAGCTTTGTGTGACTGCTTGCTGAGTGGGTATAACACCACTCACCCGCAGTCTTAAGCCTTAAAGCTCCCAAAGTAGCTTCAGCCTCAATATGTAAATGTAGTGGCAAGAATCCCAGTAGCAATTCCACTGCAGCCGTGGGTGCAGTTCTCATTGCCCCTGTGATACCTATGCACGCCATTCTTTGTAGCTTATTGAGCTCGCATTGAGCTGTTTTAAGTTTGACCCTTGGCCACCATACCACCGCAGCGTATGTGAGAATGGGTCTAATGATCATAGTGTAGATCCAGTGCATAACCTTTGGATTAATACCCCAGGTTTTACCAATAGCTCCCCGACACGACCAAAAGATTCTTTTTGCTTTCGTAATCGAGTGCTCCAAGTGTTGTCTCCAAGTCATTCTTTGGTCAAGTATAACACCCAAATACTTGACTTCTGAAGAAATGGTAAGCTTCCTATCGAAGAAGGTAAGAGCTTGCAGCTCATGCAAGTTCTTTTTCCTTGTGAAAGGTATCAAGGTCGTTTTGTCTGGATTGACAGAAAGACCTACTTTTTTACACCACTTTTCAACCAGTAACAGAGCGTCCTGCATGACTTCTGATACGGTTTTAGGGAATTTACCTCTAACGACTATTGAGATGTCATCCGCATAACCAATGCAGCCACACCCAAACCTCCCAAGAGACACCAGCAGTTCATCCACCACAAGGCACCACAGCAAAGGAGAGAGAACCCCTCCTTGCGGGCAACCTCTATTGGTAGCGACCGCTAAGTTGTCCCCGAGCAGTGAGGATATGACCACACGTTCACTTAGAATTGATCTCAACCATCGTCTTAAGGTAGGGTTAATTCCATGATTATGAGTGGCTGCATCAATAGCCTCTATAGAGATTCTATCGAAGGCCCCCTCAATATCCATGAAGACAGTTAAAGCAAATTCCTTATGCTCAAGGGCTTTCTCCAAAAGTATTACAATACGATGAAGTGCCGTTTCAGTCGATTTACCTTGCTGGTAGGCAAATTGTTGACTGGAGAGAGGATTTGATATAAGTATCTCATCTCTAATGTGTCTATCAACCAATTTCTCTAGAGTCTTAAGCAAAAAAGAGGTAAGGCTGATAGGTCGAAAAGATTTAGCTTGCATATAGCTTGGTTTACCAGGTTTAGGAATAAAGATAGCTCTGGTTTGTCTCCACTGCAGTGGGAGATACCCTAGAGCTATACTTGCCCTAAAAATCCGGCAGAGTATCGGTATGACGATATCCACTCCTTCTTGCAAATGCATTGGGATAATACCGTCCATACCTGGGGCTTTGAAGGGTTTAAATGTAGAAATAGCCCATCTGATTTTTGAATGTTCAACAATTCTTCTAGACACACACCAGTCTGTTCGGTTACCTCTAAGAGGAACCAGACCCGATCGATGCATGTCTTCAATATTGATTTCTTTAGATTCTGGAAAGTGTACTCCTAACATTTCTCTTAGTGTTTCTTTTCCAGATTTTGTGTAACTACCATTCTCAAGTTTTATAGAACTTAGTTGGTTATAGTTACCTTTATCTAAGATTTTAACAAGCTTGGCAGTACTGGAGATGTCTGATACATCTTCACAGAACTTCCTCCAAGATTCCTTTTTAGCCTCTCTGATGGCCTTATTGTAACAGGTGAGGGTGTTTTTATACTCCTCCCATTCAGCTGTCTTTTTTGCTTTATTAAAAAGCTTCCTTGTCTTATATCTTAGGTTACTAAGTTCATTATTCCACCAAGGAACTTGCCTTGGTAAACTAGCAACCTTGACCGGACAGTTCTGGTGATAAGAACTGAGAATAGCTTGTTGCAGCTGGTCAACAGCTAACTCAATATCTAACACCGAGCGTATGTTAGAAATCATATCTCCTGTTAGTATTTTTAGATCCTCCTTAAAGCCGACCCAATTCGTCTTTCTGGGGTTCCTGGGACATACCATTTGTTGCCTTTCACCTGCAACACAGAAGCAAATGTACCTATGATCTGAAAGAGAAAGTTCATTAGATACATGCCAATTATTAATAGAACAAAGCATATTAACAGAACAGAGTGTTAGATCAATTACTTCACTCCTATTACTTACAACGAAGGTAGGTTCATTGCCTTTATTTAAAACATGTAACTTAGTACTTACCAAGAATTCCATGAGATTTTCTCCTCGTTGGTTGCAGTCAGTGCTTCCCCAGGCGACATGGTGAGCATTGGCGTCACATCCAATGATGAGTTGCGTTCCATTGCTTTCGCAGTATTTAATAAGATTCCTTACCTCCAAAGGAGGAAAGTTATCATTCTCCTCATAAGGGAAATATGCTGAGACCACAACGATTTCACAAACTTTACTTCCCTCCAGAAGAAGTTTGACTACAGTTGTGTCTCTTGAGAAGAACTCTGTAAGGGATATGGCATTTATGCCTTTCCTAACCAAAATACAGGTTCTCATATTTTCACAGGTGGTATCATAAGTAAGTAACCATCCTGATCTAGGTAAACCTAATATGTTACCTTTGTAAATCCATGGTTCTTGGATAATGGCTAAATCAATGTTGTCCTCAGCCAGTCTCTGGCACAAAGCCGCAGAAGCAGACCGGCTGTGGTGTAAATTGATCTGAATGCAGTTCAACATGTTTGTGGTGACATAAGGGAGTCAGAGGCTGAGGATAGAACGATTAGGTGTTTTCCTCACTGTGGGTGTCGGATTCCAACACCCGATCAGAGAGGTCCCCACCTTCGTCCATCTCAACCAGTTCCATGTTTTCGGACGGTGCCGATCCCATGTCCGATCCCCCTGTCGCCACATCCATAGTTGAAATTGCCTGATCTTCAGTTTCTGCAAGTGTGAAACTACCTGCTGGTGCCTTGGAAGAAGAGGGCTCAGGTGTCGAGGTATCAACCTCGGGTTTCACAAGTTCTGGGTCGTGTAGGATCTTGAAGATACCTTTATCGACCCCGGTATGTGCTAGGTACTTAGCCTCAGCAATGGCTGTGGCAGATTCCCTATCCACTTGGAAGATCCATCTCAGAGCCTGAGGGTCTGCGATACGGTTCAGTACTCGCCAACAATTGGTGTTAAGCCTCTTGTTGTAGGCACTGAGCCTCCGCAGCAGGACAGCTGAGTCGGTTGTCCATATGTCTTTCGTCTTGAAAGCTACTTTGACAGGTTTTGGCAGGTCATTGGCTTTCAGCACCCTAAGCCTCGTGCCCTGCAGAACACTGTCATTATTATTAAAGGCTTCTGTCACCCAAAGTGCAGTTGCCTGATTTTCGCATAGGTAAAATAGTACCCCTCCATTCAAGCTGAAACTCTTCATTAGTGGTAGAGGTTCCCCTTCTGGGGTTCCATCCACCCGCCTAAGAAGGTCCATCTGGATGGTACCTACTTCACTATCGTCCAGTTTCTCATCTGGGAATTTTTCCTTAATGACGGCCATCTTGATACAAGAAGTGACCTCACTATAAGTTTGTTGTTTAGCCCCCTGCTTTGGTCTCTTCGGAGGGCCCTGTACGTTCAGGGGTGATGGTGTCGACACATCTGAACGCTGTCTTTTGATGGTTTCTTTGAGGGGTGTTTGCTCGCTTTTGGCTACAGGGCTTCCTGCTTGCCTCTGCCTTTGCAATTTCCTCCTCATGTTTCTCCTAGCTGTTTTAGATAAACCGCCTAGATGTAGCCTGTTAAGCCCGGAAGCAGTATGTTTCAGTGCCTTAGTTCCTGGAGTTAACTCGGAATTGCCTGTTAACCTGGAGCTATGTTCTGAACTTGTACTAGCTTGTTGGGAGATCCCAGTATTCCTGTTTTCTTCCCTTTGTTCAGCTACCAAGGTAGCTGCTTTTGATGGTTGGGTACATCCCGAAGGCGACCCTAACCCTTGCTTTTTATTTAAATTTTTTTCCATAAACTTTTGTTTACCGGGGGAATTTAAAAAGTCACCACTTGGCTATCCCCCTATTCCAAGCAGAAGGCTATATACGATGGGGTACTCGCCAGGCGCCCCAAAGGGATCGTTTGCGGCACAACATATTTCGCTACCCTTGTACCATTCAGTCCTCGGCACGATACCTCCCACCTTAACTTGGGTAGAACCATAGCCCCGTTAGCCAGCATGTTTCGGGACCTCCAACTGGGAGTTCCTTACTACATCTGTTTCCACCCTCTACGACGTGGACGTGGGGTTGGAAATTTTAGAGGGCTCATGGACTCGTATGTTCGAGGTCTTGGGTTCGAATTTGTTGCATGTTTATCTACTTTTATTTATTTTAAAACACAAACACATGTTTTTAAAAAAAACATAAAGCAGATACTAAACACACACATAAAAAATGGTATTAATAATATGCGTGAAGTTCTACGTAAGAATTTCACATGAGTATACTAAATATAGTAAATTCTTTTGCTCAACCGTTCTTCCAAGAATAAAAATAATAGGGAAGATTAGCAGATGATGAGAAAATACGTCACTCCAAAATGTAAACACCCATCGTTTTATCTAGGAAAATGTTTTATCTACTCACCAGCAATCGATATATCACAATGAATGTTTTTTTGGCAAAAAAAAGATGTCAGACTTTTGTTAATCTTAGTTAGATAAGAAAAATCGTGATAGCAAAAATATTCTACAAAAAGGGGTAACGGAAAACAATAATTCACGTGAAATAACTAAGAAAAAAGAATAATACAAAGAATCAAAAACATAAAGAATTGATGGAGCAACAGATGTCTTTACTTTTTTTTTTAGATTTTTCTTTCTCATCACTCTAAAACAGATTCTCTTTAAATTTAATACATTCTGAAAATTAAGAAGAACTTAATGCACTTTTATTAAGCAGTTATTTATCCTTCATATGGAAATGAATAAAGGAGAAGTCCATAAATTCTCAGCTATCCAGATTTCCTGCAGCATTGGGATGAAGGGATCCTTTCTGAGGGTTGATGGAATTGAGATAAAAATCCCCATACTCATACATTGTATTAAAAATAAGCATTGAAACAAATTTAAAATAAATCAGTTCACCCATTTCAGAGAGGGATTTATGAGATTATTTTTCAAACATGAAGAATGAATACTAAAACGAATGTGCCTCGAAACAATAAAAGAAACGACGAACCAAATTGTCTGGAAATCCGTCCAGCTGTATAGGCCCCTAAAAATAAGCAAGAGACATGTTCAAATGGAAAAGTAGACTATTCAAAGGCTGGGCAGGTGGCGTGTCCGCTACGACTGTCTCTTACCTCTATGTAACTTTCGGCTCAAAAGTGGGATATCTGGTGAATCAGTTGTGCTGGGTTGGTTTTGTTGGAGTTCTTCCCTTTTCCCTACGCTACATCCACCATTCTGTTTTTCATCATTTCCTCCATCTGTCAAAATTAACCTAAGGTCGCCCTTAATACTCTAATTAGTGCTCTATTTGTTTGTAAATACTAGAACAGCAGAGCGAAATCTCAAAAATTTGTTATATAGCATATTTAAGCTCGAACTTAAAACATATGCCCTTTTATTTTGTGAGTTATACAATCACTCACAAAATGAACCCGAAACCCCTTGCTGTTTAATTTCTTAAACTCAAACGATACAATGATTATTTAGGATGCAACTTAAAATATGAGCACTGTTAATTTCGTCTCAAACTCTTTCTCCCGTCCTCAACCCCCCCTCTAGCACTGCATGCTTAGTGCACATTAGGCTATGGATGTTAGGCGATCGTATACTCAGAACCTGACGAAAATGTTTTCATATACCAGGCAGAGGTTTCCGACTGTGACATTTAACGTAACGGCACCAGCAAAAAAGCCTAATTATTCGCTTCCTTTATTTCAAGTAATAAATTGACTAATTTAGGAAAAAAATTTAATGAAATTACCCTTATGTTATGCTACGTTATGTGGTAGGTGTCAGGGTAGCCAGCACCCCGACCGATGGTTCCCTGGTTTCCCACGGAAATAAGTACAGAAAGACTGAGAAAAGTGCAGAGGAAATGGGAGAACTCCGAGAAAACCTGTCCAGCGCAGATCGCCCACCACCACAAGCCCACATGAGAACCGAACCTCGGTACTCAAAAGACAGAGGTGAGAGGCCAATGACATAGCGACAACGCCAGCCGCGCGGCCACAACTACATTTAGTAATAAAGTATTGAAACCTGTGATGTAGTGATAAAGCATTGGACTGGAGGATATTTTTTTGCGCACCAACGGCAGCCGGTGACACTTAAAATAACACATTTGTTTTATTATTCACAAAGTCTCTATTCTATGTTCTTATGAAAGAGCCTACCAATTTTTGTTGTGATCCGTCGCATAGATCCTTCTCAACATTGTTCTGCGTATTCTCAATTTAATAATGTATTAATTATTTTTTAATTTAATTTAAATCATTTAATTAAAATTTCTTTTCCTTCCTTTGATTTCTCAAAATTAATTGATGACAGCATTACAGCCAAAATTATATTAACAAGACAAAAGTGAAAATTTTAAGTTTCATTAATATCTTATAATACACTTATCCGATTCATAAGTAAAAAATATTTTTATTATACTATTTTTTACAAAACATGCTATACTAAAAGTTCAAACTAATTCTTTTGTTTACTGAAAACCGTACTGAATTCAAATTAAAAATTGCCTACCTTATATACGCACGAGTAAGGTGCGAATTAGAAACACAACGTTTCTGACCATCTACTACATTTTTCAAGGTCCATTTTCAAGTGTAAAATAAAAAAAACAAAAAACTAAAAAAACCTCGTCCAGTACTGAACTCGTTAAATTTAAAAAAAAGAAATTCGAAGATATCAACAGAAGCGGAAGTATTAACCCTAGTGACTAAAAATAGGAACTACACAACAAAAGCGGTTGTTTTACGTAATTTTTTATTTATTTATTTATTTATTTATTTATTTATATAATAATTGTATTAAAATACAATTTTTAATTCTTTTGTTGTAATAAAGAATTTGAAAATCCAAATTCATTGATTTTAATTTAAATGAAAATATCGCTCCTTAAATCCTCAAAACATCTTTATATCTCCTCTGTATTTCTATCCTCTTAACGAGAATTTTCTTGAGGAGAAAAAAAAATTCTTTCTTACATTTCAAAAACAGAAATGAAGCATAATAATCAAAATAAAAGAATACAATAACGTTACAACATAATGTTAAATTATGTATTCTATGCAATGTACTTGTAATATTGAATTAACAACAGAATTTAAATTTGCATCACTTGATTGAATATCTTTATTTATTATTTTACTAGCTGTACCCGGCATGCGTTGCAATGCCACTCAAAGAAAGAAAGGGCTCGTGAGAAGGGGCCGTAAATATAAGGTCTCGGTGTCGATCGGGGGTGGGACACTTAGGCCCTTGTGTCGCCATCCCCACCCAAGTGTGGTGGACCTGTCCCCCATAGGAGAGCGAATTTTTCCCTTTTTCAATTGACTTAGGGGGCCCGAGAAGGGGCCCTCAATATAAGGTCCCGGTGTCGATCGGGGGTGGGACACTTAGGCCCTTGTGTCGCCATCCCCACCCAAGTATGCTGGACCTGTCCCCCATAGGAGAGCGAATTTTTCCCTTTTTCCAATTGACTTAGGGGGCCCGAGAAGGGGCCCTAAATATAAGGTCCCGGTGACGGTCGTGTGTGGGACACTTATGCCCTTGTGTCGCCATCCCCCCACCCAAGTGTGGCGTCCCTGCCCCCCATAGGAGAGTGAATTTTTCCCTTTTTTACAATTGACTTGGGGGGGCCGTAAATATAAGGTCCCGGTGTTGATAGGGGTGGGACACTTAGGCCCTTGTGTCGCCATCCCCCCCCCACCCAAGTGTGGTGTCCCTGCCCCCCATAGGAGAGTGAAGTTTTCCCTTTTTGCAATTGACTTGGGGGGGGCCCGAGAAAGGGCCCTAAATATAAGGTTCCGGTGTCGATCGGGGGTGGGACACTTAGGCCCTTGTGTCGCAAACCCCCACCCAAGTGTGGTATCCCTGCCTCCCATAGGAAAACGAATTTTTCCTTATTTGCAATTGACTTGGGGGATTCGAGAAGGGGCCCTAAATATAAGGCCCGGTGTCGGTCGGGGGTGGGACACTTCAGCCTTTGTGTTGGCTTCCTCCCACCCAAGTGTGGTGTCCCTGCCTCAAATAGGAGAGCGATTTTTTCCCTTTTTTGCAATTGACTTGGGGGGCCCGAGAAGGGGCCCTAAATATAGGGTCGCGGTGTCGATCGGGTGTGGGACACTTAGGCCCATGTGTCGCCATTTCCCCACCCAAGTAGGGTGTCCGTGCCCCCCATAGGAGAACGAATTTTTCCTTATTTGCAATTGACTTGGGGGGCCCGAGAATGGGCCCTAAATGTGAGGTCCCGGTGTCGGTCGGGGTGGGACACTTCAGCCTTTGTGTTGGCTTCCTCCCACCCAAGTGTTGTGGCCCTGCCCCTCATAGGAGAGTGAATTTTTCACTTTATCCAATATTTGTGTAGTTCTCATTTTCACCACCAGGTGGATATTGGATTTTTCAGGGGTTTTACCCCTTTTCAACCCCTTGGGGGGGGTGTCCGGGTTCTAAGGTAGCCTATCTTTTCCGCAGTGTCCTAAAGAGTAATTCTGCAAAGTTTGGTCCAGATAGGTCAAAGGGCCTAGGAGTCTATAAAGGACAAAGATAGAAAGAAAGAAACAAAGATACATTCATTTTTATATATATATAGATAAGAGACCTTACACCATATAAAATAATAATGCACCAAATAATAATGCCAAAAAGAAAAAAAATCATTCAATTGTTATGCAAGTGTAACTGCTTCATCTTGATAGATATTTAGTTGATAGCAGCCAAATACCGTCAGCAAGGCAGGGGATAGGGGATACCAACTTCTGAGAGGATAGGGGTGCCAGGGATTTTTTTTTTTCTTTACAGCCCGATTAAAAGAAGGGTCACTCATTTATATAATAATGGGGAAGGAAAAGTGATTTTCAGTCGTTGAAGGATCCCAAAAAGACTAGCGGAGGTACCCATAATAGCTATAACGGAAACATTATGCTAAGAACAAAATCAGATATTCAGAGTAAGCCAATATACAATCCTTTTTCGATTTCTGTTAAGAAACAGTGGAAAAAGAAACATGGAAGTGTATAATACATCACATCGGAAGAGAAAGTTTGTCCACATTACCTACTAATCAAGGAACAATTTCTAAAATATGAAATTTGTAATAATTTCTTATCTCTTAATTAAATTTTAAATTGAGTAGTCAACATCATCATTTCTCTTACCTTATTAAACATGATTTTCACATTTATTCAGTTCAAATGTTTGATATCTTTTACACCTTATTTCTGATTTGTTTGACCTTTCTATCATAAAAGTAAATTTTCTCCTTTTATTTCTTAGCTATATTTTTTTTTATAATACATTCTGCTTCTTGCAGATCTATTTTTTTTTTATATTTCAAATTTATTTACGTAACAATTCTCACTATGTTTTCAGTTGAGAACCACTTCTCGCTTCTATATTTTCTTCTGTGTCGTTTGGCGATAGTAAACATTCAAAATAGAATGTCAGATGATTACAATCATTTCTGTTTGAAAGGTATTTGTGTAGGTTCGGAAACGAACTGAAGCTATAGAACCAAAGTACGGAAGTCGATTTCCTTCCCATCGATCTTCGAATAAAATGGTATTGACTTGTTTTGTACTTCAGTAATTACGATGTTGATGTGTCTGAAAGCGTATATAAGCATTAACAGCAGAAAGTAGAGATTGTAACATACGATCAGAGCAATAGATGTAAGTTGCTTACAGTAGATTCATCATGAATTCCAAACTTCTTCTCGTTTTTGCAGTTGTTTTTGTGGTAGCAGTAGTGGCTAATGCGGACCATAAAAATCATATGGAGGTAAGCAAAATATTGATATAAAAATACTTTTAAGTCTTCAATGGTTAATAATATTTAAATATCAATATGTGTAAAATTTTAATAATCTTTTCTCTCAAAATAATTATAAAGTAAATAATTATAAAGTAAAAATTGATAGTTATAAAGTAAAAAACCTTACATGATTCCATTATAATCAAATAAAAGAAAGCATATATAGTAGAAGCAATGTTTCTTTTCACGCCTTTTGGAAGCATTTCTACTTCAACTTTCGAAAAACTAATTGCTATTATTGTTACAGAAAAATTAACGAAACAAAACATGTTTTAAATTCAACTATTCGTTAATTTTAGGGTTTAAGATGTTTACACAAATAATTTAAGATATTATTATTTATTTATTTATTTATTATAAATTTATGATTTGAGTACTATGAGATTCTTGCATGTTGAATCTGTATATAGGTTCTGAGGGCATTTATTTTATTTAAATTATTAAAAAAAAATTTTGATATTGAGTCATCTCTCCCATATCTATGGGAGAGATGACACGGGTAGTAGGGGATAGATGGCCACATGGATTATGAATAAGAGACCTGTGTAAATCAAGCTGCTACTTTATTTTTAATGAAACACTAAAATTAAGTTGAATAATGGTATTTTTGAAACTTTTTGGAAATAAATCCAATATATGACAATATCTCCAAGGTCTCCTCCCCACTTCCTTCTGACTTTCAAAATAAACCACTTACAGTTATCAGATTTGCAAAATACTTTAGATTTTATTTTTTAAGTCTATATAAAACTTAGTAGTAATTATTTTTTTTTAATTATGCACATTGTATTTGTATTGTGATGAATATAAAATAAAAGAAAAAGAATGAAAAAGGGTAGAGATGACACGTGTCATCTCTCCCCAAATGATTGGAGAGATGACACACACACCTCCATTTCCACCAAATGGGACCCAAGACACTAGTGACCGGTACATAACCTTGCTTACTCTTTTTACATGCTTACACAGTGAATTACAGCGAAAGACGCCTTAAAAAAGGGCTATTAACTAAACAAATTCGCAAAGTCAACGAAAATTCGAAAAACCTCACTATATCATTGGAAGAAAAACTCAATAAAATCTCATATATTAATTGAGCACAAACAGTCTACACACACTGAAGCTCACACTGGCCTCGGGTTTTGGTCATGTGATGCGCTGCAGTCTACTGCAAACCCTTCTTGAAGTTACATTACATATGTCATCTCTCCCAACTTTACCTTATATATATATACAATCAAAGAAAAATAATATTATTATATATGAAGCTTTACTCTAAATATATTTTCTTCTTTTGTTTATTCCTTTTCTAACTCCTTTTTCTATGTTTTTTTATTTTAGTTAATTTTAAAGAATTTATTCAGTACTATTTTATGATTACGATTTAGATAATTGAAGTTTACTGATTTTTGTTTCAGTGTACATTTAAAGTCTTTTATTTAATATGTTAATATTTTTGAAAATAAAATAAGTATAGTATCAGTATTAATGAAAGATTCTTAGTAGCCATTTTTGATGGAAGTATTGCAGCAGAAATTTGACTTTTTTATATGTCTTCTCATGATATTTCACGACTAAAAAGTGGGTTGTTGAGAATCAAACAGGAATGACGCTTTAAAAATATAGATAGAATTTGTTTGAAATTAATTAGAATTATTATTAATAGAAATAGAATAGAAATTATTTTTCATCTATTAAAAAAGTACTAAATCCAATTTTAAAGCATTTATGTAGTTTTGAAAATTGAATTTAGTGAATTATACGAAAATTTACTAATGTTAATGTTGATATCTAATATGTGTATTACATTCATAAGAAATATAATTTCATTTATAAATGTTCAATATAAATAATTGATAAATAAAATGAAGGTTTACAGTAATATAAAATGTCTGGAAAATAAAAATGAATTTTTTAAAAAGTTATTCATTAATTTACTTGTTAACAGGACATTAGTCAGAGAAACTCTCAAAGTTTTATTAACCTATTAACAAAGACATCATTAATTGATTTTCTTTATATTTCATTAGAAATCACACAAAATAGCTCTACTAAACTTTACTTTGTTTTTTAGGAATTTCTGAATGCTGTTTGTGGTGTAAGTAGACTTTTTTTTTATCATTTCCCAAATTAAACTAACAATAAGTAAGAGAGCATTTCCATCTTAATTCATTACATTTCTTTAATAAAACATTATTTCAATTTTAAATACTTTCATAAAAAAAAATCACATGTCAGTTAAACGAGATACCACGAATATGAGTCTAATATAGTTTAAAATATTGTAAAATGATTCCAAAGTAAGAATAAAATGTAACTCACCTGTTTTTATAGAAAACTGAAAACCCGCGTTTATATTTTATACATTTTGTAATATAAAGTTTATTCTTTTATTCCAACTCAGTGAAATCGAAACAGAAATCAATTACTAATAAAGTTGTAGTAATTGAGAAGATGAAAGAGAAGCGATGTTATCTAAATAAGCAGGAAATTAATGACTTATAAAACTAAGTTATGGATAGAAAACAATTCGCTATTTTGGTTAAATTTGGTTCCATTTGATTGAAAAAAAAATTAATAACTTCAAAAATTCATATCTCGGCCTAAAAATCCCATATATTGCAGAATGTATCATCTTCAGACCCCTTACATGTAAATAAATTTTCATGAAAATCTGAGATGGCGAGTTGAACTCATCAGGTGATCTGACATGGAATGACCCAGAAGAAAGGATATGGCCTCATCTTGTGTCAGCAAAAATCGTTCATTTTATTTTCAAGCTAAAATAAATAAAATTCCTAAAGTTTATTATTAAATCCAATGGCATCATTAAATATCTTTATTAATATATACCTCGAATCAGGATTACAGTCTGAAAATAATTTTTGTGCAAAAATATGTAAGTAAAAAAAGAACTCTAAAATTACTTGAAATTGTTTATTGAAGGATAATGAAGAATGTAAAACATGTGTTAAAGAAGAGAAAAAGAAGAATATGGAAGGAAAATCAAAAGAAGACTTCAAGAAGAAAACACCCGATCAAATATTCGAAGAGGTATCTAAAGCCACCATGAATTACAAAACATTATAATGTTTTTATATTTTAGTAGATAATGTTTAATGTTTAAGCATTATGAACACTATTTAAATGAGCTTTGAATTCATTAGTTAGTCGAATATATTTCTTATTAGCAACAACTTTCTTTGCTTTCTTAACAAAATTAAACTTCGGCATTTTTTTTATAAAATAAGTATATGTAAATATGTGTTTGTGTGTGTGTATATCACAAATCAGTATTTGAAACAGTTTCCCACTATTAAAAAAGTTGGTTATTTATGAATATGTATAAAAAAGAAACCATTTTTTTGGTATCATAAAAATAATACTAGACAAATATTAGATTTATATTTATATATTTTTAGTGCAAACAACATGCTGAAGAAACTGCTCCTAAGTGTAAAGCTGATAAGGTAAATAAAAATTTCTAAATTTTTAATTTCGATTAATTTAAATTAAGTATCATATTAAGCTTCATATTAATTTAACTAATTTATACAACATTAACCTTTTGCATACTTAAATGATTTAAACCTACAAGAAATATGATTGTTGAAAAAATCACCGATTTGGACCAAATTTGGCTCACATATTTATTAGAAAATATTTTTGACTAAGTTTTGGGACGAAAATCGAATGTGCGTTGGAGTTATACGGATTAGTTCATGTATTAACATTTGTGTTAACTGGATGATTTAAAAAGTTAATAAAGATCACGTGTTTAAAAATACAAAATCTAAAAATACATACGGGAAGCTTTTTGGATCCGTTATGGCCTCCTTTGTCAACCACCTTTTGAGTTACTATGGAAAAAAAAATGAGATAAAAGTCTGATTCAGTTAGCTAAAAATATGATTGAAAATATGATTTGTAAGAAGTTATAACTTGTTATAAACTTGGATTATAATAAAAATTATTTTTATTTCATGAAGACCATCTCAGTTATCGCCAGTTTTGCATACAGAAATAAGAAAGACAAACTCTAATAAGGTTTTTACGTAAAAACTTTTGAACTGGCATCCATTGGAACTTTCATGAATTTTTTTTTTACTATGTTAACTATTTTTTAACAACTTTTAAAATTTTGAAATGACCTTCTGTAGACTAAATCAAACCCGAACTTTTCAAATCTGATTTTAAAAGTCTGTAAAAAATCTTACTTCAAAACAAGTAAGTACTATCAATGGGTGAGACCAAATTATTTACAAGTGATATCCTGGAACAGCTCGTTGGTGATCATCAGCCAGGAGAAGTCACAGTAAATAACAAGGTCTATGATTTTAAATTACTTTTTAAAATCTACAAGGACAGCCACAAACGGGCAGAACAAACGCAATAGCAACCGATTTTGATCTGTATCCAAATACCTCCCAAATGAGTCGCTAAAAATATTCATGTAAAAAACTGATTTGTATTTCTTCCCTTCTATTGTATCACCTTCAAATAACACAAAACAAAATCAACAAGATATAATGTTCTGTTTTAAAGATGATGTCTTACCATAGACTATCACAGCAGTTGACGCAGTTCTTCTTCAATGCTTCAATACCCACGAGGTTGGATGTTTTCGTCAATAAAACTCCAATGACCATGCCTCTTTCGAAGTCTGATATAATGGCGTTTCACTGATAGCAGAATTTTCACATGCAATCCGTACGATTGCTGATGATCAACTAATATCTCCACCATCACGGCCACTAGTGGCAGACGTCTATTGTAGATGGTGTGGCTGCTGGGCAAATGAATTATGGCCTGTTTTCATTTGGGTGTTCATATTGTTGTATCCATCCCCTCTACATGGTAAAAAATGAATTAAAACATTGTTACAAAAATACGTCTTTTTGTTTAAAAATACGTATTGTATAGCAAATCCTAAGCAATATAAATATTCGCAGTGCAGAAAAAAAAAAACCAGCAAATTGTTTGGGATATTTTTATCAACTGATTTCTTCAAATGGAATTATTGCAATTTCTGTAGTATGTAAATTTATTACGTTTCAGAAAATTAATAAATTTAGTAAAATATCTGTGATTAGAATATGAAGTAAATAAACTATAAATGCAAGAAGTAGAAATAAGGAAGAATAAAATAAAATTAGTTTGCTTCTTACTTAACAATTTTATTTGTATTAGTTAAAAAAAAATCATAAACTTGGTGATAAAAAAATTGTATCAGTTAAGTTAGTCTATTATTGTTAATTCTTCATTTTTTTTATTTTAATAGACAAAATGGGAGGAGAAATGCGGTGAAATGAAAGAACGGATGGAAAAACATAAAAAACAAGAGTAAAATAAAGATGTAATTTTTTCTGGAATATATCTTAAAAGTAGTTTTAATGTAAAAGTATAAAATTTGTTATCTTTCAAATCTATTAAAATATATTCTGTAAATTTATACTGAAAATATACTTAAGAAGCGATTTTGAAATTGGGTAATTTATAAAGAAATAACTGTTATATTCTTATTTAAGCCATTGTATTTCAAATTAAATTAAAAATTTATCATAAATAGTAAGTTCTTTTGTGTTTTTTTTATTATTTTTACAAGCAATATAGTAGAATTAGGGGTTGTGTCACTAGGTATGATTCGGCTTTTAAGGTCAGGTTACATTGAAATTATTGAAAACTGTTTTCGATCGTTGGTTAAGGGTAGGGTTACCAGAGGGTATCCATTATTTAAATATAATATCCTCCATTTTTGGTTTTAACTGCTGTTCACATACAAGTGCACAAAAGAAACATGAATACAAAATATATATATAATATATATATCGAAAACGCAAACTCAAAGCGGCTTCTTCGAGTTTCTCAATGCAAAGATTTCAATCAATCATTTGCAAATTAGAAATTTAGAAAGTATTGAATAAATGAATAAAATTAACTTATATTACTAAAGCCCGACAGTAATCTGAAATTTGAAAAGTGCCAATACAACTTTCAAATTACTGTTTCTATGGAGACACAAACCAATCATGCCTTCCCGTCATCAGCGGCACCAGTGTTAAAAAACGTAATTAAAATTTAGAAATTTATAAAAACAAAAACGCAATATTTAAAGACTGTTGCTCTTTTTATCGTACATATTCTTTTTTTTTATTTCTTTTGTTTTTTATATCTCTTTTTAATATTTAATTATTTATATCCTTTTTTTAATTTTCTTTTTTGTATTTATTTCTAGTTTCTTAAATATATTTAATTTAAATATATAAAAAAATAAATAAAAAAAAAGAAAAAGAAAAACGGAAAAACGGTGACAGCCATCATATTAAACTCAAAACTTCTTAAAAAAAGGTTTTAATCCTGAGTTGTCATAAGATAACTTGAATGATTAGAAACCAACAGATCCTATCAAGAAGAATTAAAATGATTAAATATAATTATGAAAAAAATTAAAAATATTTTTAATTTATATTTTTTTATAAATTTGAAATTTAAATTTATTCTGAAGATGCAAAATATATTTATTTATAACTTTATAATTCTTTAATAAGATAATTTAAATTATGTAAAAAATCTTCAAATTTAGAGTTAATATCAAGATATTACTTGAGTTCTTGTAAAAAAATATTTTTAAATAAATTTAAACTTACATTATTGGTAAATTTATAAAATCTAATGTTTTATTAAATAATTTAATATATGGAATTTGTTGATTAAAATATATTCGTAAATCTAAAAAAACAATTGTTTTTGAATTTCTTATTTCTTTTTATTATTATTAGTTTTTTTTAAGTTAATAATATTTTTATACATTTTGTCTTTTATATAATCAATCGTAAAATTAGTATTAAAAATAATTACGTCACCTATATATCTAAAAATTTTAAATTGGAAATGGCTATTAATACAAAATTGATATTCATAAGCCAATAAAATCAAATTAGTAAGAATGCTACAGTAATTTATCCCCATTCCAATTTATCCAAATTATTTAAAATAGAATCTTTAGACTTAATTTTTTAAAAAAAAGATTGATCATGTAGTAATTTTTTAATTTTATCAAAATAAAATTGTTTTCAAATAATAGCCTAATTATGTTTTTTATCTATGGTAGTAAAAGTATAATTTTTCTGATAGATAGAAATAGGTTTTTTAATTTTAAATAAATTAAATTTATGATTTATTTTAAAATTATTAACCCTATCATATGATGTATGATTTATGTTATTAATTTTAGGTAATAAATTAAGTTTCCATTCAATGAAATTTTCATAACATAAGTTATATTTAAATCTGGTTTCTAATATAAAATTATTTATATCTTTAATAAATATATATCTTTAATAAATATATCAATTAATTGTTTATATGTTTTATTTGAATTTAATCTATAATTAATTCCTAAATTTAAAAATTCTTTTAAAGCTATATTTTTAATAAAATTTATGTCACCTATGACAATATGAAAATTCATTTATATTTATCATCATATAATTTACATTGACAATCAGAATTGTATTAAAACTTGAAGTAGTTTTATAATTACAAATGAATTTTCGAATTGGGAATTCATATTTATAAATAGGCATTAAATAACAGCTAATGGAAATTTAGATCTAATATAAGAATTTTAAGTATTTTACCAATATTAATTTTATCAAAATATTTAGAAGTAAAATGAAATAAAATTAATTCTTTCTTTTCTTATTATCTGTATTAAAATTTATTTTTGTTAATTTTAATCTAAACTTAATAATATCTAAAATTAAATGCTGAAGATGATTATTTTTAATTGTTTTGAAATCAAAATTTTTTAAAAAATATTTTAATTTAGATTTATTTAAAAGAAATAAAAACTTTTTAACTAAAGAAATTCTATCCATATTAAAATTATCAAAGTTATTTTCCAAAATGTTAACAAATTTATTAAAATCAATTTTATTTTTAAAATTAAATTGAGGAAATTTATAATAAGCTTTTGTGTGTTTTAAATTCAAATTATCTTTTTTGATATTAAACCAATTATAGATACATATATTATCAATATTATTTAAAACATTAATTTGAAAATAATTTTCATTCAATCCATAAGAATAAATTGTATAATATTTAAGGATATAATAAACTTCCTTGATTAATCTCAAATGTTCATCTTCTATAATATCTAAAATTTTTATGACAACAGAATCTTGAAAATCATATTTTAAAATATAGTTCCAAAAATCACCACCAGGGGACGTTTGTAGGCGTATATGCTGACCATGACAGTGCAGTACAGTCGGCCACAAGGGTGGGTTCAGCGGGTGCAAGGTGAATGGATCCCGGCTTACGCATGGGGCTCCATAAAAAAAATAAAACAGGAAAATTAAAAACAGTTAATCAAAATTAATTGGTAAAAATTAAGTTAAAGATATTCATTATTAAAGGTATTTGTCATGTATTGTTTGTTATGATTGAAATTGTTACAAAATTATGATAAAGTTTTTATTTAATATTGGTGTTTACGTATCACGGTTCCTAACAAATTATTGGACAAATTACTATGCGAATTATTTTCTCGAATGCAATTTTCGTTTATCGTTTATTTTATTGATGTTCTTTATTGTTATTACTATTATTCAGATTTTTTAGGGCCCAAATTATTCCCCTTTCTTATAGAGAAGGCCTGTCAATTCTTTATAAATTATTAGTGGAGTAGAGTACAGCGCTGATATGGGTACAGTGATGTAACAACATGTTCAATATCTGCTACCATCTGAAATCCCATGTTCAACTTTTGAACACGAGGTATCCCTGTAAATGTTGAGCATGTGACGTGATGTGCTTTGCTTTAAGATGTGCCAAGGTTGCTACGTTCTCACGATAAAAGAGATCATTTAGATACCCCTACAGCCAAAAAATCGCATGGGGGGATTTCAGGTGAGCGAGTACTGAAGTGCCGGCTGATTGTATGTGAGAGGTGCTCCAAATTCCTGAGAATTCATTAGAAAAAACTCCATGCAACGACCGTGATTAGCACATTTATATTTGATCATGTCAAGGATACAGTACCATCGAAATCGTCAAAATACAAGAATTAGCGATTCAGAGAGGAAATATTCCTTTCATTATCCAGCAGAAGAATATAAACTCAATTTCTCAACAAAAATCAAATTCTCAACTCAAATAAAAAATTAATAAATTATGATATACCATATTCAATCCCAAGATATCCAACATCAAAATCCTTTTAATTAAATAATAGTAAAAACGTCAAACAGAGAAAAAGACTTAATTCAAACCCATTACTCCTTATCTCGGCAACAAAACATTAGGCCTCAACAAGAAAATGAAGTACAGGGTGAGCAGAAATGATTTGAAAGATTTCAAAAGTTTTTTAAAAGTCTTTAAAATACCAACATGTTTACAAACTTCGCATAATATTTAAGTAGTTGCAGATGATTGCTATTTACAAACAAAAACCATATGCCTTTGGTTAGTACTTTGATCACCGCCAGGATTGCAGTGTTCTCCATTTATTTAAATTCTTTTAATTTATTTTGTCACGGCTCGACAGTTGGTTCATCTGAGCCGTGCTTTCCGTAGGTCAATTCATTGATGCTCGCCCTTAAAAGAGACTGAGGTTGATAGGAAGGAGTCATTCACTGAAGATGCCCTGTTAACGGGAAGAAACTAGTTTGACTTTTAATTGTAAATAGTTTTTTTTTAATTTTTAATTTTAATTTTAACTCAGTGTGTTGGCTGTTTTAAAGACTTTTTTTAAAAAAACTGTTATCACACAAGTTAAATTATTTTTAATTAACGATTTCAAAAGTTTTCTGTAATATCGCTGTTGTAATTATGATGCGACGAATGATACAGTTCGATAGAGCACATGTTCAATTTATCCCCACGGATATCGAGAACTAATTGCATTTTCAGAAATGAAACTATTTAAGGTTTAAATTTAGTCAAATATTTCTGTCAGTAATGTCAGAATAATTTTTGCTTTGAAGAAATAATTCTATATTTATGTAATGCTTATTTAAATTATTTCTGTCTCGTATTTTTTTTTTATAAATTAAATAAAAATATCTAAGCATGTTATCAAATCATTCATTAATCAATAATAGCAATACAGTCATAAATTTTTTTATTTATTCATAGTGTGTAATAATATAATTAATTATGTAAGACCATCCACACAATTAAGAAAGATATCATTTATAAATCAAGATATAATCACAGTGACATGTTTCGAAATTCATCGTCAGACTATAAAAATAAATAAATATAAAACGGAAAAACACATAGGCTTATAACAGCCGCACAAAACAGAACATCGTAAGTAATAAACAATCATTTACATAATAATTAATTAATGCAAGTTATAATCTAATACTCCTTTGATAGATAGTTCATTATTATAACAATTGGTGGTTTCAATAATGACTGACTCGTAGAATTTCCGCAAATAGTCGTCCTTTTGTTGGCCATAAACAATTGGCTTGTTTGTCATAGGCCTGTGTCCGGTGTCTCTAACAGTCATAAATTATTATAGATATTACAGTTATATCCTGAGTGGCTGATTGTGTATTATGGGATTCATAACTGAAGTAACTTTTTGAACTATTCTTTTCCAAAACAAGATTGTATTAAAAGTTCAGCTAAATCTCTTCTTATAAATCATGTTTACTTCAATAAGACATCATATTGTAATGATTTTTATAGTTATATTTGTATTATAGTTCTATTAATTCTATTTTTATTCTATTTATTCTTATATATTTTTAGTGTTCTAATCAATCAGCATTTATTCTATCGTACTTTCAAATTCAGCCGTTAATTCTGTTTATTTTCAAATTTTCCGGTTGGCGGGCTTTTTCCCCGATTCGTCGTAATTTAAAGCGACAGTTAAAATTAAATTGAAACCATAATGTTATTTAAATCCCCCCAATCAATTGTAAAGCACGCGAACCAATCATAGCCCATATACATAAAGTTATTTAAGCCCTTGTTTTCATGTCAATAAACATATCTGGTACAGCTACTTAGGACTCAGTGTAATCTTCCTTTCACGAACCAGAGACGAAACACTTCACCACAATTTGGTGCCGAAACCGTGATTTTCGCCGTACCGAACTTTTCACCATTCCCTGCCGACCGGAAGTAAGCCTCCTGCCGCCTGCAGCGACCCGACAGAGCCGTAAACTACTGGTCTTCCACCCATAGATAAGATGCTCGATATTTCGACTACAACCTACGCCACAGTAGCTGCTACCTTAGTAGCAACCCACCGATTTAGGGAACCCACCATCTTATATGCCTGTTCGGATGAGGACCCTGCAGATAGTTAAAAGATTATAACTGAATAGCTCGATTCAACGGCTGGGATGAGGCTGCACAATTGACCAATGTATACTTTTCCTTGGCCGGTACCGCCCAAAAATGGTGAGAACAATGAATCATTAATCAAAACCTGGCCAGTATTTCAACAACAATTCACGGCAGCGTTCACAACGCCAAACGACAGTTCGAAACACGCCTAGAAAGAATTGGAACAGAGGGCGCAGACCGCTACTGAAACTTGCGAGATGTACGTCCAAGATGTTTAGGACTTATGCAGGGCACAAATCCCGACATGACCGATGCTGAAAAGCTTCAACATCTTATGAAAGGCGTTGCTGAGGATGTCTACTCTCTACTATTGGCGATTAGAGTCGACAATACAGCCACATTCCTGGAGGAGTGCCAACGAATCGAAAGAATGCACCAAAACCGACTGGCTGACACCAAAACCTTCAAACGACTTCCCAATGTGGTTTCGATCAGGGTACAACCAGCATCTTACACCTTATCTACGCCACAAAATGATGAGATTGCACAACTACAACAAAAAATTGCATCCCTTCAACTTCAAATACAACAGCTGATTTTGCAGTCACCGCAATAACAAACAACTCTTCACCGCAGACGAATGCATCTCTCCCCGTAGACATGCAGCAATTTTATGGAGTGAAAACCAGCACTGCCATCAAAATCAAGGCCAATCCCGTTGCCGACCAGAGGAATAGCGGACAGCCCAGGACAAACCCATTTGTTTCTACTGTCACAGAGTTGGCCATATGATCAAACATTGCCGTACTGATCAAAACGCCGAGCGAACAGCCCGAAACTACGAATACCAACCCCGCCAAAGACAACAATACCGATCAGTGTATGATGCCCCAGTCTACAGAGAAACTGTCTGTTCCACATATACACAAGCTCGTCGCAGCAGATCAATATCAGCGGCGAATGGCAGACGCTACCCAACGCCGACAGACAGGGATACAATCCGGCTTCCTATGCCCCGCAGAGTTCCCGAAACAGCCGTAGCTCTTCGCCCGCAGTTCCGGAAAACTAGCTCGAGTGAAAACTGATGACGGCAGATTTGTTGCAAATGCTGCAGCACACCTGAACAATAATATCATCACCCTGTACTTCGATGAACAACCGACCCAAGCTTTAGTGTATTCTGGTGCTACAGTAAGCCTAATTTCCGAAACCTTTCCTTAGGAAAATTGTAAAGTAATTACCCCAACGAACTTACCTCTGTTCCCAGGTGTACGGGAAAACAGCTACTCGTCTTAGGCAAAACTCCATGCAGACTACAATTCAATGGAACCGACATACCATTTGAATTTCTAGTATCTGAAGACTGTAGTTTCGATGTTATCCTAGGATAGATTTCCTGCAGGCAACAAAAGCAATCATTGACTGTTCAAACAATGTGCTCGAACTGAAAAATCCAACAGAAAACTAAGCAATGGCTACTTATTATTTATGCGCTGTTCACACAACCACTCTCCTTCTCTTGTCAGAAGTTAGAATAGCAGCAAGTTGGGACACTTTCATCAATGGACTGATTATTGTAGAACCACTACAGAAACAATACTTATCCTGTAATTGCCGTATTCCATCAACAGTGTGCTGTATGGAGGATAAAATTACTCAAGTTTGGATAACGAACATAAGCAGTATCCCATCGACAATTGCCGCCAATTCCAAACTAGCGACTATCCAATCAATCTCTTCGAGTTTCGTGACGTCAGTGACAGACACGCCCATATCTTTTCCCGAGCAGCTCTCGAACAATGCAGTGAAGCCAACTGTGGATAATCAGCTGTTAAAAAACCATGCTGGACAAACAATTGCAGCCAGCACAAAGTGATCATATCCTACAGCCTCTAAAACAACATAGGACTGTATTTGAACCATCAAATCCTGCAAAAATATCCCAAGAAGCTCCAAAGCACAGAATTGACAGAAGCCATACAGAGTTTCAATTTAAGAGCGGAAAATTATTCAAGACGAAGTTTCACATATGTTTGACCAAGGTGTCATTCAGCCATCACATAGCCCGTGGAGTTCACCTGTCGTGTTAGTTAATAAGAAGGATGGAACCTGGAGATTTTGTGTGATTATAGGAAGTTAAATGCCCCTTACGAAGCGAGATGTGTACCCGCTCCCAAAAAGTGATTCCATCCTGGATTCATTTGCTCATTCGACGTACTGCTCAACAATACATCTTAGGACGGGATATTGGCAGATCAGGGTTGACGAGAGGGATCGTGAGTTACAGACTGTCTGAGTTTAACATAATGTCTTGGACTGTGTATTGCGTCCGCTACATTTGAACGATTAGTAGACAACACTCTCGGTGGATTAAAGTGGTCTATTTGTTTGTGCTACCTGGAAGACATCATCATCTATTCACGTGACTTCGAGGAGCACTTACAATGACTTGACACGGTCTTAGGATGCCTGAACGCCGCCAATCTGAAGCTAAATCCAAAAAAGTATACCTTTGCCGCTTGCACAGTTACGATCCTGGAACACATCATAAGCCAAGATGGGATTCGTCCGAATCTAGACACCATCACCACAGTCAATAACTTCCCTCCGCCCGTCAATCAGAAGCATATCAGCTGATCCGCATAGACATCAGAGACGCCCAACACACCAACAAGCACCATTATGATGCAGATCACAGACCACTAGCTTTTCGTCCGTCTGATCTCGTATGGCTACACATCCGAACCCGAGACTCCACTCGTGGTATGGCCTATTCAGTGTGATGTGCCAAACATCACCAGTGACCTATGAGGTTGTCTCTGCTCCCGGATGTTCGATCACCCGCTCTCATCCCAAAGTGATCCACATTGCCTGCCTGAAACCTTAGCTTGCTGCCGATGACACAGAACCTGCAACGCCACAACCTCCGACGCCAGAGCCTCCGATCTCACAATCGGAGACGCAAAACACTACACTCCTCGTACCTGACGGAATTACGTTGCGATCATATAGAATCCGCTCATAATCTGATTCCAGTGCCCTAAGGATTAATCAAGAACTATTATAGTGATAATTAACTTTTAGTGACTTTTATAGTGAACTTATGAACATCTAATGAACATTTGTTGAACTCTCACGAACAATTCGAGGATTTTTTTTTTCTCTCCTCAGTGCTTTCGAATAACAGGATACGATATTACCTTTGATTTTCATTGTGTAAATAGTTGTGACTAATAAAAAAAATTTTCTCTGAGCTCAGTATTTTTATTATTTTTTTCATATGGCCATATATTATTTTTGAATTATTATTATTATTATTATTATTATTATTATTGTTGTTTCATGTATTCTTTGTATATAATTTTCGAGGTCGAGAAATCTTGGAAGGGGGATATTTGTAATGATTTTTATAGGTATATTTGTATTATAGTTCTATTTATTCTATTATTCTTATATATTTTTAGTGTTCTAATCAATCAGCTTTTATTCCATTGTACTTTGAAATTCAAACGTTAATTATGTTTATTTCCAAATTTTCTGATTGGCATGCTTTTTCTCTGATTCCTGGTAATTTAAAGGACAATTAAAATTCAGTTGAAACCACGTGTTATTTAAATCACCCGAATCAATTGTAAAACACTCCAACCAATCACAGCCCATGTTAAAAAAGTTAAAGTATCCCACTTACAGGCCTACAAAGGCCTATGGGGTGGCTGGAGGGTAGGCTCCAGTATTCACGACCTAACGGGACGAATTGAGGTCGGGGGGTCAGCCCGACGCCCGCCCGCCTTTAACTCCCAGGAAAGAAACCCGGTACCCATTCTAGAGAGGGCTGGGTAGACCCTAGGACCCGTTTGGAGGAGAAAGGAGCGTGGAAAAATTCCCGCACTCCGCCGACGCCGGCAACCGAACCCGCCACCTCCAATCCACAACCAAGCGCCCTAACCCACTCGGCTACCGAGCCCACTACACAGCCCATGTACTTAAGTTATTTAAACCCTTGTTTCCCCATCAATAAACAGATCTAGTTCAACTCCAGTTAGGACTCAGTCTAATCTTCATTTCACGAACCAGAGACAAAACAATTCATCACAATATTAACTACAAAGCGATATTTCGCAAGGATATCTTCCCTTGCTTCCTCAGGCTCCATTTAAATCTCTTAATGTAAAAAAAAAGCCTTCATAATCCATTTAATTGATATTTAATTAGTGTTCAATGCAATAATATAATAACATAAGAACAGAATTTAAATCAGCATCACTGTCTTTACTTACTGTAGTAATTTGGAGACAGACGCCACTTTGATAGAGATGCCACACCTCCTGTATTTCTACAATTAACCGCCAATTGACCGGTAGATAACGGTGATTGACCGGAAAGGTAGCGTAAGTACAGTCTTTGTAGTCGAAAACAAGAAAGCAATTCAGTGTTTGTGCAAAGCAATTAAACCAAAAAAAAAACAGGTTAAAAATAGGTTAGTCTACTGTTTTTAAGTAATCAATATTGAAAGCACATTGATTTAAAATTAAGTAAGTAATTTCGATTGAGGGATTGTGTATGATCGGTTTATTGCCTAAGCAAGCTGAGTATCTAGGTTTGATACACCCGCCATTAGCTTCGCTGTTTATGGTCTCTTCATTAGAAATATGATAGAAGCCACTGTTTAAAGATAGATGCCACAAATTTAAACATTACATATGTTATTGAAATTTTATGATGAAATTTATTAATTTCAACATTAAAAGTATGAGAAATCTACATACAAGTTAAAATTGAGTGTATTTAAAACACAATATATAATTTATCGGATAGTTTCGACCAACTTTTCATGAGGTCATCATCGGCGACAAGATATCATTCTCAAATGAACAATTTCTTATATACAGAAAGTGATTAAATATTCTACACTTATATTGATTATGGAAAACAAGACAAAATGCCTCACGTCATTCTGGTGGTGATCATCTGAATCAAAAGTGTAAGCATAAACGATCGTTGTCGTCCGCTTTTGTCTTTCATTTGGTAATTCCATCTGAAGTAGGATTTCACTAGAATTCTCTGCTTCAATTATAAATGTTACCATGGTTTATAAATGTACCATGTTATAAATGTAAATGTTATAAATGTACCATGATTGTTTATGTATAATAGGCCTGACATGAACACAATCGCTTGTGTTGCAAATGTTGTTGTGTGCTCAAATTGAGGGTGATATATCCGCTGAATTCATATGCTATTCTGGATCTTTTTTTGTCAATCTCAGGCGCAGCAGTACCAAAATTGACAAAACTGGCTTTCCCAATTTCACAACTCAATCTGTACTTCAAAGGAAAACACGCCTGCTATTCCAAATCAGGGCCGTTTCTACCATTAGGCAAGACTAGGCGGCCGCCTAGGGCGGCAAGATTTTAGGGCGGCCGAAGCAAAGAAAGTATACTTATACTTTCTCCTTATACTTTCTCCTTATACTTTCTCCTTATACTTTCTTTGGCCGAAGGACGGATTCCGTTTATTTTTTGGTTGTTCAATTGAAGATTGTTTTTTTTTTATTGTTAAAATAGGATTGTCGTTCTTTTTTTTTTGGTAGGGGCGGCATTTGAAAGGGAGGAGGCAGCATTTTTCAGTTCTCGCCTAGGGTGTCAGAACACCTAGAAACGGCTCTGTTGCAAATACATCTCAGCCGAGTACTTCTAAAGAATTCATGTCTGGTACTTCAAATGAAAAAAATTCAAGTGACATAGTCAAAAATTCTTGCGAAAATTAGTCCAATTCCTCACATCTCAAAGTCTAAACCAAAAAGGAAACAAGAAGAGTTCATTTTAACAAAATTTCGGAGAAAAGAAATAAAATAACTGCCACATGCAGAGGAAAAAGTAAACAGAAAAAACCTCAAGGACGTGTTAAAGCCAATGAAGAAAACAATATAAATTTTTGTGTTCAATTAGACGAAGATGGAAATGCTTCAAACAAATGATAGTGAAGTTGATGATAAATTTACGTGTACTGTTCACGTGTAATTTTTTACGAACAAAATTAAAGCCTGTACACCTGTCTATCCTGATAAGATTTAATCAAAAGTTAAAATACAAAAACACGGCCTCGGTTTCAGTTACTTGACAATACCGTAACTTTTTTTCAAGTGATTATACAAAATAAAATGACAGTTTTTAATACAAATAATAAACCAATGAAAACGTTGTGTTCCCTGTGGCAACCCTGCAGAGCGTCAGCTGAAATCTCATTTACATTGGTTCATCAATACACAATTCAAAGGTTCTATTAAGAAATATTACTGCAATGACATTGCCTCATAAGCCTAAAAAAGAAAAACACTTTATTTCCATAGATTTCCATGCTGTTTCCAAAACTGAATAAATTATGCAAGAGATTTAATTTATGTCTTACCAGCCTATCCAGAAGTCCAATACAACAAATCTTAAGTTCTAGGCAACATAGCAGGAGCCTGAAAATAGGAAAAGAAAAAGATAAAAACAAAGGAGTTGTATATGGAATACGATGCATTGATAACAATTATATTTACGTGGGCGAAACGTCCAGACCGATCCGGGACCGGATGGAAGACCACCGCAGAGCCATTTTGAATAAAAACAAGGACTACCTCACTTATCAACATTCAATAGCAACGTCACACAAGGTTGATACCGATCCTCCTATAATTCTAAGCCATTGTCAACAAGACTTTAAAAGAAAATGTATAGAATCATACTTCATATCAACAGTAGCGAGGCATATAACGACTATCTTTCAGTACTTACCATATCCGATTATGGTTTTCAAAAGGAGAAAAAAAATTCCAAATCTCATATAGATAAGGAATGTACTTAATCAAGGTTTTAATTCTTTAATTTTTAATTTGTTTTATATTGTACATATTCTTTTATTTTTATTATTTTATTTTTCAGAATAAAATATTGCATGTTCACGTCTAAGTTACACTCAAAACTGTGGATCGCCAATTTGCCACGTGGATTTATTTACAACGGTAGTGCAAACATTCCCCGCAGGGTATCCAAACTGCCATGACGTATATGTAAATGAGATTTCAGCTGTCGCTCTACAGGGTTGCCACAGGGAACACATCGTTTTCATTGGTTTATTATTTGCATTAAAAACTGACATTTTATTTTGTATAATCACTTGAAAAAAGTTACGGTGTGTCAAGTAACTGAAACCGAGGTCGTGTTTTTATATTTTAACTTTTGATTAAATATTATCAGGATAGACACGTGTACAGGCTTTAATTTGTTCGTAAAAAATGATAGTGAAGTTGAGAAAATAATGGACTCAAACTCTTGCACTGAATGTTGGAAAAATTATTTCGTGACATCAAGTAAAGATGACTGGATTAAGTGCACTGCTTGCGGAAAGTGGTTTCATGAAAATTGCACTGTGTATAAAAAAAATGCACAGATTGTGGTCGGAAGACAATAAGAAAATGAATGTTGTAAAGCAAAACTAGATTTTACAATGTTTTATTTATTCATTTATTTTATTTTATTAAATGAATTTACTTTTAGTATAGGAAAATAATTTTTTTCATGGTTGCTGTATACAAATAAAGATAAAATCTTATTATGTTGTAAAAAATGTAAATATGATTTTGTATGCCTTTTTTTATACGTATTATTAAGTGTGTCATGCCACACGTTTAGTAATATGACACACTTAATAATACGCAAAAAAAAATACAAAATCACATTTACATTTCTTACAACATAACATTTTATCTTTATTTGTATACAGCAATTATAAGCATGAAAAAAAATATTATCCTATACTAAAAGTCAATTATTTTAAGAAAATAAAAGAAATAAATAAATTAAACCAATGTTAGGAATTATACCACACGAATTGATGCTAAAATTTGTGACATCTCTCCCGTTAATATTTCGGATAGACACCACAGACAGAGACCGAAAAATTTCAATTTTTCTCATTGATAGTTTTATTTTACACCAAATATTTATAATTGTTTTGAAGTAGAAAAGTCAAAGGAACATAAGAAGCAATCGAAGGGGAAAAGTAAAATTTCGGATATTCAAACAATAAATTCTCGTTTAAATATAAAAGAAATAAATAAATAAATTTCTAATGTAATTAATTTACAACCTGGTGGTCAACAGAATCTTAATTTCACTGTTTAATCTGATTAGACTACTAAACAATGATTGTTCATATTAAAAATCAAACGTAAAAACAAAACAGCTATGAGGGACTTTTTCTTTCTTGGTTCTTTGAGTTGACTTAGTTATTTTATTGAGATTCATTTAGTTTAATTTTAAATTTTGTTTTCAAGTTTAATTTGAAATTGAAATTTTGTTTGAATTTTGTTCGAAAAATCTTAAACGAATTACTTTAAGACTCTTCCCGTTCCAATGTCTTAGGCATTTGTTTGTGAAGAAAATGGTTGTTTGAACCATGAAGGAGGCAACTAAGTCAACAAAACAGTTCATTCATTCATAGTTCTCTGCCAAGGGCAGGTCCTTCACTGCAAACCCAGCATTCTCCAATCTTTCCTATTTTCTGCCTTCCTCTTCGTCTCCACATAAGATCCATTTACCATAATGTTGTCGATCATCTTAAATCTTCTTCTGCCTCGAACTTTTTTACCGTTCACCATTCCTTCCAGTGCATCCTTCATTAGGGAGTTTCTTCTCAGCCAGTGACCCAACCAGTTTCTTTTTCTCTTCCTGATCAGTTTCAGCATTATTCTTTCTTCACCCACTCTGTCTAGCACAGATTCATTTCTTATTTTGTCTGTCCATTTCACATGCTCCATTCTTCTCCATATCCACATTTCAAATGCTTCTAGTCGTTTCTCTTCACTGCGTCGTAATGTCCATGTTTCTGCCCCATACAATGCCACACTCCACACAAAGCACTTCACTAGTCTCTTCCTTAGTTCTTTTTCCAGAGGTCCGCAGAAGATGCTCCTTTTCCTAATAAAAGCCTCCTTTGCTATTGCTATCAAGTTTCAATATTATTTCTTTTATATTCTGGATATTTACATCATAACAATAGGAGCCGACGCGATATGGTAACGAGAGCAGAGGACCCCCAACTTCTGGAGGGGCGCCAGTTGATTTTTTTTTGGCTGGACGGAACTATAGCCCAATAAAAGAAGCATCATCCACAACACTATGTATCGCTCTATCCGTGATTAACAAGCGTACATGTAAGGAGAAGGTTAAGGGACGAGTCTGCGCAGTAGAATCTCTGATTCATTAAGTATGCTAACTCGGTGCCGGGCCCATAAAACCTCGTTAAATAATTTTGGAATCAAGAAGGATTAAAGGGAGAAAAGCGGTGGTCTCCTGCGAAGCCTCGAGGGGGGACTTTGTTTGTAAACAAGACCCGCGTCACCCAGTCTGGTTTGATCGGGGAGTGACCTTGGCGGGTGGCAGGGGAGACCGGCCTTGGGCACCCACAACCTGGCACGGAGCTCTCTCCCTCAACGCTCTCTAAGTTCAGAGCTAGAGTAATTATAAAAATGGGAAAACAGGATAACTAGTTTAGGAAACGATATGACACATTTAATAAAGAATATATATATTTACAGATAGGTTAGCATAAAAGGGAATGATTATAAATGAATATACATGGATTATATACATTATCCCGGGTTTTCCTAACATTGAAGTTGATGAGAGATGTATAAATATAAAACACAATAATCTAACACAGGTGATAGCCACTCTTAACGGCGTTCATGTGCCATTGTGTTGTTCACAGTTCGCACTTAAAATTCGAAACAGTTCCCAAGAGAAGGGAAGCACTCTAATGTCCAGTCAGTTACTCTTGATTTAACCGAAGAGCACTTCTGCAGGATGCAGGTAACTTAGACGAAGTCGTTGAGATCTTGCTGATCTCCGGATTAGAAGAGCATTCCTCGATGCAACCAGAATCCGCGAGATTCAGGCCTAGGTGGGACGACATCACTCTCCAACGACGCACCTTGCTGCTGTATACCTTTTCGAGGGTAAAAACTTCCGCTATGCAGACCCGGAAACTTTGAAGAACGTTCAACGATGCAACGATTAGCTCCGAAGATGCAAACGCTAGCAGTGGTTCGGCAGAGGCGGGCGCTTGAGCAGGCGGCGAATGCCAGTCGCCATCCGCTCTCGGGTGCTTAATGGGCGCCCCTGAGCCCCGCTCCGCATACTGTTGTATTTTTCAATTACCCCAAAGTCCTGTTCCACTTTGAGTGACGTCACACGGGAGAGCAGCGATAGGGGAGCAGTAATGGCGCCAGATCGTCGGGGAAAAAACATCTGTTTATAGGCTGAGACGCGGAGAAATAGCGAAGGAGTAAGGTGGGGAGGTTTACTGAGAAGCCACTAATGCTGGCTCTCAAAAGGAAAAGTAAACAAAAATGGATTCAACTGGGAAAGGAGGTTCAAGAGGGAACGTTTAGACAATCTGGAGAATATCAGATTGATGAAACAAAAGAATAAAGTTTCAAAGTTAAAAAAATGAAAATGAAGGAAACGAGAGGAATAGGAGGGTTGGAGGAATGAAACAACCTGAGGCGTTATAACAATGATGGGAGAATAAATTATGGGATCCTGATAACATTTTTTACAAATCCTATTCTAAGGATCTTGCAAAGCAAACCATCAGATACTCAAAATAAGACAAACCTCAATCCTTGCCGATTTCTAAAATCAATCTGTAGTATAGTAATGATTAACTCAAGTAATGCCTCATATCGAAAGATAAAAGTTCGTCACAGCATCTACTGATCAAGAAACAATTTCTATATATGAAACTTCTAATACTATCTTACTCTTAAAGAATGTTTGATTGATTTCTTCAATATCATCCTTTATGTTACCTTAGTTAAATATCCTGTTTACATTCATTCTGTACTTTCAAAATGTGGATCACATGTAAATTTGTAAAGTTAAAAAGTGAATAATATCTGTGATAAAAAGAGATTCGTTAATTATCTTGCCTCCGTTTTATTTTAGAAGGTATTAGCACATTTAATAGAGCAACATATTTGTTGGAGGTCAACAAAAGACGCATTAGGTTTGTTGTAATAAATAATAGGTTGTGCGCGTACTTTATGCCATCACGAATAATACGTTTTTGGATTGTTGGAAGATTGACATGTCGTTCGGCTTCCTTGAAATCGGTATTTCTTTTTTTTTGAAGACTCATCGGTTACATGTAATGGAGCACAAGTGAAGATATATGCTCACATTTTCTTGTTCCTTATATTCTGATGCGTCTTTTAATGACGACGCAGGAGCTACAATTGCTTTGTATTATCATATTCTTTCTTGATGTTATGATCATATTTTATGGGATGAGATCTTTGAAGTTGGTGCTGTGCTTCACTGACAAATGGTGATATCGTTTAGTGTGTTTTAGGATATCACTAATACGGTATTACGGTGGTTCCAGGTAAACTAAATTTTTTAATAACATCGAACAAAACTTCTTTCGTTCTATTTTCAACCCCGACAAAATAAACATTTGCTCGGCTCTCGTATAACACTACCACACACCCATTTTCCTTTTACTCTTCTATCCCTGCAATACTTTGTTTTCCAAACTTGCTTTCATCAATTTCCACAATTACACCAGGATCACCAATCGGAGAACAACATTCAACAACATTTCCACACAAACTTCACGACAGAAACTTTTCCAATCAACTATAGTGTGCTTTGACAAATTCATCTCATCCATAATCTAATCATTCCTCGTGTCTTTCAACCATAAATACGTAACCATTAACATTTCAATCAAAGTCAAATTGCTCTCATCAAACCATAATCCTTTCCTTGCAGATCTTTTCACATAATGCCTGTTCTCTCTTTATTTTACACGACATATCCAATTATAACCGTCATTTACATCTTTCCTTTCAACCAAAGACTCTATCCACACATTGGATACTTACACTCTTTAGCAATTAATCTAAGACTCATACAGAAATCAATGACGTCCTTCTTACATCCATCTCTCATTCTCGACAAAATGTAAAATCACAGAAACCAACACGTAATCTCTCCGGACTTGGCAATTCAACTTCACTCTGCACCGCCGAAAGCGATGGAAGCGCTAAAACGCCCGTCGGAGATGTATCCTTACGAAACCTCCTATTGGTGGTATGGGATTGTGCA
The DNA here is from genome assembly GCA_023159025.1 of Thereuonema tuberculata. NCBI lineage: Eukaryota > Metazoa > Arthropoda > Chilopoda > Scutigeromorpha > Scutigeridae > Thereuonema > Thereuonema tuberculata. Next base: position 51,691,401 of record JAFIDM010004315.1, on the reverse strand, counting down.
CTTTTACCGAAAGTTATTCTCACGAAGAATCGTTTGTAGGATTTAACCAAGACATACAGGATAAACAGAAGTCAGTCTCACGGCTACGAAATCTAGGGAAAATATTCAGTGTTTCAGTGATTATTTCCAGTGACACTTTCCAGTGATTTCAATTCTTCATGGCGAAAAATTCAGAATGGAGAATTTCTGAATCGCAACTGCCAAAGACATCCTGCTTTGGGATTCAATTTCATGGAGACAATCGTATTTCGTCGGGGCTTCGCAGATTAATGTGAGGCACTATGTTTCTACAGGCAGGTTTTTAATTCATCTGCAAAATAACAGATCAAGGTTAAGGAAAATATAATATGAATTTCTTTCTTAAAGTTCTTATTGGAACGGACGAGTTCCAAGGATTAGCAGACTAAAGGACGAGTTCTAGGATTGTTATGGACGAGTTCCGAAGACCGGTAATTAAATTTAGTTAAAGGAACGGTTTAGTAAAATCAATATGAATGGACAAAAGCGAAGTTTAGACTAAATGAAATGAACATAAGAGTTCCAAGGTAGCTGATAGTGAAGTTTCATTTCAGTTATCTCAATCCAAAGAGTAGATGAGCTGGGTGAAATGGAGTGTTTTATTATCAGGACGTTATTTAATTTAAGAAGATACTGAGACGGACTTTTCCCAAGTTTATGTTAATTTATTTTTCGTTAGAATTGAAGTTATATGCAACCTGTATAGAATCAAGTTGATAAATTACACCTAGGAGTTAATGTTATTTACTAGAAAGTACAAAAAGATAAATCAATAGAATTATTAAACAGAACCGAAGTAGAGAATAATAACGGTCCTATATACTCTGTTCTTTAAAGTTGAGGATAGTTAGACAGGATACTAAAGTAACGTTTATCTTACCCTCCACACAAATGTTTGTAATACCTCTGCTTTTTTTCCTTTGAATGCTTTGACCTTGCTATCACAAAAAATGACTGTCTGCTTTATTTTGTTAAATGCATTTTTCAATAATACATCCTGCTTTTTACATTTCTAGTTTTTATTTTGAATTTCTGTTTTATTTACAAAATCTAACTTTCAATTGAGAATTACATCCTGCTTGCATATTTTCTTAAATAACATCAGTCCCTGTTATGAAAAGATTCAAAGTAGAGTGACAGATGACAAAGGACACTTTTGTTTGAAAGGTATTTCTCTGGGTTAGGCAACTGGTAAAACTATTGTAACCAAAGTACGGAAATCGTTTACCATTGATTTCCGAACACAATGATATTTTGTTTTGCATTTCTGTTTATGCGATGTTTATGCGTTTGAAACCTATAAAAGGGTTGAGAGTAGACTTAGAACAACAGTAGATACAAGATACTGACAGATACATTATGAATTCCAAACTGCTTTTCATTTTCTCAATTCTCTGTGTGGTAGCAGTAGTAGCTAACGCTGGTGGATATAAAAAAAAAATGGAGGTAAGCAAAACATTTATATAAAAATACTTTTAATTCTTCGATGGTAATCAATGTTTTAATATCCATTAAATATTAAATTTAATAAATTTACTCTAAAAATTTTAAGATTAATAATAATAAACATGAAGTAAAGACTTACGCCATTTTGTAATTAAATAAAGTAGGCTTTGATGGTAATATTGCTTCTTTCTCGACTTTTCTAAGCATTTCAATTTCAGTTGAAAGCTAATTTAAAGTCTAATTGCTTTTATTGTTGAAAATTAATAAAACAGTAGATTTCTTAAGTTCAGCTATTGGTAAGAATTTAATACAAATCTTAATAAATTTTCTTTTTCTTTTTTCTTTTCTAACTGCTTTTCTGGTGTCTTTTTTTCAATTAATGTAAAGAATTTATTCAGTACTATTCTGCGATTGTAATTTTACATGTCTGACAATAGAATTTTCTTTATTGTAACAATTCATAGAACTTGGCATGTGATTCTATTGAGATTCTTCTTGAAGATTTGAAATTTCAATAAAGTTCACTCACTAATATGAACTTCTAATATTTGTTCAGCATGTACATTTTTTATATAATGTATTATTATTTGTAAAAATAATATAAATATGGCATCAATATTAATTAATTTATACCAAGTATTGAAAAGGTTTTAGAAGCCACTTTTGATGGAAGTATTTCATAAGAATTTTGGCTTATTTAGGTATCGCAGTACCTATTCGTGTTATTACGCCACTATAAAGTGGTTTGCTAGGAATCATAAAAGAAAAACTTTCACTACAAGGAAATATATTGTATAAGGGGCATTCGAAAAGAAACGAGCCGGAGGCCGAGGAACAGAAACCAGTACAGGTATGTCAGAAGTATTGGCCCTGGCTGTTGAGGCACTTGTCCCACTGCGCTACAAGGCGATGAATGGCTGTCTCGTAAAATTCCCGGGCTGCGTTGTGAACCAGTTCCGCACGTGCTGCTTGACGTCGTCGTCCGAGGTGAATCGTTTGCCCCTCAGAGCCTTTTTTAGGGGACCAAAAATGGCGTAATCGCAGGGAGAGAGGTCTGGACTGTAAGGTGGGTGATCGAGAACCTCCCACTTGAATTTCTGCAAGAGTGCCGTGATTGTGTTGGCTGTATGGGGCCTTGCATTGTCGTGGAGCAGAATGACCCCAACGGGTGAGCTTGCCTGGTCGTTTCGATTTGATCACTTGACCATATCATCGGTAATGCGGTGTGGTGTTCCAGACCGTGCATCATCGGCTAACGACACCCGTCCTTCCCTGAAGCGCTTGTGCCACGCCTTGACCCTTGCAAGGGACATGCAGTGTTCACCGTACACTTGTGACATTCTTCGATGAATCTCCGTTCCCCTACTCCTTCTGCTGTCAGAAAACGAACAACACCTCTTTGCTCTTCTTTAGACGCCTCCATTGCACTGTTTCACTGCTTACAACGTGAATGACCTCGTTGGACGATTGACGTATGCTTCTGCTAGCTTTTAGTCACGTGACTTGCACCCGTGACCCTCTAGCGGCGGGCTGTGAACTTCACACTCACTCGTGTCCGAACCAATCTTGGTTACACATGCAACGATATTATCCTTCTGTCACCGGTTTGCCCATTACACACTCCGGCTCGTTTCTTTTTGAACGCCCTTCATAGTTAAAGTTAGTTCGAAATTAATCAATTCCTTGTGTTCTGTCTCTTTAAAGCAAATTAAATCATTATTTATCTATTAAAAATGTAAGAAAGATAATTTAAAAGCATAAATAAAAATAAATTTCACATAGGTTCCTAGTGAAAAATTTCGTGAAATTGGTAAAACTTCACTTCTGATAAAAGTTGATGTGTAATATGTGTTTGCATTCATGAACAATTAAACTTCACACTTTATACATGTTCAAAAAAAATAAAATAAAGTTGAAACATGTTTGAAAAACAAAAAGGAATTCTTTACAAACTTATTCACTACTTTTCTTTATGACAGGAAATAAGTGAAAGAAAATATCCAATACTGAAATTTTTATAACTACCTATTAGCAAAACTTAATTCATTGATTTTCGTTTTCTTTTATTAGGAATATATTCAATACAGCATTCTTAATCTATTGTTTTTGTTTGTTTTTTAGGAATTCCTGAATGCAGTTTGTGGTGTAAGTACAATCTATTTTTCTTATTTCCGAATTTTGTACGAAAAAAAAACCCATTTCCAATCTAAATATTTTGTTAAAGGAAATAATGAAATACTTATTTCAACGTATTTAATAAAAAAATAATTATTTCATAAAACTTCATACTTAAAATAAACGAGACACCATGAATACTAATGTTTGTAGTTTACTGTATTGTAAAATGATTCTACAGTAAGAAGAAATTCATGTCGTCATACAATGATGGTAATAAAATATAATATTCGTTTTTATAGAAAAGCGACAATCCTCATTTTTAATTTGTAAATTTGTTCTTTTACGCCAACTAACTACCAGGACAGTCAAACTCAACAAGAGTGATTGATAACTAAGTTTAGTAATGAAGAATATGCTAATTAAGAATATGCGCGGAAAAGGATATCAGACAATAAGCAGGAAATTAATGACTATAAATTAACTAACGATGAATATAGAGACGTTTGTTATAATGCTGACAGAAAGTATGCTTTAAAGAAGTGAGTTGATTTTAGTCCTACAATTAAGTTAATATTTGTTGATGATCTTTTTGTTTTCCTGTCGATGTATAAGGGCACATTCCACTTTAAAAATGATTGATTCAATTTTGAGGGTACTAGCAAGTTAAAGGTTAAAGTTGAAGGTGAAGGAGTTAAAGTTGATGGTTTGTTACGGATAAATTCATTTAGGTAAGAGGACTTGGAAATTGATCACCCCATCACCTTTAATGTCACTTATTTTTATTTAAAAACACCAAACAGTTAATGATGGAGAATATTTCCAATCCTCAAAGCAGTAACATGCATTTACTGATCAGATGTAAAAATATCTTGATGCACCTTATCTATAGGCCTACTTTAACTGCTTTCCTTTATTTTGTTCTGACAGGATATTTTAAGACTCCGGATTCCGGATATACCAAGCTGCACCTTCTATATATCTTAATTTTTACATCACTCACCAAAAACTAAATACAACCTCGAATTTTAGGATATTTGATTAATCTTCACTATAGCAAGCAGTTAAGTATCTGACAGGAAGAACAAATACCACTTAGAAACATGTTGTGAAATCTCACATTTTGTTATTTTGCTAATATCATATACTAACTGGATATAACAAAGTCCTAGGCTGTGAAGAAATTTTCTCGGCATTTATAGCACCTAATTTAATACGAAATTGTTTCAACTAGACACTGAAACATCGCAACATTTTAGTTTACAGCTAATATGAGTGTTGAGATTAGAGATATCGCCAAAGCAATTAAATACATGTTCGCTATAAATGATTTTGAATGAAACAATTTATATTTTTTTTTTGTTTATTTATTTTTAAAATGGAAAATTCAAAATTACAATATCAACTTTCAAATTACAGATGTTGGTCGTTCTAAACAATTTCACTGCATCGAAAGACAAATTCTTTTTTTCCTCAAACATCATTCAAACAAAAGTTTCGATTTCAGAAAAAGAAGACGTGGCTTCTATTTATACTTGTAAAAAATCAATCCTTTGATTTTGTTTTCTCCAAATGTATTTTCAAACCAAAATAAAATGAATGTTCTATTTTTTAATGCTTAATATTTAATCTAATGACATAATTAAATATTTCTATTAATATATTTCTCAAATCAAGATTTTAGTATGAATTTAAGTTTTGAAGGAAAATATGCATGTTAGAAATAAAAAAAAACTGCATGTAATTATGAGATATTTTGATAAATTACTTTAAATTGTTTATTGAAGGATAAAGAAGAATGTAAAACTTGTGTGAAAGAAGAGAAAAAGAAGAAGATGGAAGGAAAATCAAAGGACGACTTCAAAAAAATGACACCTGATGAAATGTTCGAACAGGTATCTAAAGATATCATTAATTTTAACATTGTATTTTTTTATTTGAATGTTTAAACATTATAAACATTATTTGCCACTATTTGCAGGAAATTTGAATTACTTTGTTAGTGCAGTACTTATTAGCAATACGCTAACTTTCTTTCCTTTTCAAAAAAGAAAATATTTTTTTTGCATTTATTTTATAAAAACAAGTACGTAAATTTCGACATCTAAAGCAAAAATCTCCATTTAAAAAAGATTCTCTCTATTAATTGAAGTTAAAAAAATTTATAAAAAATAATAAAAAATATAAAACTTCTTTTTATAGATGTATATAAAAATAACGCTGTTTATATATATTTACTTACTATTACTCTTTTAGTGCAAACAGTGTGCTGTAGACACTGCTCCTAAGTGTGAAGCTGATCAGGTAAATAAAAAGTCTTAAAAGTTTATTATAAAACAAGTTTGAATTATATTTATGGTATGGATGTATTTGATACAACTAATTCACACAACACCCTCTACTATTGTCATCTACGAACATTTCATCGTCATCTGAATCGATTAGGTCAGACAGATCACTAATGTCTACATCTATCTCCGCTTGATATCGATGATCGAGGTTCGTCGTCTTCTCTGTCTGATTTGGAAGGCTAGAAATACGACAGTATGCCTAACTGCTTAGGCTCACGCATCTTTCTATCAACACTTCTTTGTAGGCACTTAAAACATTCTGAAAACCTACCCTACATCTAAGTACCTCTCTAAAGTAATATTTTTCTGCAATCATTGCAGCACTGGCAATCGTAGTAAAAATCTGACGCAATTGTTGAAATTCAGTTCGCGGTCACGGTCCGCGGTTTGGGCCGTTCGCTATTGCGTTCGGTTTCGATTTGCATTAGCTATTCATCTGTCAGTTCTTGTTCATGGGATGCCAAAAACTTCTTCAATATCATATTCGTCAACTTCTACAAAGCATGCCTCCTTAGCCAAATCCCCTATTGTTGTTGGTTCGAAGCCTTTCAAATCGTTAACAGTTTCCTCCAAATGCCATTTCTTCTCAAGACTGTTGTCAGGAGCACCCCCAGATCTCTCACAAATTGGTTTACGTTCTCTGAAAGTGTGAAACACCATTGATATACCCATCAATCCATTCAAGTAATAAATGTTCCATTTTGTCCTTTATTGGATGCCGACTAATAGGAACCTAAGGATTTAATAGTTTACTCATGATTTAGTTCGGAAAATAGTATACTTAGAATGAGATAATTCCCATCGTAGTACTTTCCTCCTCAATGAATTGTATTAACGGAGTATTATTTAATAAGAAATAAAGGAATATAGAATTTTTTGATCAAGTAAAATAATGAAGTATATGCTGGTAGAAATAAACTTTACTTTAATTCAGAATAATAAGTTAAACTTAATAAGAGTTCTTGAGTTCTTTAAGAAGAGTTCTTTATAGTAATTAAATGACATCATCTTCCTGTTATTCTTAATAAATGTCGAATACGTATCTAAGTAACTAATTCATTTCTTGAACTATCACTTTATCTGCAAATTCTCAATAATTCTACTGTGGAATTAATGCGAATGTATTATTATTTGGAATGATTCTACTTAATTCAAAATAAAATCAGTCAGATGAATTCAAATAATAATAATAATAATAATAATAAAATCCATCGTTCCAATCAGGAACATAGGTCGTCTACAAATCGTTTCCAACCACCACGATCTTTAGCAAGCACTCGAAGTTCATTCCAACTTTTATTTCCAGACTTCTTAATTGTAGTCCTTCGCCAGGAAGTGCGAGGTCTTCCTCTTTTCCTACTACCTAGTGGGTTCCACTGTAGGGCAAGGTTCTGTGGGAGTTTCCCCTTCTGAAAGAGAGAGCGTACATTCTATTGTCCGATTCGAGTCCTTAATCGAGGACATAATTTCGTCATCAAAAATCTGTCCAGTTATCTATTCCTTATAAATTGTTACGAACTGAGAGACCTTCAAGTAGCATTGCACTTTTTCGTTGTTTTTTAACGCTTTTCTATTCTGATTATATGCAATGTTTACAGATACTAAGTTTCCATTCGTTTTGTTTGCAGTTTAAACAAAGTACAGTAGAAGAATGATATATTATTCCCTATTTAAATTATTCCATCTTTCTGTAGCTTTCTTCTAAATGTAGAATCTATGATATTTGCTGAAAATTCGGCATCATTTATCGATGAATTCTTTACATTACTTGTAGCATTCTCCATTGACACATAAATCGGATGAAGTCTTATTATCCGACCTTTCCCCTCAAACTGTTCCATCACTCTTGTCTTTGGTTAAACGCAAAAAAAATTTCGTTACACTTTCACACTGTTTACTTGTCACATCTGATGCACTATTGTTTCACTGATACTTCTCACTTTAATTGTTTATCAAAAAGCTAGTATCTGTATCACATATATTTACTAGTACCACTTTCTGATCTTATTTCTTTTCCTTTGTCGGTAACTTTCTGTTTTAAAGATTCATAATATTTATTTGAAGAGGAAATATAATCACTTGTTCGTAAGTTTGCTTTTACTTAAAATAAATCCACGTGACCCTTAGCGCTAAGCTGCTGCAGAACCAATAGTAATCAGCAGCTTCTGGGATTCTTTCTGTCTGAATGTAACCAGTACGAATGGTGGACGCAGATAAGTCAACGCACATAGAACGTCCCTATTTTCTTTTCCATTATCACTTTTAATTACGTACAGTTTTTCACTAAGTGTAACCTTTACCAGTTCTCTTATGCTTTTCCGATAACTTAGGCCACATCTTGCTAACGGATGCACATAATAAATCGAGATAAAGCACAGATATCCACAGACACAGATCAAAGCTATGACAACTTCAGTAGGAATAGCCGGGTTTTTTTTTAAAAAAAACTGCTTATTTAATTTCGGTTAACCGGCTTTTAAGAATTTTTTTTTTCTGCATGCTAACCAAACGATTCCGCTATTTTCCTGCATAATTGTGAAAAAACAAAACCTGGATGAAACCTGGATGAAAAATACGGGAATCACACTGTAATCCACTAATATGGCTGTAGTTTAGAACATGTCTACCAGATGGCAGCAGATAGGGATGAATAATTGGTTATTATAAACACAGTCAGAAAAACCCTATGTGAACAAAACCGATTTTTTTTTTTAAAAAATATGTTTTTCTTTAAATGAGTTATAATATAAAAATAAAGAAATTTTGAATTTGACATCCTATTTTTTTTTATGACTTTTTTAAATAAGGGATGGATGGTTTTAGGTTAAAAGGTTATTGAAAACAAACTGATTATCATACAGTAGGAGAAATAATTAAAAATCGTAATTAAAAAAATTATAACCGGCTTTTTTATTTATTTTTTTTTTATTTAGTTAATTTGTTTCCAATAATCGGTTAACTTAAGCCGCCCATCCGTGATTTAAAAAATTAAAAATGCATCCTTTTATTTACTTATAAACAATAAAACTCAAAATTCAATTTGTTCTTATGTTTATATTAATACTTATTTAAAGAAATAATCTTCAATAAAAAAAATAAAAAAATAAAATAAAAAAAATTATAACCGGGGTTTTTTATTTAGGTTTTTCTACTCGTGTTATTTTTCTTTTTATAATCGGTTCATCAAAAATGTTTTTTTTTTCTTTCAAAACCGTCCATCCCTTAATGCTGAATGTAGTTCCCGGGGAAGGAGATTGGCGGCGCCACTCGCTATTCGAGATGCCTCTATAATTGCGCTCTGCAAAACAAATGCAGAACGTTATTTTCGCTTTTCACCTTTTTTTCGTAAAAGCGAAAATTCTCTTTGGATTTCTTTCGGTTAGCGAAAACAGGAACTAATGTAGATCTTTCGTAAAAGCATGGATATTCAGAACAGTAAATCAGCAAAATATTTATTTACATCAACAATTGGTGAGACCAAATTGTTTAGCAATTGTCATCCTGCAACAGCTGTTTCACGCTGTTTGGCGATCATAGCCACGAGCAGTCATCAGTACAACAACAAGATCTCCGTATTGATGCTAATATGAATGATCATCGGAAGTACAGTGGTCCTTCAAGAGAAAAAATGCACAAATGAACAATTGAATTAATAATTCAAATGCGCAGTTTTAATTTTTAATGCTTTAAAAAAAAATTCGTTGAGACCGGCGAACGGCTGGATTATGAATTTTCTCACTAATTTTTCATTAGTAAGTTTTTTACTGTTCATTTTTTGTCTTGAGGCACCACTGCGTTTCCGATGATTTTTTTCTTCAATTGATTGTCTCGTATGGAATTATTACAGTTTAAATTTCATGTAATAGATATTATCATTGATAACACATTATAACAACACATTATCATTGACTAATTTCTCCAGCATCAATGTCATTAGCTCAGAGAAAATATCAATCTCAATTATCAAAAATAGGAAATATCAAAAATCTCACATACATCTTCTTGAAATTGACGAGCAACGTTAAGAATAATTTCCCTACTTGATTTTTGAGACTTTTTCCTCGTCGAAATGTTGAATGTGAATCAACGACCTCCATTTTCTCTTACATTTGAATGTGACCGACAGGCCAGGAAAGGAAAATCTATCTTCTGCGTTGCAATCTGGGAGGTTCATCTTTGGCCGTACTGATAATAAGTGTTTACAATTTAAAAATGTTACTAAATGTAAGAAATATATCAGTTTTTAGAATACGAAATAAACTACGAATGCAAAAAGTGAAAAAACAGGAAGAAACAAAATTTGGTATTTATATTGCTTGTATTAGTTAAAAAATTATTTGTAACTTGTGACAGATGAACTTGACTGATATTTTTTTTTTAATTTTAATTCTTCATTTTTTATTTTATAGGCAAAATGGGAGGAGAAATGTGGTGAAATGAAAGAATGGATGGAAAAACATAAAAAAGAAGAATAAAATAAAGTGGCAAATTTTCCAGAATTTTATCTTAAAATAGTTTATCTGAAAATATTAAAAGAGTAGATAATATTTACTGTAATTATACTTAAATAAGAAATGATTTTAAAAATTTTGTGAAGTCATTTGTAAAGAAATAACCTCAAAAAATGTTATTTAAATCTCTTGTATTTCAAGTTAAAGTAAAAATTAATTAATAAGTATTAAAGTGTGTTTTTTGGTTTTTTTACAAACAATGTAGTAAAATTACGTGATCATTTAATTACTTTTTAAGTATATCACATTGAAATTGTTTCGATCATCGGTAAGGGGGGTATGTATTCAGAAATTGAAGGTTAGAGACATGTTAGTAATTAATTGTCAATATTTATAAAAAATATTTCCATTTTGTACAAATGTAGTCAAATATTGCAAATTACGAGGTGTAGAAATTAAGGTTACAAAGCCTGCAGTGAAACGAGTACATGTATTTCATACAACCAATACAGCCGACTGATAGTACATGCATTAGGTTATTTTTCTATATAGTCTCCATATCGATTTAGGCACTTGTCGCTTCATGGGATGAGTTTCAATATTTCCTCCTGATAAAAATCCTGTCCATGCGTGTTCAGCCACGTTGTCGCGAAGTGTTTCACCTCCTTGTCTGAAGCGAATCATCGGCCTCCTAGGTGCTCCTTCAAGGAGGAAATAGGTGAAAGTCACTGGGAGCGAGGTCCGAGCTGTAGGGAGGGTGTTCGATGATGTCTCAGCGAAACTTCAACAGCGTGGTGGTCTTCTGGGCTGTATAAGGTCGCGCGTTGTCGTGAAGAAAGATTACGCCCTTGGTGAGAAGTCCTGGCCGTTTCCTCCTGATTGCTTTACGCAATCCTGTCAAGGTCTCGCAATATCGATCAGCAGTCACTGTGTGCCCTCTTTCCAAAAACTCCACGAGTAAGACACCTGCGCTGTCACCTTAACCTTCATGCGCTCGCGCCCTCTAGAGTCACACTTCCGCTCGCATGGACGGCAATTTGGCCGTCAATGATT
>JAFIDM010004315.1:51650685-51661459 GCA_023159025.1 Thereuonema tuberculata | reverse complement strand
TGAAATGGAGCGAAAATTCAAAACCGCCATGTTTAATTTTGAAATGGAGCGAAAATACAAAACCGCCATGTTTAATTTTGAGATGATCGATTACGACGACGTATTGATCGATTTGTAGAATGTTGAAATGCTTGCTCAAATCTTCATGTCCGACGACGGTAAGTATGATCCCACTTCCTTCTTGTGAACCCACTTCCACCTGAAGCTGCATTTCCGAGTTGTTTTGTTTTTTTTTTATAAACTAGCTGAGATATTTCACGTTTCCGATATTGTCTCTGGTCGGACATGTTTTTTTTTAATTTTAAATTTGGAATTTAAAATTTTTTTTTTCAGACTATGAGAAAATAAATAAAGCCTTTCAATTGAGTAACTTTTAGTTGTTCAAAATTGAGGCTACATTTTAACTTATCAATTACGAAAAGAATGTCGGTAGATTGTTTTAAATTGAAAAGCTTTTTTGTTTTAATTTTAAATTTGGACTTTTTGTAAAAACTAGGCCATTCCGGCATGGTCGAGCTGTCTGGGCGGCGGTCGTTGTGTCGGACCCCGGGTTCGAATCCCAAGCGTGGCTTGGTTGTTTCAATTTCCTTTCCTGTGTTTGTCAGCCTCTTCTTCACTTCCTCTTTGGTCTGAAGTCTTTTCATAATGGCTTCCTGAGGAAGGTCACGGGAACCCACCTCAGTTTCTTTCCCCAGGTGTTCTGGGAGTTCCAAGTAATTCCATGGAATGTGGATCTGTCTCCGGACAGAATACCATGGATGGATGGGATAAAAACTAGATTATCAACTTATATAATTTGCTAATTTCGTCTGTCTGTCTGTGTCAGTCTGTAACTCGATGTAATTAAGCTATTAAGATAGATCAGCGTTTCCCAACCGGTGGGTCGCGACTTGATCCTAAAACTATTAGAAACCATCGAATAAACCATCAGAAAAGATCAGAAAAATCGAAAAGCGATCATTTAGGAAGGAAGGGATACGATAAAAATATGGTTTTATTCTAAATTCTTATATTCCTACATATCTGAAGGTATTCCAATAAGGAAAGGTGGGTCGCCAGCTGAAAAACGATAAGGAAAGGTGGATCGCCAGCTGAAAAAGGTTGGGAACCACTGAGATAGACCGAAGGTTCTCAATGGTACCATTTAATCAAGGGTATTCAAATTGGATGAAATTTGAATTTTGTCATTCCATGTTGTTTCCATGAAATTTTAACTGAAATTCTAACAAAACATACGTTCAAAACCAAATAATTTTGTTACCACTGCACCTATTTTAATGAAATTTGGCCTACTTACTCAGTTTTTTACGCTGATTTTGAAACTCAACACCATTTTTGCCGTAGAAGCTTCGTTCAGAAGTTAGCGCAGTATTTAGATTACACAAAGGTGAGTTTTAAATGCCTTTCGGCGTTATGAGTCAAAAATAATAATTATTCTTTAGATAAATTAAACTTTAGATACGGTTGATATTTCGTTTTTCTTTTTGGGTGTAAAATGATCCTTTAGATTAAACTCTCAGAACCTATATTACAGGTGTACAGGTAAGAAGTATTTCAGGCTTCCGATATTGTTTCTGATCGGATATGTTTCGTTCGCTTTTTCGTTGTCTTTGAAATACGCTTAAAGCCCATTGCACATGGATCCGAAAATCGGTCGGTCGGATCCATGTGTACAAGCTTCGGGGGAGCGTTTAAGACAAAAATTATCATATTGAAATGAAAAAAGCTAAAGTGAATGAGGGTATTACGAATATGTAAATTTTGGACTGAATCACCCTATACGTAAATTATGTTCCAAAACACCCTCATTCACCTTACCTTTTTTCATTTCAATATGATAATTTTGGTCTCAAACGCTCCCATTAAACCCATTGCACATTGATCCGACCAACCGATTTTCGGATCCATGTGCAATGGGCTTTAGGCTGTCAATGCTATGCAAATAAAAGGATATGATCAACTGATGCTTAAGAAGTTTTCATTGACATCTTTTTAACTACCAAAGAAGGAAGTCAAGAGAACCGTAGTTTCCAGAAAACTGACACGTAAACAGTTTATATAAGCTCTTTAAAGAGATTTTGATAGTCAGCAGATATTAGCGTGCAGATAATTCACATGGTTTACTCGGCTATCGTGTTCTCTTTTATGAATTGCTATTCATAATACTATTTTTGATATACCAGATGATTACCATCATCAGTTGTTTGAAAAGTTTTCATGTAACTTGGTTAGTGTGCTTTCTATAGAGGGCTTGGTTTAGAGAGCTCATAAATCTTCACGACACTAGCCGGAAGCGGTATTCATTTTACTGATATTGATGGAGAACAGAGAGAAACAGCTTGGTATGCAAGTAGTTGTGCAGTACATCCTATAAAATACAGCAGGCTCACACTTTCATCACAACTTCTCAATCATCATGAATTATAAACTGGTTTTCGTTATCACAGCTCTTTGGCTGCTGACAGTAGAAGCTCAAGAAGAGGAAATGAAGAAATTTGTAGAGGTAAAAAAATGTTTTTTTGAAAAATGCATTAATTTAATCAAACATAAAGTAAAAAATTAATTATTCAAAAATTAAAAAGAAAGCATTTTATTTTGTAAATACTAACCTTTTCACAATTAAAAAAAAATCATTGAAATTTTTAAAACGTTTATGAGATTAACTTATTTCAAATTTCAGAATTTTCTATTTAGTCATGCCTTTCTTAAAAATTGAACCACAGCTTCACAGTTAAATTATTTGTAAAGAATCCCCGTATGGTGTGCATTGCATGAGATAAAGGCTATTGTGATCATTTGTATAACGGGATAAAGGTAGTTTTAAAGGGCAGATTTTGAAGTGGAAGAAAATCTACTTGACAGGAAATGCATGAAATAAAGTAGCAGGATCAGGTGATATAAAAATACCAGGGATCAAATCCTCCTCCTCCAACTAATAGACACTTTTTTTTTGTTTATTTCTGTTTTCTGTCTCTCTCTCTCTTTGTTTTTGTTTCCAATATAAATATTAAACAATCACTGCCTGAATTTTTCTTTTGGTAGAAGTTCGGCTTTTCCAATTAATTTTTACGGAATTATTCAGTGACAAGAATAGCAAGTCACGTTGGTAATTTCCAATAGTCGTAGTCTTTGAACTTTAGAATGAAACCTCGATAATTAATTTAGATATAAAATTTTAACTAAAATTCTGTCTTTTAGAGCCTTTTTTTTATTATAATTTATTTTTTTTTATTTTATATTTTATTTGCAAAGAAGGAATGAATAACCAAACGTAGTAGTATAATTCACTTGTGATCTTCAAAAAAAAAAAAAAACTCATTACGTTACATAAAAGCTAATTACTTTTACTAAGTTTAATTCCTATCTCATTGTTTCCTATCTCTTTCAGTAGGCCAAGAAAGATATTTGTGGTGTAAGTATCTTATATTTAAGTTCAGATCAGTAGAACCGTCATAATTATAATCATCTTCAAATGGCTTATTATAGAAATTTTAGAGATACGATCTGCTTTTCGTCGTGTTGTCGCAATTGGTGAGTCAATTTTGAGGATTACGATGAAAGTTGTTTTGCGAGTACATCATCGCACGTTTCATCAAAGTATTCAATAAAAAAAAAAAACTGGTGTTTGACAATATGCTTGGCGTCTTGCCCCTGCTCCTGACGAAATGTCACTTTGAATTATTTTTAACCAATAATGTTTTTAAATTCCTAAGAATGTTTACATTAATTTGTTATTAAAATAACGATGATGAGAAAAATTATTATTAAAGTAATTTTTGCAATTTTCAAATATGCAACACTTAAAACAATGCATTTAGTGTATACATAAGAGAAATAACAACAGAAATATTCACAATTCCTCTAAGGATCCTGTATGTATTGAGAAACGCCTCTACTTCTTCGACTATCGGACTTAATAATGAAAAATGGAAGTAACATCTACAATAAAAATAGTATAATTTATAGATAAATATTAATACAGATTGTACATAGATTTCTAAAAATAATTAGAATGATTAGAATTTTTTTTAACTTTAACATTAAGTTATTTAAGGAATAAGCTTCGATCTTTTAATCGTCTTATTTTTCATTTTGAAAATTACCGGCAGTGACCTTAGAATGTCTATCTTATTGATTTAAAAAAATAATTAAAGACATATAATGATTTAACTAAATCAAGAAAGTTTATATAAAAAAACAGTTCATTTTTATCTTTTTAGGAAAACAGTGAATGTATAACATGTATTGAAGAAATCGAGAAAAAGGAATTCGATAATGAAGAATTCGGAAACAAATCACTAGATGATAAAAATAAGCAGGTACCTTAAAATTTTATCCTTTAAAAAAGCTATACAATGTTTAAATAATAAACAAAATTAGAATGGGTGTTCCATTCTTATTTTTGTTGATTAAATGTAAATCCAAAATTTTTCAATTAATAAAACTTTTATTTTTATTAAATTTATTATTTTAATTACAAAAGGTTTTGAATTTTCTAATTTCTAACCCAATTATTCATTTACAATATTTATTTCTCAACCTTTTCAATAATTCAATGTCTAATCAGATTTAATATATATAGTAGACATATAAATGAGTTTCCTGCATTATCATACTAACTTTATACCGTAATCTTCCTTCTCAAAATAGAAGATCAAAAAATAAAAGCAGACAAAATGAAAACAATAAGGTACTTTTAAAGCAACATAAAAATACCTTGTATTCTCAATGTAAAAATTTCATTAACGCTTTTTTATTTGTTTTATTCGAATGTTAAAATTTTTTTCATAGTAAAGAAATTCCTATTGAATTTTTTAAAATATTTTTACATATATATTTACATGGTTTAAAATTGTATTAAGAAGTATCTTATAAGCAGATGCAACTAAAACAATCATATACATATACAGCACACTCTCGATATCTCGAATTTCGATATCTCGAAAACCTTGATATGTCGAAAAATTATTTTTCCCCTTGACATTACATATTCACCTAATGTTAATTTTAATTCTTATGTCAAAGAGTTTTCACTCAAAACCTTGTTATGTCGAATATTTTTCGAAGGAAAAAATGATTTTTTTCCGGAAAAATCGCCGTTTAGTTGTGTCGAAGCAAATAGAGGTATTTTTTTAAGAATTCTAGCAATGTAAGTTCATTGTATTTTACTAATTCTTTTCAATTTAATGTAATTATTTATCATTTTAGACTACTTTTAAAAATTAAATTTATCATTGCTATATTTAGACTTTTTGTCAACTATCATTACATATTTAGAGTTATTGTCAACTAACATTACATATTTATACTTATTCTCATCTATCATGACTCTAATTTTTAGAATATTATTCCGTATCTTGTGTTTTTACGTGAATTTTTATGTTTTCGTTATGACTTGTTATCTCAAAAACTCGCTGTCTCGAATTTTTTTTAGCGTCCCTTCGACTTCGAGATATCGAGAGTAGACTGTACATATACATATTTTCATTTAACTATATAAACGAACGAAATAATTGTGGCGATAACTTTTTTTAAATGTGTTGCATCAGAAAAGGAAGCCATGCTGAAATAATTTTATACGGTCTAATGTAAATAGGACATTTCCTTTTTTGACTAAATTTAAAAGATGTAAAAAAAATTGTCTTTATTCTTCTTTTAGTGCAAGGGAGTTGCTATAGATACAAAATGTAAAGGAGCGAATGAGGTAAATTGAAACTCTTGTTTTATCATTTTATTTCAAAGTATTTAAATTATTTTTCGGATTTAATGTACATTTCTTTTTAATAACCAGTCAACAGTAATTTCATCAGTGAAAATCAACGCTGGCCATTGTGGGAAATGTGGGAAAGACGAAATAAACAATGCAATAAGTGTTTAATCTTAATATAAACTGGGCCATCCCCTATCTCCCTCTGGTAAGTATGAGATAATCCAAGAAGAATCGATTCCAAGCGGTTGTGGCAAAAAATGATATTTTATTCCTTTTTGAATGAACTCATTATTTCATAGCGCGCGAACAAATAGAATAAAAGTAGGATTGGATATTGGTGGACCAGCAGTGGTCCAATGATTAGCGTTCCTGACTGAGAGGATGAAGGTCCTCGGTTCGAATCCCATGCAAGTCGAAAAAATAAAGAACAAGAAAACTTTATAATCTGATTTTCTCAGCAAGGGAAACTAATAATTAACAATTGCGCCGGACAGACAGACAGACAGAGAAATAAAAAATTTTAGTACTATAGATTTCAACAAATTTTAAGGTTTATAAAATACGCTGTTCAATTTGTTTTCAAGACTCTTTAACATTCAAATATTATGTTCTACATAAAATATATGAATGAAAATTAACGATTTTCGCTATTATGAAATAATCACTTACTTGAAGTTATTAAGAAAAATATTATTTTACTTAGGAGGCAATGTATGGGTATTGTTCCAAGTGATCACATATAGGATGTAACATCTAAGTTTGCATTAACAATCAATTAAAAAAACAACTATTTATAATTTCAGAAATAAGGGGTACTTACTCACTTGCTAGACTATCAAAGATTTTTAGAGAGAGAACATTTTATTCCAGAAAGAGTTTGTGCTAATAGAGCTTTTTAATCTGAAAAGAACGTGAAATCCAGTAATTGTTTTGTTTTTCTTAAGAGAAAAACTTTCTTCATTAATATTATGAATTTTTTTGTGTTATCGAATTTTCTGACAATACCTATAACAATTGTAATTCCTAAATTTTAAATTTTAAGTAGTTGGATTTCGGCAATTTACTAAAGATAATGCAGCTTTAAAATTAATGTAAATATAATAACATGAATTAAAAGTGTAATGCAATATCCTAAGGTAAGCAAACAAATTGAAAGACACTATAAATGATGTCAATCTGCTTGTAAGTTTGTTGACGGACTCGTCTGAAACTTTGAATATAGTTTAAGCCCAGTGAAAAAAAAAATTCTTAATGTTGAAAATGGTAATTTATCACATCAAATAAGTCTGCAACTATAAATAGATGCATCTGATTTTTTTTTAGTAAGGTTCAAATGCGTCTAATATAGTTAATATCAATACATTTTTCTACCTTCGTTAGTTTGGTAACATAATATTGGTAAACATGGGTTTTCGAATTAATGGGTTTAGTTGTCAATGCGTTAATTAACTTCAATGGATCTTCCAATGGGACACCTTAGTTGACTTGGCATTCCCAAATTAGGAACTACTCTGCTAAAAGGAAATTTTCGTATTTAATCATTAGTACCAGGGGTGTATTCGGTTTTTTTTTTGAGACTATTGAGAAAATAAATAAAGCCTTTCAATTGAGTAACTTTTAGTTGTTCAAAATTGAGGCTACATTTTAACTTTTCAATTACTAAAAGAACGTCGGAAGATTGTTTTAAATTGGGTAGCTTGTTTTTTAATTTTAAATTTGGAATTATTATAAAAACTAGATTATTATTTAGAAACCAAATGAAGCGTCAGGCTTTGTCACCATATTGAAGATTCGACAAATTATACAGAGGACTGATATAGCAGCGAAAAAAATAAAGAATGGAAATTATAATATTACATCGTTTCGTGAATGCGTTGACTTCTAGAAAATAATCTTTATTCTACACTAGAAGCTTATTTATCAGTGATCAGCCGAGTTAAATATAATAAATTCAGGCTTATGACAGAAAGAACATTCTCGAAACTTCGAGAAAAATTTAAACATAATAACTTCTATAAAACGTTATTCGAACTTGACTCATGCACACCGATACCACGTTAAATGTAATGTAATATAATGACGCTGGGCATTTGTCAAGAGCACTCAGACGTATTTTTTCCTTAATAACGAAGAAAAGCCGTTCCGGCGTGATCTCGTGCGCAAGGCTGTGGCAGCTTACGAGACCGATGCGTCGGAACCTGGGTTCGATTCCCGGTCACGGCTTGGTTGTTTCAATTTCCTTTCCTGTATTTGACAGCTTCTTCTTCGCTTTCTCTTCGGTCTGAAGTCATTCCATAATTACTTCCCGGGGAAGGCAACGGGAATTCACCGCAGTATCTTTCCCCAGGAAAAAGATTCTAGGGAAATTTCCCCGCGAATTTCATCGAATTTTAACCAGTCAAAGGACAGAATTACTCAAAATAAAAAATAATAATAAAAAAAAAAAAACACTTTTTGTTTAAAATAAACAATGATTCGAAATTTCATTTAAAAAAATTTCAAAAAGAAAAGAAGCTTTTTTTTGTTTCCTTGACTGAAAGTGCGACATTTCTATCAATTTATATTTAATGAAATTCTAAAAGAATGCATTTAATGTATGCATTTTCAGGAAAGAGAATAGATAACACAAATAATGTTTTTCTTTGAAAAAAAAATTAGAATAAAATTAAAAATTTCTAATACGTTAAGTGACAGCTAACGTATACAACATCATTACACATTTATTCTTTTTTTATTACATTATTAATAAAAAAGGAATAAAAGTGTAATGCTGTTATTAGTTATAGATTTATACTTTTATGTGTAACTTAAATGAGAACCTTCATGTCATCTAAAATTACTTAAGTATTATAATAACTTCGTCAATAAATTTAACAGTGTTACATAACAATATGTTAATATTCAAACATTTCTGATTTATATATAAAAATTTATATTTTTTACAGAATCACTGATTGTAACTGTCATTCTTTTCAAACTACATTACATCGTACCTAAGATATATATATATATATATATATATTACAAGTACATTTCCTACTTATTATTGTTTGTATCACTTGTAACTTTAATTTCTCAATCTTTTATCTAGGTTAAATGGGATATGATATGTGACAAATTGAAACAAATGGCTTAAAATAAAAGTTAAATAAAAGGCGAATAAATAGTGAAGATCTACAAAGAATCATCATTATAAACATGAATCTTTTTGTAAAATATTAAGCATTAATAAATAATATATTCTGGAAGTATATTTTCATTGTTGAAAGATATAAGATTGTTAATTTATTTTTTATTTACCCTAACTCCCAACCGTAGGAGTTTATTTACCCTAGGAATTCTGGCCCAGCCGAGTGGTCAAAATGACATTTTTAAAAGGATTAAAAACAGTTATGGGCTTCGATGTTTCTTGGAAGTATATTTCTCTTTCATTAATATCACAAAGGATTTGTACAACAGTCTTAAAAGGCTGCAGTGATAGTTAGGGTCATCATGTCTATTGCAAAAGGCATAATTCATAACCAAGTATTATTAGAAAGTTAAATAAAGTTAAATACCGTTGCAATAATTCAGGACGTTTTCTGTTCTTACATTTTCATTGTCATTTCAATGAATTTGACAATGTAAATATTTTAAGTTATTATGAATTTACAGGGAATAGATAAAGTAATGGAAACACTTCCATATTTACTAATATATTTAATAATGGTAGATCGATTGAATTCTGAATAGCAAGAATTCGAAGCGCAGAACAGGTTTTGAACGCATTACAACGGTATTTTGTATCAATCCTTCTGTAAAACATTTGTCACTAAGAGTGATGGAAAATAAATTCCTGAGAGTGATGAAAGGAAAGCTGGCTTTTAACTTCGCACAAGACATTCTCATACAGTTTCAATAATATGAAAGTCCGGTGTCCGCTATTAAAGACGGGCAGTAGGATAATTGTTTTGGGGCTGGCCATAAACTAGGTCACGCTAATTTTTGTTATTTTCAACCCCCTCGATCCTCCTCGTCACTCTTGCCACAATCTTGTGAACTCCCTTCCCTAATATTGCGTCACAATTTCACGCATCCCTCCCACCTAATTTAAAAAGTAAATATAAATAAATATAGATCAAGGGCCTACCATCAACAGATATTACAACAACAGGTTTTACAGAACCAGTCTCTGTAAGTGGGAGACTTTTGAACGACTACATTTCGAAAATCTTCGCTAAGTCATCAGCATCCGTTTTTTCAGTCTCTTTTCCACTGAGGATTGCCAAAAAATCTGTACTGAATATGTTACTTTAATAGGCTTACCAAAACCATTTCGCATAATCACTATGGCACCAAATGTTGGTGGTATAACTGATGGTATTACTGATGATATTACTTACGTTCAGCAACAAACAACTAGTCATGATCTGGAAGACTTTTTTATCATTACTTCTGTATATCTTTGTATTGCATCAGCTAGTTCTTCAGAATCAGCTACTGTTGACAATAGTGAAAGAGATATGAGAAAGACGAACAATTTCCAGTTCATAATGGGTCTTGTGTCACAACTCTACAGTCAAAGATTCAGAAGAAAATCCGCGCTTTCCTACTGATGTGCTGACTGCAATTAATAGCTATTTAAATGCAAAAGAATATCAAAGTTATTTTTTTTTATTTCCTGTACAAATAGTTCAGAAAATTCCAAGTTACGTGTGCGATAGTAAACAAAACAATATCTTGTGTTTCCGTTGATTGTCATCTTAGCTTATTTATGAGCCCCTGATACGAAGACCACTAACATATACGAGATTCTTTAAAATAATAATAATAGTTAGTAAAATAATAGTTATTAAAAGACTACCATTTATTATCGTCATACTTAGGAGCCCTGGATACTAACAACACTATTCAAGGGCTTTCTGAAATGAAATTGGCAAGAGTCTTCGGGAAGCATTATCACATCCGTCACCAAATCTCGACAGGATAAATCTTGATGTTGTTTTTGAGGTCCAAACAAATGCCGGATTTGGATGTTAACACCAACATTTATAAATCTTTAGTTGAGTCTGTCTTAAATTATAG
>JAFIDM010004315.1:51626307-51637558 GCA_023159025.1 Thereuonema tuberculata | reverse complement strand
CGGGTTAGGTATGAAGTTTTCAGTATTAAAGTAGTTGTTTTTAAATAACAGTTAAGTAATATGAACAGATTGATAAACAAAATCTTTAAAAATATTTTTCTTAATTATAAGTACCAAACTATGGATAAATAAAAAAAAAGAACCAAATAGAAAATCTTAAATAATAATAATCGGTCTTTTACGTGTACTGCTGTTGGTTAACAAGCACAAATAGAAGCCGATACACCTGAAGATAATTTCAAACATTAATTTCATCAACATTATATTAATTTTACAACTATAGTTTCAATTACACTGAGTAATCATTTTCAAGCATCTTTTATAAGGTATCTATTACAGGAACAGGTACACGTACCTTAAAGCTGTCCCCAAACAGGCCATACAGGCCCACGGGTGCGCGGGAGCTAAGGCTCCCGACGTTTTCTTGACCAACGTTTTCTAGTGTGAGTTCGGGTGGTCAGCCCGATGCGCGCCCGCCTTTAACTCCCGGGAAAGAAACCCGGTACCCATTCTATAGAGGGTAGGCCCTAGGACCCGTTTGGAGGAGAATTGAGCGTGGAAAAATTCCCGCCTCTTCCGAGGCCGGGAATCGAACCCCTTGCCTCCAATCCGCAGCCAAGCGCTCTTACCCACTCGGCTACCGGGCCCACAGACATAGTTTACCTTAACTAGGGCGAAATTCGGTGTTAGGTCCATTTTCCGACAAAATAAGTTGAACTGAATTCAGGCTTGAAAGTGATTATGCAGTGTAATTGAAACTATAGTTGTAAAATTAATGTAATGTTGATTAAATTAATGTTTGAAATTATCTTCAGATGTACCAGCTTCTGTTTGTGCTTGTTAACAAAATCTTAAATATAGAAGAAAAGTATATTTATAATATTATTCTGAAAAATATTTATAATATTATTCTGAAAAATATTTATAAATATAAAAATGTAAAAGAAAATTATATCTCAAATTGTTCTACTAGATCTAATTGGTCAAAAGTTTTTGATATAACCAAAATTAAAAATAATTTTGGTTTTAGAATAAATGATTATACTCTAAACTTTTTAGTCAACTAAATTGAGATAATTATAATAGTAGTAGTATAAAAGCATTTAAACATTAACTAGTTTATGAAATTATCAATAATAAAATTAAAAAATTTCTAATATTTTAATGTTTTTTAATATTAATAAGTACATAACGTGTTCTGTGTTAGTAAGGAGTTTAAACTCTGTAAATTTAAATTTTGTTAATTTTTCTTTATATTAATGTAAGTGATATACATCAAACTTCCAGCACCTATAATACAGGAGTAATGTGTAATTATACCTAATAGGACTGGTTAACAATAAAAAAAAAAGAAGAAAAAAAATATGATAAGCCGAAAATTCGCTGAAAGAGAAGAGAAAATACAATCTAAATATGCCGAAAAACTTCTGACTGAAACAAAAAAATACGCTGGTATCAGATTTCTATAACAGATAAATGGCTGTCATCTTTGAAAATAGAAGCTGTTCTATTTGAAATATTTTACGTATGTGAAAAAAATTTTTGAAATAAAGAAATACTTAGAAACACACAAATGTACAATTAAAAACTTTTTTGTTTTTAAAAATCATAATAAAGATAATAACATATATAAAATACGAATAAAATATTAAAAAAAGGTCCTTGGACGTTTCAAATACACATGACCTCCATCATCAGCAACATAATCTGTATTTTTTTATTTCAAAAGCTGTTCTATTATTAAAGTAACGGAGACAATATTTTGGTCATCTCCCGATGGCATAGACAATCTTAAACGTGGAACGCTTATTAAATGAAGAGGGCAATAGTTAAATTCATTTAATAACGTAAATAAAAATAATCATAAATAAAAATTACTAGTAGACTGTAGTCTCAGTATTTTTAAACAAATTTAAGAAAGAAATATTTCGTACAAGAAGCAAATCCTAACTGTCATTCCATTATCATCAAAGACATACCTTGTTCAATCACAATTTTTATCTCACAAATAGAATATGGAAATTGGCAGTTAGGAGCCGTCGAAACGTTTTTTAAAATTAAATCTTTTAAATTAAACAAGAATTAGTTAGAATTTTTTTCAAGTCGCTCGATTTTTTTTCCGAAAAAAAAATGATAAAAAATAAAAAAAACCTCGGGAAAGAGAATATGAAAGATAGCGAATTTCTCGCGAATTCACGAGTGCATTGGCAATACAACTAATATTAAATCTGCTTTTCGTGTGACCTACGAGAGTATTTAAAAAAAACCTAAGTTACACCTGTCACCATCTCTTCATAGAATTGCACAAGTCTCGCCCAAGCGTGGAATGAAGTTCATATCCGTGGCGCCCTGGTGAGGCTTCCACGTTGTCGTAATGGTAACAGGTGTTTCGTAGCAAGCTGCAAAACGGCGCATGAGCTGGAATGCTACTCCAAGCTCGGGATAATTAAGAGGTACTGTAGGATTTCTGTGGGTGAAACATCTCAATTGTTTCAAGATTCATCGTGAAATAACGGCAGTGTATGGGGCAAATGGAATGTCGCGGTTGGCAATAGTGAAGTGGTACCAACAGTAGTTGTCACACAGACTTGATTGATGATATGGATGATATGCGTTGATGAAGTGATTCGCTAGAATCGCAGATTGACTGTAAGACATTGCATAGGAAGTGGATATTTCGGCAGACAGTGGTCATTCCATCATTCATGCCCATCTTCACTATCTCAATTTGTGTTCAGGATGGGTTCCTTGGTCATTGACACCCTAACACAAAGATGAAAGGTTTTTGTCTTCTCTACACTTCCTTCAACAGTATTCTGTGGAAGGCAATGATGATTTCTTCAGTCACATCATCACGGGCGATGAAACATGGATTCAACAATTTCTGCGGAATGCTGTGAAGAACAAGAGGATTGGAAAGTTAAGCAAAGATGTTGTTGTCTTTCACGAGGCTTGCCCAAAGTTTTGGGTGGAGGATATGACAACATCCGCCGTACAGTCTCGATCTTGCGTCTTATGATTTTCATCTTTTCGGCAAACTGATACAACATCTGGGAGGACAACGATTTGCTAACAATGAGCAGCTGAAAACAGCGATTCTACGGTGATTCCATGACCAAGGAGTAGATTTCTATCGTCAAGGAATCGAACATTTAGTCCCGCTAAATATTTACAAGTATTTACGGACAAGTGTTTACTGACACTAAGTGACTGTGTAGAAAGATAGATAAGGTATCTGCGTTGTATTGTGGTATGCATATCCCAATAACAGTTTCATGACCTACAATAGTCAAGTGTAGCGCAATAATCTTGTCATTTTAACCCACAATTTTACAAGCCAAAACTTTAGGAACTTAGAATGCTCCGGCTTAAATATTAATATACAAAATTTCACCGTATTTTTACAGTAAGGGACACTCCTTTGGATTTCGTGTTACAATTTTATTTCAAAAATATTAAGACTTGTTTTAATAAACATACTTTTGTGTGTTAGTACTGTCTTAGTGGAAGGGTAAAATCTAAGTAAACTTGATTCTTAGCACTTTCGACAAGAAAAAGGTTCATTATCAGATTGGAATTTTTTAAACACAATGAATTAAGTTCTAGAAATGCCTTTGATTAATCGTGATTTTACCTTTAGAAATAATTTCCCGTTATTACTCAAGTAATAATAAGTAGATATTATCACTGCAGAATATAAGACTTTATCAACCAAGCTCAAATTATTCCCTTCCTATTCAAATGTTTCATATTGTTTTGACTTCCTGCATGACTTTGTCAATGTGCACGCATATAATCAGACTACAGTTCATTCAAGAGCTGCTGCTAATATTCTTTATTTAGTATCACGTGATGACTGTTTCAAAGAGATGCGTTTATCAAAAGACGTATAATGTATAATGAAAATACATCAATCATTTTGAAATTTTAAGTGTTTGTTTTCCAATTGATAAAAATAGATTAAAGTCTTAAATTCCCCATTTTTTCATCAGCTGATAGAAATAAACACTGAATAATAATAAACAAACAAGATAACTTAGGCCAGTCAATAAAAGCATCGAACATCGCAAACGCGCATGTATCTACGATTTTTTTATATGTTTTACGACCCCTGAGAGTAGTTTATACCCAAGTTTCCAACCCTGAAAACCTTGTGCTACTCCTGTGGTGTTCAAAAAACTGCGAAATTCGGCCACCCGTGTCAGTTTTGTAGAAAAAACCACGTGAAGGAAGCGTTTATCGGATAATGTCACTCTATACTTTTGTAAAGCAAAAGAAATTTGCTACAATTTGAGCCCAATTTGAGCTCTCTAGGTCTATTGGTTACGGAGATATAGCCAGTCAAAGATGGGCAACTTTTTCCAAAAAGTGGAGAGTTTTCGGTAGGGTCATGTTCCAAGACACGTACCGGCTAAACTAATGGTTCTAGAGAAAGATCATGAGAGAGGAAGTTGTAGAAAATTGAATTAGCTGCAATTTGATTCCAAAATAGTGCCTCTAGGCCTCATAGTTTCCTCAAAAACGAAACAATAATAAAACATCGTAATTTGGAAAAATGAGGAAAACATTGTACTGAATCATGTTGTATTTCTTTAAAAACACGTGCAAGAATGTGCAGTTAACATTGTAGATGTAACTTCAAATAAACATACACAAAACAAATAAACGGAAACATAAATGTAAACAAGAAAATTCTATGTAGACAGTCAAGCATAAACACCGCAGTAGTTTTGAACTTCGCCCTTTCGGAAGGGCCGGATCTCATCCAGTCTGGATCAGTGGGAGAGGGAGTGGGAGGATGGACGACGTTTTCTGGAGGTGGAGGTGGGTCGTCATATAGTGTTGGGTCGTCCACATCCTCATCCTCCTCGTTCAGGACGATAGGGGTGATGTTTGTGCAACTGAGCTCTTGGCAAAAGGAATATAGGATAGAGCACTTGAGCCCTGCCTTTCTGCAAGTGCACGATCCTAAGCATCCTTTCTTGCATTTGCAAGCCACCATTTTAAGCAGGGTCTGAGGAGCGGACTCTGCGCAGATTGTGATGGGCATGAGACCTTGTTCACTGGTGGCCCATCCCCAATCACAAGGATTTTTGTCGACCCCCACCCATTTTTGCACCTGGTGGTAGGTCCTCCACGAATATTTTGCAGCCTCTGTGGTGGCGTGGAGGCGGACAAGGTTGACTTTTGCCGTTGCTGCCGATTTTACAAATGCTGAGTATCGCAGGGTGTCCAGCGTTCCCGCATCTCCGCCGTACAGGTTCATCAAGATCTTCTCGCCAGCATTTCCTACTTCGTCCTGGTTGGAGTTTCAATCAAGAAAAATGCTGGCGAGAGCTATTCAGTGTTTTTTTTTTTTTTTTGAGGACGTTGCACCACTTCATCTTGCCTTACCAGAAAAGGGCAGAGGTCGTATCACACCCACTGATGGCATGCAGGAACACAACCATCCCTCGTGGAACCTTCATTTCTCCAAATGTGAAGGAATTTGCTGTATAGTGAGCGCACTGTGACCCACCTCTGCCGCCTTTCTGGAAGTACACGTTCGTCTGTCCAGAACTTAAGCAGTTGAGGAGGACCAGGAGGTCGACGTCCTCCCCAATGATGAAAACTTGGTCGAACGATGAGCTCTTGGAGAGTGCAGTCATCACTATATCAGTATCGGTGTCTTCTTGAGATTGATGTACCTCAATACCCTGCCTCTCAAATTCAGTACGCATCATGGTGATCAAGCGGCGTTTGTTAGATTCATTGGAGAGCAGTTCTGCCTGGGGAACTTTGATGGGTGTTGATTAATCAAACAACATGTCACTGCACGGAAAGAGAAGCAGAGCGTCGCAGGCGTTCAGCTGATTTACTGCTCCTCATAGATACATCGTGTGGGTTTCCATCAAACACCACAGCTACGTTTGTACCAAAGTGGTTGAAAACGTAGCTAACGTATCCCGCCACAATGGCTCTGACTAAATCATTGCGATGCCAGATCATCTTGTTAACAATGTTGGGCCAGATCACAATGTTAACTTCACATTCTTGCACGTGTTTTTAAAGAAATACATACCAACATGATTCAGTACAATGTTTTCCTCATTTTTCCAAATTCCGATGTTTTACTGTTTTTTAGTTTTTGAGAAAACTATAAGGCCTAGAGGCATCATTTTGAAATCAAATTGCAGGTAATTTAATTCTCTACAACTTCTTCTCTCATGATCTTTCTCTAGAACCATTAGTTTAGCCGGTACATGTCTTGGAACATGAGCCTACCAATAACTTTCCAGTTTTTGGAAAAAGTTGCCCATCTTTGACTGGCTGTATCTCCGCAACCAATGGACCTAGAGAGCTCGTGTTGGGCTCAAATTCTAGCAAATTAGTTTGCATTACAAAAGTATTGAGTGACAATACCCGAGAAACGCTTCCTTCCGGTGTTTTTTTCGACAAAACTGACACAAGTGCCCAAATTTCGCAGTTTTTTGAACACCACAGGAGTAGCACAGGGTTTTCAGGGTTGCAAACTTGGGTGTACACTACTCTCAGGGGTCCTAACAACATATTAAAAAAATCGTTGATACATGCGCGTTTGCGATGTTTGCCTTTTTTTGTGTCGATATTGACTGGCCTAACTGTTGAATACTTGGAATAGAAAAACTAAACTGCGAATAACTTTTGGTTCTGACATTGGCAGTGAAGAACAAAATTCTCTTAGAAGTGAGGGGCCTAGTGACGTATAAATGTAGATTTTGATTGTTTGAAGTAGAATCTGTCATTTAATGTCAATTCCATTAACCATCATCTGCAATGTATCATTTACTTTTATTGCCAATTTAAATAACTACAAGTAGCCGCTAACTTAAATATAAAACTTCTAATTTTCTTTCTTGTAAAATTTAATGTTTTTTGGCATCTGTTTGTTTTCTATTGAGCCCTCAATTGCAATAAGAGTGATATAGTTTATCAATATCTGACTTTTTTATTTTTAAAAAGCATTTTTATTGAAAGTAAAGGCGGAAAATCACGGAAGTTTAGTTTTCAAGTTTTCGGAAGTTTTATATTTCACTTTCACATTTATATCAACAGTTGTTTACGCGAATATATATTTAATAATATATTTATATATTATTTAATAAATAAATATTTATATATTTAAGGAATATTAGAATATTCAAGAACTTAGTCAACTGGTGCGCAGCTGATCTCCTTAGTTTTTCTCATTTTAAAACTAATATTATTAAAATTAAATATTTTATTTTATTATTTAGTATTATTACATTGCAAATATTCAGAAACCTGGTCGGAAGATATTAATCAAACTTCTCTATGAATGTCTGATCTCTGAATAGAGATGTAATAAAATTTAGAATAGAAACCGGAAAGGGAAATGAGCTTTTCTCCCTTTATTCATTTTGCAAAAGAAAATTAAAAATGTTCAATACAAAAATAACACTGTATTGAAATTTTTTGGGAAAAAATTTTCCTATAAAAACTGTCTTGATTCCGTCTACTAAAATCAACATTCGTTGATTTTTAGGTCAGTGTTAACTAATTCTTTGGTAGTACATGATGGTTACATGATGTACATGATGTACATGATGTATTGGCAATTGGTCACGGTGATCACAGCTGTTGCAGTGCTGGTTGGAGGACAGAATTTATTTTCATTATTTAGATAAATTTTCTACCTTTAGATTACATCAATGACCACGTTACTGATCAATGAAGAATAGCACATGAAGATATGTACCGGGTGAGCATAAAATAACGTGAGGTGTTCAGAGCCTCTAGCGAGGAATGTATTGGACGAATCGTAACAACATTCGGTGGACATACAGAGTGGAACATGCAATTTCGATTTCTAAAAAAAAAAAAAAAAAAAAAAGTACAAAAAGTCGCCAACAGGGGAAAAATGTGGCACTGTTAACGCACTAATTTGCATAACCGCGTTACGTATAGAGTGATCGTGATGAAAAGGAAGACTTGGAGAATTAAACATGACTCAGCGACGAACTGCCTTTCGATGGCTCTTACCTTACGTGACCGTGCTTTATTAGTGAAGCTATATTATCAGCGGGACGAGAACGCCAGTGCTGCCCCCTTCAGTAATTTCGGCGGTTGAAGACGCTACGAAGAGTATCGATCAGCATAACAAATCTGCGAAAAATGATTCAACGCTTTGAAACTACTGGAACTCTAGCAGTAAAACCAGGAGGGGGACGCAAAGCTATCAGTTATCAATACATTGAAGAAGTTGCAACTTCTTTTGTGGAACAGGAGATGACGAATGTGCAGGGTACCAGCAGTGCACGGGTAATATCCCGGCAAACGGATATCCCATACTCAACGGTGCGGTGCGGTGCGGAAAATCCTGCATCAGATGTTGAAGTTTTACCCCTATAAAATCTGTCCTGTTCAAGGATTGCGCCATGGCGATGTGACAAACCCGCATTGAGTTTGCATTTATATTCTTAGCGGGCATGGAAGTGGATGAAACTTGGCCGTGGCGATTTATATGGATTGATGAAGCGCACTTTTATTTGAATGGTAATATTAA
Organism: Thereuonema tuberculata; assembly: GCA_023159025.1. Lineage (NCBI taxonomy): Eukaryota > Metazoa > Arthropoda > Chilopoda > Scutigeromorpha > Scutigeridae > Thereuonema > Thereuonema tuberculata. The sequence continues at coordinate 51,629,013 of JAFIDM010004315.1, read as the reverse complement.
CACACACAACTGCCGCTTTTGGGCTGCGACTAATCAACACGTGGGTCTGCAGATGCCTATCCATTTGAGAATTTGTGAATTTGTTAAAAACGTGAATTCTAAATAAGTGAAGAAATGTGGCCAGACATTTACTTAAAGGTCAAGACGTCAGTAAGGTGTCTTTACAAAATAGGTTTTAAAGAATATAGTTCATTACGATTCATGATGAAATCCATAACGTTTGTAGGAATTAGGAAGGATTCCTTCTTAAATATCTTCTTCCAAAGAAGGAATTAAAATCTGTAAGGAACGCTAAGTCGATTGTCAAAAATTTTCAACTATCTGTTATTTCTTTTTGAAATATCAGAAATCACAATTTTTAATAATCGAATAGATTTTTCATAGAAGCAGATCTCTATGAAGCAGATCTCTATAGCCATTACTGTTTCAACGTTATCATTACAAAAACTCTTTTTCTAAAGTAACTTTCAGATCTTGATTGTGAAATAAATGATAAATTCCATTTTATTATTGACGAATTTGGCAAAAAAAATATAATGAAGTAGTAACATATGCGAATCTACACGAGTAATTTAAAAAGTTCATTGAAGTTAGCATGAGGATTTGCTAACGATTTCGTCAGCTTAGAGACTTCGAGGACCTCTTTCGAAGAAACCTGTTGCTGTCTATCTTAACTTAAATGTAGCCTACTTTTTTAAAATTGGTTATGTGTGGAGTCGCTGATATGTTACTATTTCATCATACATACGTTAGAAGTTGCGGATTACATCTTATAATTGAAATTTACTGCCAAATTGACTCAACATCCGGTCGTTTCTCAATCAGACTACGTGAACAAGATTTGAAGTTAATAAAAAAAAAGGAGACCAGAAAAAAAAGTATTGCCTTCTTTTGCCACGATTCCGAAAAGAAGTGCACATAAACATAGATAAGAGGAAAATGTAGCTAAGGGTTTCATTTTTATCCATGAAATTTCAGGATTCATATATTATACAAGTAAATCCAAGATAAAGAGTTTTCAAGATTTACAAGATGTTATGTTATATATGGTGAATTTGGGTGGTTGGGAAGCCAAACACCGCGATCTTAGACTATTGTGCTATCTCCACGGAAAAAAAAGAAAAAACGGAGGGAATGATGAAAAGAATTTGGAAGTATTGCAAGGGAAACGGAGAAGAAAACTTACCCAAAAACGAGGCATTGTCCACATGAGAACCGAACCCTAGTAAACAGAGGCCGATATCTCATGAACACGTCTACCGCTCCCCTAAATTTTCAAGATGGATATGACAGATGATTCGTAGATTTACACTTCTAATCCAGTATAAGAAACCAGAGATAAATTTGAATCACCATTTCTTTTCTACAGAGGTTCCAAAGTCATAAGTCATTTGTGCTATTAAAGTGTTCTCATGGACATAACTTCTAACAATTAATATAAAAGCAAAACATTACCATTTTAGTAAACACATAGATGCATTTTGCAGACATTTAATTTAATGAACCTTGTCGAAATGAGTGATCATCAGCCTATCAAGCGCCTTTCATAAAATACATTAGCAGTTGAAAAGCAATTTTAGTTTATCTTTATAAAACATGCTTTTTCGAATTTTTATTTTACAGTTAAATTACTGATCCGAATTTCTAATATACAGATCTATTAGTAATATTTATAAATTCTAATGATTAGAAAGTTCTTAATTTAAAAAATATTAATTTCTAATTTTAAGTGCAATTTTTTTGGTATGAAGTACGAAAATGTTATTATGCTATTTAATATTAATATTATCTTTCTTTCTTTATGTAACTAAATGATATTTAACTTGTTTGTTAAAAAGTGTTTGCTTTAAGTATTTTTTGAATTAGATTTTTATTATCTTATTAGTTTTACTTATTATTATTATGATTGTTTGTTAAAAACTTGAAATCACTTCAAGGAAACACACATGAATAAAAACTTAAAAAAAAAAAAAAAGTTAAAAAAGAGTGAACTTGTTGTGATTTCTATTCCGGAGGTCATCTTTAAATACCAGAATGGAACCATTACCTTAATTTTTTGATTTTTTTTAAAGTTTTCATTCATATGTGGTTTCTTGTCTCTTTTAACTTATTGATTCGGCACACGTTAAATCGCTGTTTCATAACTTGTTTGTTTTAAACTTAGATTCAGTTTTATTTACTATTTTATATTTCTATTTGCTTTTTAGGATAAATGGGATGAAAAATGCACTGAATTAAAAGAAACGGTTGAAGAGATATCTAAAAATCAAAAGGAATTTTAATTTTAGAATCATTTAAAGCAGCGTTTCCCAACCGGTGGGTCGCGACCCACTAGTGGGTCGCGGAAGGGTTACAGGTGGGTCGCGACTTGATCCTAAAACTGTCAGAAACCATCGAATAAACCATCAGAAAAGATCAGAAAAATCGAAAATCGATCATATATAAGGAAGGGATACGATATAAACATGATTTTATTCTGTATTCTTCTATTCCTATATTTGTGGAGGTATTCCGATAAGGAAAGGTGGGTCGCCAGCTGAAAAACGATAAGGAAAGGTGGGTCGCCAGCTGAAAAAGGTTGGGAACCGCTGATTTAAAGTATTTTAATTATTTGAATTTAAGTTTTTTACAGATTCTTCTTGTATTTTTGTATTTTTTTATAAAATTAAAATAAAATTTACTGAATAAATATTTAAAATCAGATAT
>JAFIDM010004315.1:51529328-51616740 GCA_023159025.1 Thereuonema tuberculata | reverse complement strand
TTCCTTAATAACAATGGCTGCTCACTGTAACCGAATTCTCCTCAGGGTATGCGGCCTTTCTTAATACTTGACAGATATCCAAGAGGCCGACGCCATCAAGAAGCACAAATCCCAAAAGTATCCAGAGATAAACGCACAACAGGATGAGATACAAATCTTGCCATTAACCATGCTTAGGTAGAAAAGAAAAATAAAGCTGCTTTTCTCCTAACAGCTCCTCCGCTCTTCCAGGACGGAAGATAAAATACGTGTGTCTCGTCCGATCTACATCGTGAGAGTGACTCTGAAGTTTCAAGAATGCATCTCATAGGGATGGTGACGTAAACAACGTTTTACCAATGGCTCTTCAAGAAATAAGGAGTGTTTTGAAACCTCAAATGACATCACTATAATCCCCGTATAAAAACAAAATGGCCACACCTTTTCACAGCACAAAATTAGTTCCAAATAAAAGCAAAATTACATATAATAATCTATATCATCATTTATAGATAACAATTATAAAGGTTACATAAGGTGGTGGGGTTCAAGAATATATATAATAAAAAATGATAAATAAAAAGTTTTAATGTGGAAAACCTGCCATTTCACGATTAATTAGAAAACAGACAGAAGAGATAAAAAAACATGGCGGATCCTGCGAAAAAGTAAACAAAGCAAAGGTCATTTTGCCTCAACTAAGTGACACAACAGCACAAGATTGCATCAATAAAAAGTAGGAGAAGAAAAATAAAACAAAAAAAAAAGTCCGTAACAATACCACTCCTATATGTCCTTTTATTTATTTTTTCTGGATGATTCACCTTTTTTATTTGACTATTGACCAAATTATTTGAGGTTTTTGTGATGTTTTGTAATGTATTTTTTGTGATATCTTTTTTCACTCTTCTCCTGGTATTTGAGGATTTTGAGAACTGAAAAAATTTGAAAATTAAAAAATCCTCTGTTATTCTCCAGTGTAAGCCATAGACTCTTTAAAAATATAGTACATTTTTAATATATTATTATTCTATAATTTATTTATTTTCTAAATCTTAATCTAGCCGTAATTTTAAAATATCGAAATAAAATATTTTTTCTAATTTAATTATGGAAGTACAGTTTCTTTGAAGCATAATTTATATATAAGAATCGGAATAAAACTGAGTGTCGTACGGGTAACTAGGATTTTAAATGGGGGCGGGTGTTTAATGTGCGGACCTATTCACGCCAAATATTTATTTAAAAAAAAAGGCATGTCGAGAATGGTGGTTGGTTACAAACAAAGGATGAACTTTGCAACCCAAAAATAAAGAAAACAGATTCAAAATCCAAGATTTTTTTCCATTACAATACAATGGGGATTACCTTTCAAGTACAACAATGCTGAGTACAATTGAAAATAGAAAATAAAATTGAATTCAGTTCAATCGCATGAAAACACTTAATTATTTCATAATGCTGTCAAAAACAAATAATTCCTTGCTGAAATTTATCTACGAGGGTCTTACTGAAAGTCATGAGCAACAATTATTTAAAAATCACAGTATATTAATTATGAAAAAGCAAGAACATTGCCGTAATCTATAGACTACAGACAGCGCATTTAGTCGTGACATCATGAGCTTCCATCACGTGACCACAGACAGCTGATACAAAATGGCTGCAAGTGATATTTCATTTCGCCAGCGTTCTGTGATTGCATTTCTCGTTAAAGGAGGGAATCTCCGCTGCCGAAATTCATGAAAGACTTCAGCATGGATATGGTGGCGTGTGCATGGGGGCCAGCAGTGTCAGACAATGGGTAAAACATTTTAAAGATGGCAACACAAGCATCGCATATAAGCCTCGCAGCGGCCATCCGCGTTCTGACTCTATAAACAAACGCAACAAGGAACGAGTGGATGACAGGAACCCGAAATAACTGTCGACGAAATTGCAGCACAACTTCGTAATTCTTTCCACACTTCAAATGAAAGTGTCATTACAACTTCATTGTCATCAAAAAAATCATCTACCTGGAAGATTTAATGATGATGACATTTATATATTGCATCCGAAATAGTTTTTAAGCATTAATAATAAATTTTTGATTTCAATGATTGGTCGTCTCGGAACTAAACCTTGAGGTTCTGAATCTTCTCGCTGCTTGAAGTCAATATTATGCTTTGAAAGCTTTGCGTTCAAAGCATCAAAAATGCCTAGGAATAATTAATAAAGATTTAAAAAGTTGGTTTTAACCTTAACCAATATGTTTTAAGCATACTCACAGAGGATATCACATTAAAATGAAAAACGAACAGGAAATCGCACATATTAAATTAATAAAAATTTACTAATATACCAATTAAAACGATCGAATTCAGTCATCCAAGACTTGTGGCTATCTTCAGGTATTTAAGAATAAAGAAAATCACTTTCGTTAAAAGACAAAATACATGAATATTCAAATTGAAGACGTAACGAAGAAAAACGTAACCAGCCCTCTGGCTGAACGCATTACTGTGTCAATACTAATGTTTTCGTAACGTTCCGTCATGTTTTCGTTCACATCTCCGTCAAACAACGCGCATTTCAACGTATTGATTCTGTTATTGAAAATAAGGGTCGCTATTCCATTAATATTAACATGACTTGATAAGAAAAAAAAAATATTGAATTTTTATCAGAATCTTTTATTAAAGAATTTTATTACAGATTTTATTGTTGTTGCAATTGTTATTATTATTATCTCGAAAAAGTTTCAAACCATGGGTTTCCCCAGCTAAGACAATATGGCGGGTCAAGGACCAAAGCACATATTGCCACGTGTTGAAAAAAAAAAAATTATTATTATTATTATTGTTATTATTGTTATTATTATTATTAGTTTATTATTATTAGTAAAAGGAAAACAATTTATATTGGAGTGCCACAAAGATCCAATTTAGAACCAATTTTATTTATAATTTTTTTAAATAATGTGTTTTATTTTTTAAAAGATTGTTATATATATGTTGTATATATATTATGCTGATGATATAATAATATATACAACAGGTTTAAATTTGGAGATTGTAAATGAAACTTTACAGGATAAATTCGGTATTTTTAAATTAAAAATGGCTACAAAAGAAATAAGAAAAAACAAAAGGAATTTTAATAAAACCCAAAAAGAAAATAGTAGATAAAAAAATTAAATTCATGAGACATTCACATGATTGTTTACAAGGAAATAGTAAAAAATATATTTCTTGTCATGAAGTTGATATAATAAATAATTTTAAATATTTAGGTTTAATTATAAATGATTTCTTTACATGGGATAACTATATATATATATATATTATTATCTAAAAATATTCTTTCACTTTAAGATAAAAATTTTAATTTATTTTGCAATTTTTGATTCTTTGCTAAGTTATGGAGTTCATATATGGGCAACGTAGGAAATATATATTTGGAAAATTTAAAAAATTTACAAACCAAAGTCTTAAAGTTGATATTTTCTAAAAACATATGGAATAATATTAATAAAAGGAAACAAATATTACTAAAATATAATATATTATATCCTAAACAAAAATTTATTTATAATATAATAATAAATAATTTTTATAGTGTAATTAAATTAAAAGATGAAAGTATAAAAGAAAATTATAATTTGAGAAATAAAAATAGAATAAAACTTGATTACCCTTATATCTACAATAAATATGGTATAAGAAATTTAAATTATATAATTGAGAGAACCTTCAATGATATAAATTGGAATATATTTAAAGATTATAAAAGAATTTCAATTGTAAAAAATGAGGTAAAAAATTGGATATTGGATAATATTGATTAATAATTTATAAATTTTATGTTAATTTGAGTTATTTTTGTGCTAATATAATGTTTAAATATGTTTCAGGATGAAAAGTTGATTTTGAAATTATTTTGTAAAATTTATTTAAATATAATTTTTAATATAATTATTATGTATTATAATAAAATAATAGCACCTATTGATAGGAATTTGAATTCCTAACGGGACTGAATTGTAAAAATTTAATAAATGAATAACTAAATAATTAAATAAATAAATAAATAAATAAATAAATAAATAAATAAAAAAATTCTAATGATATGTATTTTAATATATGTCTTAGTGCAGTTGTTAAAATTCTTCACAAACAAACGAATAATGTCAAATTTCATAAAAAAAAAGAAAGAAAAAAAAACAATTAATTTTTTTTTTTTTTTTTTACAAATAATGAAAAAAAAAAAAGAAAAACGGAAAAACAGCTATCATATCAAACTTAAAACTTCCTAAAAAAAATCCTGAGTTGTCATAAGATAACTTAAACGATTGTAAGCCAACAGATCCTATCTAGAAATAGATTATTTCTATCTCATTAGCACGATACACAGGCACAGACCGCACACTCAGACCGCCACGGTCCAAAGTGCACACATTAAAACAACTCTCCACAGTCATATACCACCTCAACACACACACACTATCCCACAACACCTTAAACATCTTAACAATACACAACACGTTAACAATATCCAAACATTAGAAAACATACACACAACAATATATTGCGTGGCTTAGGGAACTGTTCGGGCACGTACCTTACACTGCAAGGTCACTAGATTATATTCCCCCTTGTAGACGTCGCCTTGAGGGCCGCATCAGCGACCTTAATGAAGACATATCCTGGCTCACACAGTACTGTGCAGGAAACTAAACAAAGAAACTTATGTCCCAGGTTAGAAAGATATTCAAGCACATAAACACTCGCCCTTCCCATTCAAGCCATCAAAACCAGATTTAGGAATATCTCAACACACTAAAAGAAAAACTGAGTGCACTTGCAGAAAGATTACACAGATACAGTGCACTCAGCGCAACAGAACAACACTTTCCAACACAATGAGAATAAATTCTACAGATCCCTCACATCACTTTCTACTACACCTAACACAAACACTTCCATCAGCGAGGCATTACATAAATACTGGTAGTCTGTGTCCAACCCCATCTCCTACAATGACAAAGCAGCATGGATAGGAGAGGAACAATAACTCAGTGAACACTTACCCAACATGTGCTTTCATGAGATTACTCTCGCAGACATACAGACAGTATTAAACCATGCACACAACTGGAAAACTCCTGGTGCAGAGGGCGTCCAGAACTTTTGGATCAAGAGGTTCACTTCCCTGCATGGAAGCTAGCTCTTATACTCACTCTTAATGCTAGTCTATGAATTGTTCTTGCCGAAACAGAAAGAAAAAGCTGCGCATATTTGCGCTTTTTTGATTTATGACCTCTGAATTATTTAAATTACATATTCAAAAAAATAGTTTTTTTTTTAGAGAATTGAGTTTTTTTTTTGTTTTTCGTTTTTTTTCTTTTTCTTTTAGAAATATATCAGTGGAACCAGATCCTAAATAGAAGAGTCTTATTTGATAAAATGAGACAATCTAGCCATCTTAAATTGGAAGAGCAAATACTAAGCATGAAGAGATTTGTCGAAACACGTACAAAGTGTCCTAAGGAATAAATTCCTGATATTCACAATAAAATTTCATTTTTTGTGTCTGATTTGAAGAAGAGATGGCAAGAGGCTAACAGAAAAGAAGAAAGGTTCCTGGTTAAAACAAAAATTGGTTAGAAACTTCAATAAATTTTCAGAACTGTTAATGCTGTTAATTCAAGTCAGAGTTGGTCGCCCTCAGAGAAGCTTTGATGGATCTTCTGATAGAACAAAATCGTTTGCAGCTCAGATGAGTTTACGTTCTAAAGGTCAAATAGAGGCATCCAGGATAGTGAAAGACGTTACTGCGACATCACCGGCAAGAGCCCGTAAATATCGGACTGCTTACAAAAAGATACAGCATCACAAAAAAGGAGGCAACTTACAGGAACAGAAGCCCTTGCCATGTGTATTGAAGCTACACTTACCAGGAATTCGGATTGTCGATCCTTCATGCCTGGATAAGATTTTTTGAATGTTTATTACATCTTACTTATAAACTACTATTAAAAAGTGGCAAGAACGTGGAGACAATAATAAACAAATTGTTGCACATACAAAGAAAATTATCCAGGAGAGATTTAGAATTGAAATGGGCTTATCAGTTGATAAACGGAAACCTAGCTTTGGAAGCAGCAACGATGGGAACACAGCCAGGCGTTTCTTCAACAACCCAGAATTGTAGGCTAGCATAACAGGCGTGGACCCTGATGTGATAAGACGATTTAAAATTGTTTTACAAACAATTTCTAGTAGCCACAAAGTAAATGTGGATAAGTACCGCCCATATGCCCTAGAGACGGCAGAACTTTCTGCACTTCAGTATTCGTGGTAACCAATGCCCCCAACCGTGCACAAATTTTTAATTCACGGTCCGCAAATAAAACAACATGCGTTTTTACCAATAGGACAGCTGAGCGAAGAGGCACAGGAGTGAGAAACAGAGAGTTTAAAAAATGAATGTTTTTCACGTAAAATGTCACGCAGCAAAACAAATGATAATATATTAAATTTACATTTTATATCTTCGGACCCTCAAATCACTAGCATGAGAAAGGTATCAAGGAAGGCATCAAGAAGGTGACGATGTTTGAAAAGGATGTCTTAGACTGCTCTTTTCACCAGATATTAGTTTTAGATTTTTCGGCTGAAACCACAGTCGTCAGAGATAACGAGTCTGATTATTCCTCGGAAAGTGAATTAACAAGGTAAAATGTTACAAAAAGTATTCAGTTTAACTGAATCACCATTCATATGTGTTTTCTTTTTCATTATCTTATCAAAAAATCATCAAAATAATTTCTGCCAACTTTTGATGTATTTCGCCCCACTGTGCGCTGGTTCTAAAAGCAGTCGTGAATTGAGAGAATATAGACATCAAAAATTCAATAAAAAAAAAACTTTTAAAAAATATTAGTTTTAGTTTCCTTGATGTAATTTGTGTGTGTGTGTGTGTTTTAATAAATAAAAAGTTGTTTTCCGTTACATAAGCGAGGCTTCCGGAGCGAAGCGACGGGTAGCCGACTAGTTGATTCTAAATAAATTAATATATCTAACAATTGATTCTAGATCACAACATTGCCGACACGATGCGACGCTACGAAAAGATGAAGCGTACAATTACGCGCTATATGAAGCCGGTATTTTGTGCACAGTGTGGTTATTCTCTGCTAATTCCATAGTTCTATTTAAACTTCAATTAACGTTTAAGTGTAAAAGTTACAATATACGACTACTGCTTAATCCTCTCCGCCGTCATTTAATTTTCATAAGCTTTAATCTAATAAGTGTTTTAAACATTTAGGAATGTGAACATTATTGTAGTGAATTGCATTTGAGCTTATCGCTTCTCAAAATAATGGTCATTGTAATAGATATACAGTAAAACCTCGTTAAGTCGTCACCCGGATAAGTCGTCACTCCGTTTAAGTCGTCGTTTAAGTCGTCCTTTGGTCCCGACAAGGTCTCATAGACAATAATGTAAAATAACCCTCTTTTACTCGTCACCAAATTTAATTCTACTCCGGATAACTCATCACCCTCAAAAATGGCGAAAAGCATCTTTATTCTCAATTTTGCCTGCTATCTTTTCAGGCCCGTCCCTTCACTCAAAGAAAGCCTAGCCTTCATGGGGAATTTTCACGTGGGAAATTCACTTGGGAAATTACACACTTCTCGCTGCGACTCTTGTCAAGTGTATACGTTTTTCTTGACCGCTACTGAGTGTGATTTCATTTCATAGCGAGTAAGCTCCGCTATAACGGCTGTTTTTTATCTTGCAATTTCGTGGTTCGATTACATTTGTAACATGTCAGGGAAACGAAAACTTACCTCGTTATGTTTTAAAGAAAAAAAAAAAGACTTAATTGCACTTTTTAAAAATCAAATGTTTCGAAAAAAAGAACATCGTATTCCCAGGACTACATTAAACGATATTCTTTCATCGAAACAAGTAATTGAAGAAGCTGACTGCAAAGACAAAAGAAAGAGAATGAGGAAATCGAAGTTTGACGAGATCGAGGAGGTTTTAGCTAGTTCGATGGCTAAAACATTCCAGATCGCAAATGTGCCGATTTCTGCCGTGATTCTCAAAGAAAAAGCCATGGAAATTGCTAAGGAGTTGAACATTGAAGATTTTGGCGGCAGCAATGGTTGGCTGGAACGTTTCAAAGACAGACATTGCCTTTCTTTTAATGTGGTAACTATAAAAAGTGTTTTTTTTTTTACTTTCCACTCATTTGCATTTATTGATTTTGAAAATCTTGTTTTTCTCACCGAATCTACATCAATTCATGAAAATACTGTATTTCAGTCTTTTTTTGTTTGCTTGTTTTTTCAAAAATTCCCACTCCGCCTAAGTCGTCAAAAATGTTTGGTCCCTTGAGTGACGACTTAACGAGGTTTTACTGTATAATACTAAATACCAAGTGCTTGCTATTTATTGCTCTTCTGAAAAAAATTATCTTTCTTTAATGAATTTCCTACTTCTTTCTTATATTTAGTAACATTATACGCGAAACTCAAGTCTTTTAAAGAAACAGAGCTTGCGTGCAGATGAAGATGTTAAAAGCAAGAAGAATTACCCATCAAGCACACAATGACAACATAACAACTAAATTCATGCCAAAAGCTAAGGCAATAAAGTGGAGTCTGAGACGACCGTTTCATCATTATTATAAATCCTCAGCCACACTTACCACTTCGATGACAAGCTTCGAAGGCATGAAGAATATGTGGGACCCATACTGGCTCCCGACTGAAGGTTCCGACACAAATAAACAAGAAAAGAAAATTACCTGTTGCTTATCAGGATTTAATAATGTAGCCCTAAACTTTCGGGCGCAAGTGGCAAATAAATTATAAATAAAACGCCACAAGAAAGCAAACACTCATAAAGAAATAAAGCTTAACGTGCAGATTGAAGATGTTAAAGAAAAGCGAATGTTTTCATGATGCACATAACGAAAACATAGCAAAACAAATACTTAATTCCTTTAATTAAAGAGAAATTCCTTTAATTTTTTTAGTTAAATATTGGCTAATTTAATATTACACAGGAGTAAGTTAATTTAGCTAATATTGTATATCATAAAGGAGAAAAAAATCTGTATTCTCTATCTCTTCTCTTTTAGGTTACAAGCCTTTTAACTCTGAGATTGAAGGCATCTATCCATAAATACAACTCTGAATGAAATCCAGCTAAAATATTTTCACAATGAAAAGGCAACGCAGTATATACCACAAATCAAATGCTGTCGAATGGTGAAAATCATTTAAGAATTTAATTGTTACGGAAATTATGATCTGCAGTCAATGCTCCACATTGAAATTTCTCAGACACTATAAGAAAAATCGGAATGGAAAATGGAATATGTACATAATAGAAGCGGCAAACCAACTACGAGGGTTGAAACAGCAAATACGGGCTTGAGATTGTAAGAATGTTGAATGTAAAAAATTCAGACACTGCAGGCATCCGGCACCAGCTTTAGAGGCAAAAGTTTAGACTGAAATTAAAAGTAACTAATGCTAGAATAGTTGGACGTTTTGGTGGCAATGGTCTTAATTGTAAATTAGACCTGCGGAGAATATGGCACTGTAGCGACCTTTCCAGCTGTTTTGGGCGATTATGACATCACCGTTTCGATTCGGGTGTAAAGTGATGTCATATGGAAGAGGATTGCTTAGAGCAAAACATCTGACTGTAAAACATCTATGAGTTCGCTTGCGGTGATTTCTTAGTAAAGTTTCTTGGAGAAGGAATGACTCATTTAACGTCATTTAGTGATAATTCGCAATTCTTCTTCTCTGTAGCTGATCGCGAGAAATCTAGCGAAGAAGATTCCAGGTTTATTCGCGATTACTACGGTATTCGACAACCGGGCATTCATGTAATAATTACAAGACCACCTCTGATACGCATACGGTGACAGCCTTTCTACATTCATCATTATTGGCATTTGAGAATGGTATTCCGAGTTCATTTTCCAGTAAAGAAACCTTCGCCAGTTACTGTTAACATCGCCCAAGCATGGCTGCACGTTCCGGTAAGACCTCCGACTTATCGTCTATCACTTAGGATCACAATGGACGACATCTGTAAGCCTCTCCTTAGCTGTTCCAGTTACCAATAAACGCTGAGGAACTTTGTGTAGTTCCAGATACCTATTATTACAGGTTGAATCACTCCATTTCTCACCGTTCTGTAATTTAATTTCACAGCACAACATTGTTGTCATAGAGGATACTGAATATTGTCATGTGGTTCTGCCTTCTAAAGCACTCCAAATTAGAAATTGAAACGTATATTATTCATCTCTCATTTCAATATCTTTAATCTTGGGAAATTTCAATGTCGAGTTCTTTAATATATAATATTTTTTGGGAGCTTCTTTATTTAAAACTAACTTTCAGAAATACTTTTCTTTAAATATAGATACATTGTAAATGCGTTCTGCAGAAATTTTTATCAGAGCTAATTCATTGAAAGATAATGATAGTTTTATTTTCATAATTTTCAGAAATCTGAGTGAGTTTAATTTTCAGAATATTATTGTAAATTTATATCTATAATTTAAGAAAAATTACTTATAAATGATTACGTTTACTTTTAGTTCTCCGAATGGTGTGATGCTTCATCAGAAAAAAGACTCACCAGCGGTGTACGTACCGAAAAGCAACGGCTTCGAATTCTTTTCAATGGTAGCATTCTTTTTCATCATTGCGGGTGGTTTCTTAGATTTCTTTTTAGTTCCAAACAAGTACCACGGTAAGTCTGTATTTGCCTTTTTTAACTCAACTGAACAAATTTACAATCTCTTACAATTGGAACATTTGTTTTCAATCTAAATTCAGGCAATTCCTTGCTTTGCTTGATTGTTTGTTTGTTTTATAAGTACAAGATGATCAAAATTAAAGAGGAAGTGTTTAGAGGTCTGTAGGAAAAATTGTAATAAACGAAATTCAAACAAACCTGCTATAAGTATTCTCTGGAGCAAGGGTTGCAACTTAAAAAAAAAAATAGAACAAAATTTTGACACAAGAGAAATTTCGCGCTAGAAATGCATGAAATATGTCTAATCTCACTTTTGTTACTGACGAGTTAGTGGATATTAGGAAGACGGAAACTGATTCGCGTCATTCTGATAAGACTCAAATGTTATGGCGCTGTTTTTACTAAAAAGCATTGCTGGTCGACTTTTACTATCAACAACGCGATAACCTTAATGCCGCGTTTAAGAATTTCGGTTGAACTATAGGAGGTCAAATAACAATAACAAATCTCAGAAAAGTGATTTATGATATCAAAATAGCGCATCTTTAGCAGAGAGGCCAAGATGAAGACGCAAACCGATTATCTTAATGAAGTTGAGGAATTTGCAAAAATGCCGTCGTAGGATACAAAATGAATAATGGACAAGGATTCAGAAGTTTTTGAGCGATATCAAGGCAACTAGATTTTTCCATACTTAACTGTACAGGAAATTTTGCATTAAATGCTGATTGGTAAATCAATGCAGATCTGTTGCATCCGCTGTAGAAAACATCGTTCACAGAATTCAGATCTTAGAACAGCTGGACGGAGAACATATTTAGCCTTATCTTACACGAACTTGAAAAAGTGTCTCTTCTAGCTATTGCTTTCTCAATAATCCTAAATCAAGTGCTTCTAGCGCCAAATTTCCTTTTGGCAATTTTGTTTTAATAAATGCAAATCTCATATCGAAAGAGTACCAGAGTACTTACAGCAGGTTTGGTTAAATATCTTCCACTATATTTTTCCGTACATTTTCCACTACATTTTTCCCTACAGATCTCTGAAACCTCGTCTTTAATTATGACCATATTTTGTAAGTTTTTATTTCTTATTGTAACTTATTTTATACAATTTTTCTCATAGTAATATTTCATTGCATTAATGCTTAATACATGTAACAGCTTCAATTTAAGTAAAATGAAAAAAAAGAATCACTTAATGTTTGTTTTTAACGTAAACATTTTTCCTAATTGCTATCTTTACATGTTAATACGATACCAGTATATTTTCTATATTTTTCCACTTTACAAACTGATATCTTACATTTGTAATAAAAGCAAATATGAGACGAATGCTGTGAAAAGGAGAATAAGTAAAAATGAGAAAATAAATGAGAAGTTTGTTATTAAAAGATAATGTCACATAAAACTGTGTTAACGATCCATTGATTTAGAAGTAATTCAAGCTACGTCCAAAACATAGATCAGACCCTTTAAAGTTTTTTTTTCAAGTAAGCCAATTTGGACGAAGTAAAGACTGCAAATGTTGGTCAGAAATGTTATTTAAATTACAATGATGCTTCTAAATTAGTTTTATTGTCAAGTCATTTACTTATATCGCATTTTATCTCTTGTAATTACTGTTTAATAAGGCCATTTATCACCAGTACTGTAGATCTTTGTTAGATGACAAACAATGACATTAGCGATACTTTCTTGTCAGATTATAATGAATTATTATTATTATTGGTAATTATGATTATTGTTGCGATAACCTAATAGGAAAAAAGAATATCTCTCATTTTTAGCTATCTAAGAATGTTCTAGAAAAATTCCTTAAATAAATATTTATTAAATGTGACAATTAATTCTTAATTAATCTTCCATAATGATGAACTGTTGCTGCTAAGGTTTAATGCTAGGAGAAAAGTTAAAAAACAGAAATTAATTGATAAATATTCTCATATCACAATTGTATAAACACATTTACCTTTAACTTTAATTTAATTATTTCATTTTACATTAACGCGTTAATTTCCATAAATCTAATTTTTGTAGAGAAATTTCATGATAGCCTAATTCAGGTTCAGTATAAAGAATATGAAGAATCTGATCTATTGGAGTATTTGATTTGAACACCTAGCCACGATTTGATAGATAAAAAGAAAATGTTATGTCTTTGTACACTTAACTTTAATATGATTTCTATTCTTTGAAGTAAAGAAGTACAAACTAACAACTGTACATACCATGTAATTTATGCGTAGAAATGTTCAGAGTTTAGTGAATGTTAAAGTAACAAATAAAGAGATTATATAGAAGTCAAGTACAACTATGAAAAAAAAAAAACTAAATATAGTTTTACAACAAAATATCATTAACTACAAAGAACTATAACAATTGCCAGAAAGACTGATAAGTTGTTCACTTTTATGAACATGTTTCCTTCTAACGTTGATATTTTCAATAAACTGAAAAGTGAAAGCAATGCAGACCAACACACCATTGGACTTTTTAGGATCATCTCTTCACGATTAATATCTAACACCAGTTGCACACAATTGAACGGGAAAGATCAAGAAAAGATTCCACAAATTTGGTCAAATTAAACTGAAATAGCTTTTTTATTTCTACAATGAAGAAAGAACTTCTGACATAAAGAAAGGAAAGATACCTACGTTTTCGATGTGCTGGCAAGCCGTTGAAATTTTAACTGAGATAAAGAAGGAGACCATTCCTGGATTATCCTTCTTGACCTCACTGAGTGTTTACTTCACGTTTATCCCGGCAGAGCGCTGCTCTGTTTGTTATTGTTTTTTATTCTAATGTGCTTATTGATGCTTTTAAGATTAGTTGTGCTAGGTTTATGTTAGTAATCTAAATTTATGTTTGTTATGGTAGTCTTAGTTAGTATTAGTTTTTGCGTTTTATAATATATAACATTGTAATGCATTTATATGTAATATTTATAATATATTTAGATGTCAGAATATGTCTGAATCTGTACAGGACAAAACAGAACCACATATTAGTGAGTCTAACCACGATCAGGAGGTTTAAAATGATACATGTCTATTTTCCAATTCACGGTAACTGATTTTTTTTTTATTCTTTTTTTTTTTTGTGACCGCAACTTTGCTGTAATAGTTATTCCTCGCTTTGATCGGATTTATTCACCCGATCAATATAATGATATAATACGCAAAGCGAAAAAGAAATCCCCGGCTTTTGAAGTAAATCCAACGCAAACTGAACAAATAACTACCTTTTAAGCAGTGGTGCCCTGCACTGTATAAAAACAAAACAAAAAAAAGAACATTAAAAAGTTTGCAGAGTAGGCAAGCATTTCAAATTAGCAAATATAAACATCTAATTTATAAAAGAATCAGAAAAAGGGTATGTGACTGGACATGATTTTACTGATGGTATTAGCAATGAAGTGTTTAAATTGTACAAGGGTGGTGAAGTTGCCTTGCCTAGTGACACAGAGTATAGGATGAAAAGGTTTCCAATAAGAAGGAAAAAAATCGAAGATGTTGCCAAACTTATGCATTACGTAGCTGACGAGTACAAAGACTTTTATAGAAATCTGTTAATGTGGCCAACGACAAATGCAGAGTGGAAATGACCATTTTCTAAACTATATATTCATATATATGCCTCGATATTAAAATAATTGCAATTTAATCATGTGAGCGATGTTAGAAAGGGGTTAAAAAGCAAATTTGCAATTCCAATTTTTGTCATTTTGCCACTAGTTTTTTAGGAAAACAGTTTTTTTTTTATTTCACGAAAGTAAGCTAAATTGGAATCTTTTCCTTCTTAGCCTCACCCATTCAATTAAACTTCCTCAATTCAGAGGCATCTGTAGCTAACAAGGAAATTCGCTATGGGGACTAACCAGGACATGGGAAGTCAGACTCCTCGGGGAAAAACTTTTAATTCAAAAAATCCCCATTAGGGGTAATATTGCGCTGTTGTAGACGAGGAAGCCGACAAGTTGCATAAAACAAGTTCATCACCTATTTCGCTGGCGTACTAAGTAGAAATGAAAAGAGAAAACGTGCTCAACATGTGCCTCACATTACCTCGTCGCCCTTTACTTCTAATTTATTTTTACTTGAATGACTACATGTGGAAGCTCCTCTTTGCGCAAAATTATTCAATTCTATCAACATCAACAGAGTACAACAGCGCCTACACATTGATTATGATATGAGATTGACACTTGTTCTGATGTTTAGGTTAGAATAGAACTTTATGCTTGGCTATGAAAAAGAGATGAGGTCCATATTTACCTGAGTTTGTAATTGCTGTCGAATTTCGACTTCCGAATCACCCAATTCGCTTCTGAACTACCATTACGTTCAACGAAAATTACCTTTAGCTGTAGCTTTACAACAGATTTGATAATAGGGCCATTCTTTTTTGCGGATATCATTTCAAAGATATCTGTGACCTGCTCCATAATCGCTCGAAATATCGCGATATGCTGAACAATTTCGTCATTTCCCATCTTCATCAACGACATTCTCTGAAGAACACCATCTTCAGGTAAGCATTTTGCATGACCGGTGAAAGCAGAGTCTCTGCATCAATTCACAGATGCAGAATGTGAATGTGAAGATAAAATGTTTGGTAGAAGATAGAATTGACAGAATTGTCAGAAGATAGAATTTCAATAGATCGTTAACACAGAATTGCTTTTATTGCTTTTTTTTCCAATTGCATTATATTTCTCCATAGTGTTTTAATTTTAATGTTTCCTGAAGGTTATTGTCCTCGAACTTGGCAGACAATGTAGCATAGTCTGTAGCGAACATTAATGCAGACACGTTTTGTAGTTGAGAAAGATGGAATTTCTGGTCCAGGAGAACTGTGGCCTTATTGAATCAGTTCTTCTTCTGCAATGGTGAACTTAATCTGCTCGAGATGGGCAACAGGTTTATGGCAACAGTTAGGCACTGCAAATTTTCAGAATTGCTGTTCTAAACGAAATTTATATTAAATGTTTAATTGCTGTATTACCGTAAGTGCAAGCCGTAAAGATAATTGCTCATTGCAGTTTAGTCTTTCTTATTCCTTTGCCTGTATATTTTCATGTTGTGTTTACATTGTATAGCGCCATATTCCGTTTGTGCTATTTATTTTCTCATTAATTATTTATTTTTCGAGGAATCCTGATTCCCATGTCCTAATTTAGGCCACCTACCAAATTTAGTGACATTCATATTGTTAGGGCCGCTTTACATGTACCATTTCAACAGGCCATAATGTAGGCCATGTCAGGGTAGAAAGGCCAGTAAAAAGCAAGCTTTTTTTCATTTGTCTTACACGTTCCATATCGCCTTTCATTACACCGAAAATTTACACTTCTCAATTATCATCATATGTATGTTTTATTTACGAATAAAATAGCATTGATTTATATAAAAGTCATTTATTCAATGCATCGAATAGCGAAAGAATGTTTTTAATTGATTAAAATAGGAAATATTCATTTGTTTTTCATCTTTTTGTATTTCTTTGTTTTCAGTTTCGTTATTTCTCATTAACTCTCGACCATCCCACGCTAGGTTTTCGAGATTCCAATCGCTCGGCGATTCAAATTTTCAGGCCGAAATTTTATAATGATTTTGATTACTAATGTAACGTTTTCTGAAAGCATCCACGAAGACATAAGGAAAAGATGACCTCCGATCGTGAAAATCATTTTTGTAATCTGTAATTTCGAGTAGATAGATACAAATCGATTGGACTTCAAGTTCTACAATTCGTCACCAGGAACGCTAGTGTCAGATGGCGAGCCATACGAAGGCCTGAGAGATGGCGCGCTTAGAACCAGCTCTAAAGTGGGCAATGTGCGCGCCATCTCGACTTGGCGCGCTTATGGCCTGTGAAATGGTACATGTAAAGCGGCCTTTAGATCGAGCTACAGACGGCTTTCAATAGGGAAGTCACGTGTCACTTAGTAGACCGAGATTTCATGTAATTACAGAAAGCACATTACAAATGAAAATCAGGAAAAAATTCCACACAGGTAGAACAATGTTACAATTTAAAATTATAGATACAAGAAACGCCACTAGATAAAATTATAGATTACGCTACTCAAGATGTCTGCAAGGCAATAAAACACTGACTTTACTTGGGAGGCGAGGAGAGTAACAATTTGAAATGATTGGAGGGATGCAGTCACTTGTTACCAACAATGAGGAAAGTTCCATTCGAGAGGTGAATGGGATAGTGAGCGATGGACAAAATGCTGGAAGAAGGGAATTAAGGGTAAGAATAAGAGTAAAAAGTAACAATGTAGAATATATTATAATAAATATGAAGAAACAGGAAGGGAAATAATAAGAACCTTGAAAAAGCGCATGGCCGAATACAACCGTGTCACCCAAAATAAAGAAATCGCCTATTACACTACCAAACACATGATATCCATAGGACACACTCCAGACACTTCCAGCCCTCTCATTTTTCAAAAAGAAAAGAACATCTTCAAGAGAAAATATATAGAAACCGTACATATCTTAACAAACGCAAATTGCTACAATGACGATATTTCAGTGATTGCGGTCAACAAATACGGCCTATGTAGAAACAATCCCATGAAGTAATCCATTGTAATCTAATCCATTTTTTTTATTAACTTTGATTTTGTTTTATATTTTTATTTTTTTTCCTAACCCTCCATTCTCCTTTCAATTTATCATCCTATTACACGCCAATGTTATTTCATTTCTGTTTTATCCTTCTTCCCTTTTCACACCCTGTTTTGCCATTTTCCACCCCTAACTTTATATTTATATATTTATCTTTATATTTATATATTTATTTTTATATTTATATCTTTATATTTCTTTACCTTATTATATTTTTTTATTTTTTTTTAATAATTCTGCATTCTTATTTCTGTTATATTTATTTTCACCTTATTATTTCCCTTCCTAATTCTTCATATTTATTATAATACTCTCTACATTGTTGATTTTTGCTCTTATTTTTATCCTTAATTCCCTTCTTCCAGCATTTTGTCCATCCCTTCTCACTATCCCATTCACCTCTATCGAATGGAACTTCCCTCATTGTTGGCAGCACGTGACTGCATCCCTCCAATCATTTGAAATTGTTACTCTCCACGTTTCCCAAGTAATAAAAAAGCAGTGTTTTATTGCCTTAAGATGTCTAGTAGCGTTTCTTGTACGTATAATTTTAAATTGTAATATCGATCTCGGGCGTCGGGCTGACCACCCGACCTCAACTTCGTCCCGTTGGTCACGAAACGCAGGGAGCCTGACTTTCCGCGCCCCAAAGGCCTGTCCAGGCCTGTAGAGGGACACTTTAACTTTCAACTTTTAACATTGATCTACTTATGTGTAATTTTTTCCTGATTTTAATTTTACTGAACACACGTTAAACACCATTCGCACATTGTAAATGAATGTTTAAGTTATTTAATAATTATTTGCAATGCATCATTAAACATGATGCTTTTCTAGGTTCTTATGTGACTGGAAATAACAGTATCTCAACTTATTTCTTTAATTTTTTTTTCGTTTCAGATGTAAGTGATTTAATTTGGTCATTGAAGATTTTCCTTTTAGGCCTGGGCTTCACTATGCTTGTTTCCGATACTGATCTATTCGGCAAAAAGAGAAAGCCTAGAAAACATCGAAGGAAATATAAAGTCCTTACGCTTTGGGACTACATGAGTAGTGATGATATTCAAGTTCTGCGTCGTTTTGGACAAATGGAAGTGGAAAATCTCCAAAAGTACGTTGCTGAAAAAGAAGCCGTGTTAAAAAAAGCAAAAGAAGGAATGAAGGATAAAACGTCGAAACATTGAAATACCATCCATTAGAAATATAAAATATAGAATATATTCTTTTATCAAAGATACGGACAAACGTGTCTTGCTACTTCTGCTGTAACTTCCAGAGAGAAAATTGGTTATGCGATCAAAGTCAAATACAATATCGTTTCTGACAATTTCCTCAATTATTTGTTCTACTAAGTTTGTTGGTTCTACTGTGATATTGTAGAACCCATATGAAATGTTTATATATGTATTTATGTTTAGTATGTATATAATAAGTCCTGTTTTCACAATTTTTGCTTCCCAAGAAAATTCATAGCAGTTTTTCTCATAATTTCTAAGTAAAAGTTTCGTATTTCATGTGATTTCACCAATCGGTGTCAGAAATAGTTCTCTTAACTCAATTCGTTACAATAAAATCTGTATTAATTTCTGTGAAATGTTCTGTCTGAAAAATGAAGTCAATTCCTTAAAGAAGGGGGATGAGTTGGCAGGAATTAGAATTGCCTCTCATTGCATCAAGCTAGGCGAACACGGAGCGATTTTATGGCAATATGATTGGGACAAGTTGGCCCAATTTGATTGCGGACAACTTTATCAAGCGCGAACACGTAGTTTCTCCTGACTCTATATTGCCCTGAATTTTTATGGTTACGGCGCCTCTCACTAGGGAGAGCTAAAGAGAGAGCGTGTTTTCGTACAGAATTGCTATAGTATTAAACGCCGTCCCTCTGTAGAAATCAATTACGATTCTTTCATTATCAATTGACAAAATGTTGTTGTTGGAATTATCTGTTTTGGGCCGACACATTTTGCTGATTTTAAGCCTTGTTTCTCAAAGAAAATGGCCGGCGTGAGTGACTGAATTTCCGATGTTCAAAGTCCCGCCTCCTTCGACATCAGCATTGTCACGTGATGTCATCCGTTCATTTGATTCGCTTTCGTACCACCAATATTTTGAGCCTACTAATATTGGGCCAATATTGTTCCTTTGGTACCGACAATAAAATTGGGGCAATATTGTTCAGGTTGGGGCAATCAAATTGGAGCAAACGGTTGCCAGCAATCAAATTGGGCCTGATTGTCCCAAAATATCGCCTCGTGTTCGCCCAGTATCAGCAAATGAAAGAAATGCTGGATTCTGGACCTGTTTTTTTGGTACCAAAGTTTACTGGTTTGTCTGTAATCTCATTTTTTTTTTTTTGTTGAATATCATCATAACCTTTCCCGATCCAAAATCCTGGGAACGTCTATGAGTGAAACTTCCTCTTCTGGAAAAAGACATTTCGAACAGCTTAAATGAAAGAATAGTAGTGCATGTATTTATTGCATATTTTTTTTTTTTTGTAATTTTAGGATATCAATGTATTAACTTAAGAATAATATTAAAAAGAATAATAAAAACAGTATCTTAAACATTCATAAACATTGATTGAGTTTTAATTAAAAAGTAAGCTCAAACTAAAATCAGTTGGAGCAATTTTAGCCTGCAAGTGACTAAAAAACTAAAAGTATTTAAAGTTCCATTCATGGGATACATAAAAAAATATAAAAAATTAAGAATTAAAAATTGGAATAAAATCCAACATTTCGGTCACATAGTGACTGTTCTCAAAGAAAAAAAAAACGCAACCAATCAAAAGTTCAAAGTACAAAATTCCTCTTACCTTCCCCCTCCCATTTTTTTTCTAAATTTTGGTTGGTTGAATATTTATATTTCTAAGAATAATCACTGTATGTGATCGAAACTTTTTATTCCTAATTTTTATGTTATTTTTATTTACTCACAGTTCTTAACTACCTCCTAAATGCTTTAATGTTTTCTTGATTATCCTGTAAAGTATTTCATAAGGTTTTGTAACATAAGTAACTACTACATATAAACGTCCCATATTTCTTCTTCAACTCCTTTCTTTTGTAATGTATATCATTAAACATCTTCTATGACATAAGAAACAAATTTTTAAATACCATATTTATTTCAAAACAGCAAATTTTCAAAGAGAAATAAAAAGGGGAGACGTTTATTTCTCCTTGAAAATTTGCTGTTTTGAAATAAATGTGGCATGTAAACATTTGTTTCTTGTCATAGATGTTTAATGATAAGTAACTATTACTTATATTGATGTAACAAATAAAGATTTTATCGAAATTGAAAGCAATCAAATTCAGGAGCGTTTTATGTGTGTTGTTCTTACTTTGTGTGTGTCAAAACGAAGCCTGAACACCTGATTAATGATTCAAAAAAATTAATTACAAAAACTGCACGACCATGGTTTCAGTTCCAAATAGAGCAACCATTCTGAAGTGAGTAGTATAAAATATCGCTTTATATACGAAGAGAAATAAACCAAGACATGGCTTGGCTGGTGGAGACCTCGCAAAACATCTAATAATTTGCATATGACGCTGCAGAAGCACAGCTGACGGTGAAAGTTGGAAACTCCTAGGTACACAACATCGTCAGGTTGACTGATTAAAGCCACATTACATCTTGTAAACCGATAACCACAGCACATGTAAATACTAAAATTAAACTTGATAAACAAAAATAAAAATAATATAAAAACATGAAAATGCAATTCGGCATTGAAAGTAATGTCGTTTAGTTTATCTTTATGAATATTAGTTTCTGGCCTGAAAAACGGAAAAACGATGGAAATACACAATCCGTTTCCTTTCACGCCTTGAGCCTTCATCGACGGAAATCTGGGACAGCTGTTTGTCCAAATTAGGACTTATCAGTCAGATTTACCCTCGATGATCAAGCTCAGAACGCGTGAAAGCCTATAGATCCTTCTCCCACTCTCGGAAGTGGGACCTCGTAAAAGCAAACAACATTAGAAAAAA
Organism: Thereuonema tuberculata; assembly: GCA_023159025.1. Lineage (NCBI taxonomy): Eukaryota > Metazoa > Arthropoda > Chilopoda > Scutigeromorpha > Scutigeridae > Thereuonema > Thereuonema tuberculata. Next base: position 51,595,323 of record JAFIDM010004315.1, on the reverse strand, counting down.
TCGCTGTGACCAGTACGCGTAATTAAAGCTGGGCACAAAAGCCATTTAATAAGGATATTAAATTTAAATTAAAGAATAAGCCAAACGCGTAGGCGATTCCCATAGATGATGGCTCAAAGCGTTAAATCAAACGAATGTGCATTTCATCGTTTCTCCGTTTTTCATATTACATTTAATGCACGTTAAACCTTATTACTTATTAGTTTCTGGCAGCCTGTAATTTCACGTAATTTCTTGAAATTTTTAGAATAATGTACTGTCATGGTTAATTTTGGACTTTTTGTTTATTTTAATTTTTCTTTTTCCGGTCTCTTTATTTCCGTCGTTTCCTCATTGTTTTTCTCTACTTTTCATTTTGTGAATTTCTTTTTTTTTTTTTAGTTAATTCGCTTTTATTTTCAACCCCTTGTTTTCCAATTTCCTCTCCTTTCATTTTATGCTCTCATTCTCTTTTCCTTTATGCTACTTTACATCGTTTCTTTTCCACAACCAATATTTTTATTGGTTTGTTGTAGTCACGTGGGTTTTCATCTTTATTTCGATTTTATCACCATTTTTTGATTTTAAAATATATAGATGTCGGAGTCGTTGAGCTGTCTTGACGGTTGGAGTCTCCGCTCTTATCTATTTTGTTTTTATTTGATTTTTAGTTTTGGTTCTTTTTTTATAAGTAAGGATTAAAAGAGAGTACGAAATCTGAGTGATTTCAATAACAATTAATACAATAACACCGACCATTCACCGTAATCGATATTAGTGCTTCGAGTGCAGCGATCGTAGTGTAGTGTTTTCATTCTCTTTCATTTCTCATTGTTCACAGAGAAATATGAGTTTTACTTTCCTTTTCTCGTGACAGTACTTAATAACTAAAAAGTTCAGTGATTATGTTTTATAGAAGGAAAAGTTATTCCAGTAGCCGATCAAAATCTTTTATTTCTTAATTCCTTTTAATTTTCATTTCTTGAGATTCTATTATTCTTTACAATAAGTAAACCTTTAACTTATTTCTACAATCCGAGAAAAATTGCATCAGAAATACTGTATATATTATTCGTCAAGTTACATTGGTTAATCAAAGTATTTTTAAAATCTCTAGTTTCTTAATGGTTTACTAAGAAACTAGAAAACTTTCTTGAAATAATAAAATTTCAGCTTTCTTTAAACATTCAATCAATACTGAATAAAATCATTATTGATTCTAAAGTTTTAGACGAAATTGATATCATTATCGTTGTTATTAGTTTTTGATAATATACAGAAAACATTGTGCTAATTCTAGTATGTAGTCGTTTGCCAATTTTTAGCGATCAATTTGGGAGTTATTGTGATAGCGAACAAAATGGTAGCTATTGTGTTTGTCCTGTCCGTCCGTCCGTGTCTATCCACCCCTAACAACTCCCGAAAGGAAGGTCGGATCGACAACTGATTTCACCTTCGTATTCAGAGGCCCAAATACTGTAAGAATTCTGAATTTTCAGGTGTCAACGCACCCTTCCCCAATGTTCCAGATATTTGGTATTGTTGTCATTCTATCCCCTCCCCGAAAAACTCCCGAACGAAACGTCGGATCAACAAACGGACTTCACCATAGTGTTCAGAAGCCCAAACAGCATGGGAATAGGGTATTTTCAGGGCACCCGAACGCGGGTGACTTTATCCTGCGCCACACCCGATGCAGCATGATCTATATTAGAACGAGTTCTCATCATAGATGGTTGGACCCTTTAGCCTACCCTAAAGCTAGTGTAGTTCCCGCCCCCACCGCGAGGAGGTAGGGTCCATGGGGGCTTATTATTATTATAATTATTATTATTATCATTATAATTATTAATTAATTATACTTACTTAATACTTACTTAATTATACTTAAAAAAAGTACAACAATACTCTTAGAAGATTTCAGTGAAAACATAAATAAAAATCTAAACAAAAATTACTATGTTTTAATGATTACTATTGACTTGTGTAAGGCATTTGATTTGATCGACCATCAATTACTTTTACTTAAATTACAAAAAATAGGCATAAGGGGAAAAATGTTAAATATTATAGAAAGCTATTTAGAAAACAGAAAACATTTTGTACAAAGAGACAATACTGTAAGTAAAAGAAAAAAAAACCAACATTGGAGTACCCCAAGGATCAAACTTAGGACCTATATTGTTTATAATCTTTCTAAATTATCTTTTTCCTCTAATAAAAGACTACAGTATATATATTTATGCGGATGACATTATAATATACACAGTAGGTCCTGACTTCGAAGATGCAAACAAAACTCTTCAGGAAAACTTTAATACATTGCAAAAATGGTTTCATGATAACAAATTACTTCTTAATAATGAGAAAACTAAAGGAATACTGATTAAACCCCCCCAAAAAAAAACAAATAATAATATAAATATCACTATACACACACACGACTGCTTACATGGACATAGTATAGAGTGTAAACTTTATAAGAGGATTGATATAATAAAAAATTTTAAATATTTAGGTATAATCATAAATGATTTCTTTACATGGGATAACCATCTAAATGCTCTATATAAAAAGCTATATACAACTACCTATATTTTCAACTACATTAGAAATACTCTTCCACAAAAAACAAAAATTTTAATTTATTTTGCACTTTTTGATTCTTTATTAAACTACGGTGTGAACATATGGGCAAACGTAGGCAGTAGTCATTTACAAAATTTAAAAAATCTACAAAATAAGGTCCTAAAGTTGATCTTTTCAAAAAAGATATGGAACAATATAAACAAGAGAAAGCAATTTTTACTAAAATATAATATACTTAATCCAAAACAAAAATTTTTATATAATGTAATAATAAAAAATTTTTACAATATAATTAACAAAAAAGATGAAAATAAAAGAAAACATAATACAATTGAATCAAACTCAATACTGCAATTGAATCAAACTCGACTATCCTTGCATCAATAACGAATATGGTGAAAGAAATGTAAATTATGTAATAGAAAAAACTCTAAACGAAATGAATGAGATTATTGATAAAGATTATAAAAAAAATTCACTTGTTAAAAAACAGGTGAAAAGATGGATTGTGGACAATATTGACTAACAATAAAGAAAAAAAAAGAAACATCAAAACATGTTTGTAAATCATTTAACGTAACAAATTCTAGTAATTCTTGTGTACCATTTTGATGGAAAACATTATATACATAGATAATAATTGTGAAAAAAAATAATAATAATGTAATTATGTAACCCACAGCACCCGTTGATAGGGACTTTCTTTATTCCCTAACGGGACTGAACTATGTAACTAAAGTAGATAAGTGAATAAAAAAAAATTATTATTATTATTATTATTATTATTTTGTTATTATTATTAATTTTATTATTATTCTGTGTCGCCCTTAAATTTAAGCTTTAGTTCTTAGTAGCCGAAAAGTCAATTAAACTAAGGTTTTCCAAAGAAGTTTTAATATCTTACTTCCTTGCTAAGCATGATATGGAAAACATAAAAGTATTGGCTGAATTAATCATTATTCTTTTATTTCCTAATGTATAAACCGAAAATGCTGTTTTTGATTGTTATCTTTGAATTTCAGTAGATTTTAATCTCATACGATTATTAAGATATGAAAGAAAGTGATAAAAAATAAAATTCTCTTCATAAGTTCCATATTCTACTTTCAATTCCTTCCTTTTCATTATTTCTAATGTAATTCATAACACAAAAACTCCGACCACAGCATAATTTAGTATTTAACATTACTTTATTAAATACTTTGGCGAATTTTCGGGAATTTTACGTCTTCCCTTTATCAAGTGAAAAATTAAAATATATGGAATAACTGAAAACAACAAAAATAGTCTTGACCACAAAAACAAATTAAAAACACGGTAAAGCAACAGATTTATTGTTGTTATAAAGAACATCAACCATTACAATTCATTATTTTAAACAAGTTCGGACATTGTTTTTTGTAATAAAGATATGCTAATATCTTTTGGGATTTTACGATAGATGTCAAACCTGCGTACATCTAATACCATGTTTGTTTGCCTCGAATCCTAAATATTTCCTCTGGAAACTCGTACAATATTCTCGAATCTTTGGCACATCCCCCCAAACTTCATTTAATTCACCGCCATCATACAAACATGATATGCTAATATCAATAATTAAAAACATCAATTGTTACCAATTTGTTTACATCAATTTTTAAAAAAATATCTAACTAATAAAATAGTAGCAGGGTCTACGTTAGCCCCCTCGCACCTATTAAAATTATTTTTTTTAGAATTTTTGATTATATAACTTTCTATGATTTTTCTCATCTTTGAATCAGTTTCTTTATACAAAATTTTGATATTACTGTACTACAATATGTCCCTTTTTTAAACAGTGGTCCGCAATGTCCGAAGCATCCAAATTTTTGTTCTTTAAAGCTCTAGCGTGTTCCAGAACACATTCAGATTAAGTCCTCTTAGTCTCTCCAATAAAGAAATCACCACAAGTTTTAGAATAAAATAAAAAATTTGTTATGCAATAAAATAAGTTAATGACAGACTAAATGAAAATGAGAGTGGTATACAGGATTGATATATTTTAATTTTTCGTTTGATAAAGGGAAGGCGTAAATCCTTCCCGAAAATTCGCTAAGTACTTAATAAAGTAATGTTAAATACTAAACTATGCTGTGTCCGGGTTTTTGTGTTAAAAATTCTCTTCAGTTAGAATTCAAATTTTAAAATATGATATGGAAGAGAAAAACTACGAAAAATTTGGCATTCTTGTTTATTGAACATTTAATAGTCCGATGTCTATTTAATATTGAATAAAACTGAATCACTTTATTTAAGATAGCTTAATTTAAAATTAATCGAGAAAAGGCATTATTTTTGTACTTACTTTTTTTATTTCGAACATTGTATTGATTGTACAGCTTTAAGGTTTTTTTTAATCCTCAGGTGACAGAATTATAATCGAAAAAGTCGAAAATTGAAAAATTATATTCGATTTCTTTAAAATTAAATTAGAACGAAATACTAAACGTACAACTCATTTTCATACAGTTCTTTAATGTAAATATAAAAATAACGATTTTACATAGCGTGTGTGTGCAGGATAGGAGAATGATATATTTGAAATTTTAAAAGAAAACTTCAAAATAATTTTAATGACTGAAATTGATAATGATAATCACTTCTATGCATTATCATTAGCATAACCAGAAACACTGACATAAAATCGGAACTCGTACAGAAATGAGTTGCAGTTTTTGTTTCTGGCGTTAAATCCATCGTGAATGTAATATGGTGCTGGAATATTTATCATAATGTTATATATATATGAGTCGTAAAAAATACTTATTGCTTACATGCGAATAATCAATTTGCTAAATTCTTAACTTTCGTGTCTGAATATCATATAGAAAAACGATATGTATTGAAATATTATGGTTAGTTTAACGTGCAATGAGTAAACATCAGTAACTGAGGGAAAACAAGAGAATGCACAAAGTGGACAGAAATAATAAAGACAAATATATATATAATAAAAAAAAATAATACTTAATTTACTATCGACGGTTTCATTCTCCCACGGGAGACCACCTTCAAGCTGAGGACGTGACACAAGAAAACAGAAAATCTAGATTCTACCATCCATGGTTCCTAACCTTGAATATGGTCTCCCGTGATAGATTCAAACCGTCGGTGGTAAATTAATTAAATATAGAAATATATATATTATTATTACTTTTTTTTCTCATTTACTAATATATTGAAATATTTTAAAATTTCGAAATTTTTAAATGAGGCAAATATTTTTTTCAAATATATACATAGTTTCTTTAATCTAGTCGTCCTTTATAGGGTTTTCTGCTTCTGCGTTTCTCGTTTCCTTTTTATCTTTTTCAGATTGTTCTTGCTCTTCCCCTTCTTTCTTCGTATTTGCTTCGTTCTCTTCTGTTGGAGGAACTGTTGAGGCCTGTGAAAAATCGCTGTCATCTTCTTCATTGTTCGTAAGTGGGTACAAAGCTAAATCAGGAATTTTCGCCTGATATGATGGCATAAGGTTAGGGTTTACATCCTGCGTTGAGACCAGAGGAACCGTCAAGAACAGTTGTTGACCATCATTCCTCTTCGTTTCACCGTATGGCGCTTTCAAAATCTGCTCCAACTGATCGGCGCGGAGCAGAATTCCAATATCGGTCGCTTCGTTGGGAAATCCTGCTTTAGATAAATATTCGTTGTCGTCGCTGCAGTTTGGTGGCGCTTCTTCTTGCAAAATGGCTGCCTGTGCTTCAGCGATTTTACGAGCTTTTCTCTGTCTTACACATATTTCGGTTTCAGAAATGATAATAAGAAAACCAATTCCCATAAACATTGGACCCATTATCAGAGTAGGAGTACGGCGCCCTAAAAATGGAAAACAAGTTCGTTTTATTTTGTAATTCTAAAAACAAACACATTAATTGAGTCAATAGAAAAAGGAAATTTATATCCTGAAACTGAAAAGTAACTACAAAGTTTAAATGAATCTTGATGAGCCATATTCTTACTTAAATGTAAGGAAACACATATACACTGTCTGGCCGCTTTATTAGATACATCTACCTAGTAGCGTGAAGAGCCTCCTTTAGCCCTCAAAACAGAATGAATTCGTCACGGCATGGATTCCACAAGATGATGAAAACGTTGGTGATGTATTGTGTACCATGCAGACATGAGTGTGTCACGCAGTTCCTGAAGATTTGATGGAGGTGTAGGCTTGGAGCGAACAGCCCGTTCCAGCTCATCCCACAAATTTTCAATCGGGTTGAGATCTGTGGACTGAGCGGGCCACTGCAGCAAGGAAAAATCTTCGTCATGTTCCTGAAACCATCCCATAGTGATGCGGGCTTTGTACATCGGCGCGTTATCCTGCTGAAAGTAGCCATCTGCATGAGGATAAACTGTTAACATGTATGGTTGCCCTTGGTCAGCTACCATGTTTAGGTATGCTCTAGCATCCTGACATGCCTTCAGAGGTATCAGTGGACACAATGTGTGCCAGGAAATCATCCCCCACACCATAACTCTGCCCCCACTGCCCGTACCATTTGTACGCACAGCAGGGGTATACTTAATAAAGTGGCCGTACAGTATATATGGTACAGCTATAAGAAACACCTAGAGATTAGACATTATTTTTCTCATACAAATAAAACACAGGGTTAAAAATAAAATATTCGTACTTAGAGACGAGTTCTAAGGCTCCCAAAGAAGAGAAATTGAACAAAAGGTATTTAAGAATCATGTAGCCATTAGGGTCTCGGGAGATGTGACGTTCTATCCATGGTTTGTTGGCGTACATTGAATGAAAGGGATGAGGGAGAATTTTGCGCAGTGGAATCCCTTAATTAATTTGTTAAACGTTCTAGTGCTGGGCCGGAAAACTAGTGAGTTAATTTACAAATCAAGAAAGGATTAAATAAGGGGCAATGGCGCTTGCCTGTGATGTGAGTAGGGAGGGGTTTGTTAGTAAACAAAGAGGCCCCCACTCTGATCAAGTCAGGAGAATGACGTCAGGAGGGTGAAGCCGAAGCGGGATTTGCTTTGCCTGGAGCAGGGGTCTTCTCTCAATACTCGCCAGTGCAATTAACAAGGGGAGAAAAACGAACTTGCCAAAGACTGCGTAAATATAAATCAGGGAAACAGGATAGCTACTTTAGAAATTGATGTAACAGATTTTTAATAAGGAGCACTACATAATGTAGATATATTACTTACAGACTGATTAGCAAGAACTATATTGATTACAAGTGAAGATACATAAATATATACGTTATCCCGGGGTTTTCAAATGAAGTAAATTCGATACATGTAACATTAAGCACATCTGAATATCCAACAACTAAACGAGTGTCACTTAGCAGTATAAGAATCCACAACGTTAGAACAGTTCACGTGAGTCCTTATCTAAAGTTCATGGCAGCTCACTCGAAAGGGGGAATGGTCCAAAGTTCTGTTTGTACTCTTGAAGGGCTCTCGTTACGCATACCTGAAGATTGAAGAACGTTCTTCTTTTCAGATGCAACAGAACTCCAGGCTGCAAAACTATATCTGAGTTCGGCTACTGCTTCTGCGTTGGTGAGTTCTCAGTAATGAGCAATTTTGAAGGGCAGCAGGTTGGCTGGTTGTGACGTCACATATTGCAGAAGGCGTCGAACTGTCTAGGAGACATCTGCGGAAAGGCAGTAAGGTGCAGGGAAGAACAAAGGGGGCAATAAACGTAGAGACAGGATAGGTAAAATAGAAGCCAAAAGGGTAAGAGGCTGAGAGAACACAAAAGATCATCTGGTAAACATCCGTTTCGAGAAGACAAAAAAGCATTAAGACGAGAAATAAGATAGTATTTCTGAAGATTTATGTATATTAAGTGATGAAAGCGAGAAAATTAGGCAACAACTATCGGGGCGTTACAGAGGTAAGGCTCCTGGCAATTCCGTGGCCACGAGTCTAAGTTGAGGTGGGGTGGTCAGCCCTTCGCCTATCCACTGTTAACATCCAAGGGTCACACAGACCTGTAATGGGACGCTAATAATTATAATACTCAGAAAGTTGAGTTCGCCATTTATTGAAAAAAAATATTGGCAAATTTATTATAAATTATACTTGGTAATGGAACCACGATGCAATTATTCAATATGTTCTCCACTGAGATCAACAACCCAGTTTTCATTATCATAATATCGTATCGTAATATGCCAACTAGCATAACCAACATAAGCTGTCTAATGCTGTCCATCAGATCTGACAGAGTTTACATTCTTTCCTATACAAGTGGCTTTAAAAAAAACACTTAGCAACCAGAAATCCTATGGGGTGAGGTCTCGTGATTTGTTATGCCCAGATGACACCAGCCTATTTTTTCAACAATGTTTTGTTACACTGAAATGATCATTATTTTCAATGAAGGGTTCCCCATCCTTGATTTCCACCGTATCGACGAAATATGGTGAAACAGTGCATATATTGGCAGAGCACTAGCCAATCAGAGTTGAGCTGAAAAGATTTTGGCGGTAACTCCAAAGTTTTTCCTTAGTTACAAAAAGATGGCGTTTAATCAGTTTTTAGAGGTTAAAATCGTGTTTCGGCAACGCAATTTCGGTAGAATTTGAAATGACTTTTGGCAAGCTGTCAATCTGTTCGAAACTAATTCTATATTATATTGTAGTATCTCTACTATTTAAGCGAAAGAGAAGTGAATTTCGATTCTCACAACAGCGGCATCCCACAAGCCCCTGCGACCGTAACGGAGCTCAAGAAGAAATGAAATCACTCTATAAAAAGTTGACATCTGCACATTCTGACGCAATGAATTAATTTATTTCAGTAAAAATATTGTTTATTTTCGAAAAATAATCTCCTTACTGTGATATTTAAATCCTACTAGCCTTCGGATTCAATCGAAACGGTGGCCAAAACGGCGCAGGTCGGCTTCTTTGGTCTCGAAGCTGGTCGGTTCTGATTGGAGCTAACTAATGATCTTCATTGTAAACAACGTTGTGTTTAGAACCTTTCCTAAATTTTTTCAATGATGGGATCAGTGATGAAAATTGTCAACAGAGGCAAATCCCACGATTGCAGAGCATCAATGATGAAAACAATGTTGAAAAATATGCTGGTGTGATTTGGGCATTAATGACCATTTCGTCTGTAACGTGCTGCCTCAGCATTCACCGTGCTGAATGTGTCCTTGAAAATGGTATCCTACAACTCATTGTTGTATCTCTGTTATGGCGAAATTTGCCATCTCTGCGTAATACCGTTGCAAGGTCCTATCGCTGTTACCTCTTCAAAACAATACGATCCAATGATGAAAGTGGTCAAAAATCCACATTACATTATCACTTTTGGAGAATACAACGGGATATATTGAACTCGATGGTTTTGTGTTGTCTAAATGCGACAGTTGTGCATATTCACATGCCCATTTAAACAAAAAGGGTGTCGTCAATCCAACGGATATTACATATCCCTGTCATATTCACTGTCATTCGCGCCAGGAACTGAAGTGCGAATGTAAGTAATTCTATAACATCTGGCGCATCACTAGCCTTCCAGTGAAATGCTGCATGTCCATATCAGGGCAAGAGCTTGGTACACTTATGCTACCACAAAGAGATAACTTGATGAATCCAGGATAGCCGTAACTAAATCTTCAACAGGCGAGGAGTCCACTGTTTTCGACCTCTATTTGTTGAAAGCAAGATGTCCTGTGACTTCAAATTTCGCAATCATTCTGCGGACAGAACAACACTCAAATGTCCACGCCTTACTCGCTTTTGACGCCAGACTTCTCCAATAGCGGTAGAAGCATTACTACATCTCTGATAGTACAGCTTCACTAATAGCGGCTTTTCCTGCAATGTTGTATGCATTCCTGCTGTAGTTTTGTATAATTTGAAAGAGGCTGTTTTGGTTTTATAAAGCTGTAAAGTAAACATTACGCAAATAATGTAAGTTATTACCATCAAATGATAAATTTTGTAACTAAATTTTGCTTTTTATTTATTTCAATAAACGACGAGAGCATGAGTTGAAGTATCTGTTTTCCAAATTTTTCTTCATTACAAGCCTAAGAACTCAGTTCAGCGCCCTCTAAGTAGGGATATTTTAATTTTAACACCCTGTATTTATTAAAAATAGTCATTAAAATTATTATAATACATATTATCATTATATACTGTTATCCTTCCTGATCCGGGGGATCACAATCCGCGGTTACAGTAACCCCACGCTTTGAAAAAGATATTAAATAAAAAAATTTTTTAAAAAAATTCTTAAGTTTGAATTCATAAATTACAGCCTAAATGAGTGATGTTTTGAATCATCTCTCAATTAGTCATTTCTTGTCTTGCCTCAGTCAGTCGCTAGATTATTATGTCAGCGAAAGCATTGTCTTAAGCCCGGGTATCGTTTCTATAAATTATTAAATAAAAAATTCTATTTCTGCGGTAATTTTTTTGCTGATATCTTAATGTGTATAATTTTTACATTTAATTGTATCAAAGCTGTGTATGTATGTTAAAAACGTTTTGGAGTTCGGAATTTTTCTCGGTTTCAAGAACCAAATGGCCGCGGAGACATTGCGACTACTATATATGGAAAAAACAATAATTGGAAAATAATTATGAATTTAAAATAGTATCGATGAAGAATAACTGAACATTTAAACATTTTTCATTTTATTAGACAGAAACCCAACATCGAAAGTATTAACAAGAGAAGATATTCCTTTGTTGTACAGATGCCTGTACTCTCTTAAATATGCCTCTCTTAAAATACGCGTGATAAGTGTGGTAAATGACACATAGATGGCAGGACTATCAAGAAACCATTTGTTCTATCCTTCAGCCGAGCTTGTGTCGATTTTCAGTTCTGTGCGCTGCGTAGGTAACGCTTGACAGCCATGTGAAGCGACCTCTGTTGCATGCAAGTCCTCTTTCACCAGATTAATGCGCCGTCTCGGAATTAGACCGTCGCAATGGTAAAATTACACGAATTGGGCTTGGAATTCATTCCTCATGAACCCAATTCCTCAGACTTGACTCCATTCGAATTCTTCCTGTTCCCGAAGTTAAAAATTTGGCTCGAGGCGAAGAAATTTTCGTCGAATGAGGATCATCGACGACGTAAATGACTATTTGCAGAGTTTGACAAACCCGACTTTTCCGATGGAATGTAAAAATTCGAAACTCGCTTGGCCAAGTGTATAAGCCTCGAAGGAGACTATGTTGAGATATAAAATTGATTTTTTTCCAAAAAAATTTGTTTAACTTGCTTTTTTACCTTACTTTTCAAACTACCCAAATATAATCCAATCTTACATTAAACATATTCTTTTATTTAATTTTTTCCGGTTAATTGATAGAAATAAAAATACATAGCCAACTTCATCATTAATAATTCCAACAGCAATGGGTTATGAATAGTCCCTTATCTGCGGCCTCAAAAGGCCTATTGTGTGTCCCAATATCATTTAATTCTGCATAAGTCCTAAGATTTCACGTATCTGTAGTGTTTTATGCAGGGGTAGTGACAAATTGCTTGAAGGACTGGGAAAACCCATTCCTTGTATATTGTGCCTGATGCTAGCAAGCGCTTCACACATACTGATGATGTGTAATGCTGTTTCTTCAGCTTGTCCAGATCTTTTGCAAGTAGAATTTGAAACAATCTTTATATTAAAAGGTGTTTCATTAGATGGCAGTGACCTATAAAAAGTCCTGTCATTAGTCTAGTCTGATTCTTATTTTATTATTTTATTATTTTATGAATAGTTAATATTATTAGTTTAGAATAAAAATTAGTTCATTTCTTTATTTGTTCTTATAATAAAACGACTTAAAGGAAATGGAAAATTTTCCATTGACAGAGGGAAAATATACGATGAGGAGAGAAATATACAGAAATTTTGGAAAGTTTAATATTTTTGATTTCCTTTAAATGACATATTTTCTTTTTAATAACAATAATAGATGTAATATAACATTGATGATGATATTTTACAAACGAATGTTAGTAGCTCAGTAAATTGTATGCATTTTTAAAAGAAGCCGTAAAGAAATTTCATCTTAAGCAACATTCACGCATTATTGAGAAAATTAAATATTACCTGCTTAAAGATAGTAGGTAAATATGTGAGAATCAGGAAACCTGAACTTGTTTTAATAAAAGAATTTAAGAAAATCAAGATCAACTTTTTTTACAAAACATAATTTTTTTTAACAGTTTCTTTTAAGTTTTTTTTTTCCAAATCTTTATAAATAACCCTGACTTTTGCCTGCAAATTTTTTCATTTATATAAACAAAATACAATAAAAAAATATAGCATTGAAATTGATAAGAAAAAATTTAGTGAATTGTTGATTTCAACTGGTGATAGAATAAAATTTATATTTTCTTAATTTAAATATTTAAGAGCATTACCTTCTGCAAATCCAAACACTAGAACAGTTTGAAATAAGCCTATAGCAATTAGAAGAAATGCTATAATTCCTGCACAAATCAAGACAGCTAAATGCTTCTTACTTTTGGGTTCGTAGCCATCAAAGCTAGTGACGCCATTAATGCGGTCCCACAGATGCAACATTGTTAGTTATTGTTAGATCAATTGTTCCAGACACATCCTTGAGCTAAAACTTGAGTTGTAGATTACAGGAAAAACTTTATCCTGGTTTTCTGTCTGAAAAAAAGTAGCATAAATTAACAATATTACTAAGAGTTTTCCACTCTTGTACTTTTTGCATCATTAAATTTATTGCAACTATGTTAACAAAATCAATTAAAACAAACTTCCTCGAAAAAAATCTTCATTCCCCCCAATTGAATTATTTTGGAAAACCAATTTTAAAAAAGCGCAGCAGTTTCTCATTCAAATTTAATTTTTAAAATTTGTTTTCCTTACAAAAATCTCTTTTCTTATTTTTGACTTAAAATTGAGTATCATAATAGACTATTTGATATTAAGAAATATGGTGGTAGTGTATTTTTATTTTATACTGATCTTTCTTTTTTTATTTCTGTAGAAGTCGAACGATGAGCGAAAGTCATTTATTGATTTGGAGAAACTAAATGATAAAGTCATTTGTTGCTGATTCCCTCTTGAGTGGAAAATTTTTATTAACATTTCATTAGTTTCCCGAGGGATGGCGCTGACAGTCAAAGCTGGATCAAGGATTCTAAACATATTTCATAATTAGGAAATAGAAAGTAATTTAACAAATTAAATAAATATATCACATTTTCCTTATTTCAATAATATAAAAAAATACATGTAAATATGATCTTTTAATTTAAATTGTTTTTATTTAGTTAAGCAGTGTTTTTGGAAGTTTTAAGGATATTATTTTTTTTTTTTTTGCATCACAGATTGTCCATTAATTATGAGTAAGATCTGAATTTTTTTTATAACTTTTTTTTTATTTCTATTTCAAGTTTAAATCTGGTTGACATTAATATAACTTTAATTAAGCATTAAAATGATTATTTTGATCTTGTTTTTGTTTAGAGATTTTCACGAAAATTTAAATATAAAAATTCTGGTATTATTGGGATTTTTATCATTCTTTTTTAATTCCATCAAGACTTTTGTGTAAGGACTTTACTGATATTCTTCAGTATATTTATTTTTCCAAACAAATATTTTTGAGAAAATATAAAGTTTTGTTGGCTTATTTTACAAATGTTACTGAATTAACATTGCTTTACATATTTGGATTTGTTTGGAAGTTTTAAGCATAGTTAATGTTTTTATATATTTATTTATATATTTATTATTTTTTTATAACATCAATGTTTAGTCCATTCTCTTTCTTATCTATAAAATGAGAAATTTTAGAATTGTAATTACAGATCCGAAATATTAAGTAAAATTTTATAATTTACTGGTACTTACAATATTACTAAAAAATTCAACACTTATTGTTGATTTGGAAAAATAAAGCTTTTATTTTTCCCAAAAAACCTGCTACCTAATATATGTGTAGAAATAAAGCTTAAGGTTATATATTATTATTTTTTAAATCTTTAATATATAATGTATAATTATCATTTATCAAATCTTTATTTGAAATCCAGGATTATTACTAAACAATGCAACCTTTGGGTATTTAAGATTTTAATCGATAAGATTTTAAAAACTTGCTTCATGATATTAAAAATTTGTTCTTTATGAATATTAAAAATAAATAAATATTGGCGCCCATTATGAATGGCGCCCATTTTATTTTTTAAAAACGAAATAAAATGCAACGAAAACTAAAAAAGAATGGAAAATGATAGAGCTTACTTAAAGACTACTAATAAAAGTCATGTTGATAACCATTTCTTCCCTGAGCTAATGACACAAAAAGTAAATTAAACCTTATATTGTCTGAATCTGAAAAAATTATCTGGAGTTAACATTTTTTAATTAATATTTAAATTGGCCATGATGTCAAGATCTATACATAGACTATAAAGTCATTTCACAGAATTTTGATGAAAAATTATTTTTTTCTATTTATTTCATATTCATTTACTGCCAATTTGTTTTAACTGTTAGTCTTTTACATTTATCCAAAATATATTTTTTATTTGCAATATTCTTATTGCGAAGATACAACAAATACTCTTTATTGCAGACAACAACAAACCTAAATACATAAAAATGTAAATAAGTAAATAAATAAAACTAGACAAAAGATTTAACGTGCGTTAGTACATTTTCACAGTAAAATAAAACAAAGAACGCACATAACTAAAAAAAACAAACAAACAAACAAACACAAATTCATTGAGCTATTTTTTGATATTTGTGCTGGAAATCGAGGACAGTACTGTTTCGAGGCTTATTGGCCTCTCTTCAGCCCGACCTATCAGCATACCAAGCTCAGTGAAATGGGACGAATACACAAAACGGACAAACATACAAAGCAATGACCCCAGAATTACAAAAACATCAAAATAAAATCAAGAATAAAAAGGGGTGAATAATTAATCCCCGCTAGCGTTTAGCTTAGCATCAAGGGATTAATTTGTCCTTGATTTCCAGCACAAATATCAAAAAATAGCTCAGTGAATTTGTGTTTGTTTGTTTGTTTTTTTTTTTTAGTTATGTGCGTTCTTTGTTTTATTTTACTGTGAAAATGTACTAACGCACGTTAAATCTTTTGTCTAATTACTAATCTTGTTATCAATTAATCCCTTGATGCTAAGCTAAACGCTAGCGGGGATTAATTATTCACCCCTTTTTATTCTTGATTTTATTTTGATGTTTTTGTAATTCAGGGGTCATTGCTTTGTATGTTTGTCCGTTTTGTGTATTCGTCCCATTTCACTGAGCTTGGTATGCTGGATAGGTCGGGCTGAAGAGAGGCCAATAAGCCTCGAAACAGTACTGTCCTCGATTTCCAGCACAAATATCAAAAAATAGCTCAGTGAATTTGTGTTTGTTTGTTTTGTTTTTTTAGTTATGTGCGTTCTTTGTTTTATTTTACTGTGTAAATAAATAAAAGTTTTATATTTTTAACAATAGGCTACTGAAAATTATCCTTAAACCTATTAAGACTATTGAACTATTTTATCTGCAATTGAGAATTAGCTTTTTACCATTTTAAGCCCTACTGATTTTACCACCTACAACTAAAAATAAAAAAAAGTAAAAATACTTCATGAGATTTAATACAAAACTAAAGGAACTGACTTCTGAATGTAGAGAAATGTAAAGCAACACCCTATTTCTATATCTATGTACTATATTGTGGGAATAAAAGGATTTATAAAGGTTACCTGGAAGCATATTTATTTTTTACCATTCTAAAACAAATATGTTAAATTTTACATCGTTTTCTATTATGTGTTCATATTATTATCATTGATAATAGATTTCTTAAAAATCTTTTTATGTAGCTTAAAAAATATATTTCTTAAAAACGTTGCACTTTCCCAAATTTCGCAGTTGTAAAGTATACATCGTTGCTCCTTGGCTCACATGAAAATTTGTGGCTCACATCTCTCCATTGCAAGCGAAATTGTTCTAGAGCTAGTCATAACCGAAACGTTGGCACAAATTTATTTAAAAGTCCACAATGAAGGCGAAGACAGACTCAGACTTAAAATTAATTTGATTATTGTAGGTCATGAAATAATATCAGTTTAAATCTTAACTGTTTACCAAAGAATTTTTTTTTTTTTTTTAATGTATATCAGTCCTATTAGGTATGCTTATGTAAACTGCACACCTGTGTTATGTTACTGAGAGTTTGCTATATTAGTAAAAAAAAAAAAATTTAAATTAGTAATTATCGTTCTTTAATATTATTCTTCCATCTACACGTCAGAGATTAATTTGTGTCTTATTTCTTTAAATGTAATATTGTCTTTGTATTCAATATTTAATTGTTTGAAAATTTTGTATTTAACATAATTATTTAATCTACATCCAAAGTTATTGCGTATTTTGTCTATTTTAAAGATTTTATTCCAAATGTGTCTTGTATTAAATTCTTCATCTATTAATTTCTTTTTTTTTTTCTTACTTCAAAGTAATTGGATATGACTATTTTATATATAAATTTTTCATCTATTTTTAGTATCCTATATTTTTTTCTTATTCGTTGTTGTTCAAATGTAGGTTTAAATTTATAGTTCACATATACATTATTGAAAATTTTCATTGTTATTTTGTTTATGTTATCCATTTGTTGTTTTTTTAAACTTATCCAACATTCTAGTCCATAATTTAACAATGAATCGACCAAAGCTTTCTATATAATTAATTTTTGTTTAAATGGCACAATTTTTTTAATATGATAGAAAAGATAAGAGTATGATCCAAGTTTTCCCAAAACATAGTTGCATTGTTTATTCCAGTTAAGTTTATCATCAATATGTATTCCCAGGTATCTATATGTAGAGATGATTTCTAACTTCTTACAATTACAGTTTTTCAATAAGTAGTTATTGTTATGATTTATGTTTGTACATTCTATTTCGTGTAAACTTAAAGTATCATTGTTATTTATTTTTCTATTTTTATTTTTGATTATCATGATCTTAGACTTTTCACCGTTTATTGTCATTTTATTACAATACGCCCATTTATTTATGTTATTCAACTCCATTTGCATTTTATTACTCGCCTTTGTTTGATTAGTATCATTAGTAATTAGAATTACATCGTCTGCACTATAAATAAATTTCTGCATCTTTTATGTTATTATTTATAGAGTTAATAAAAATATTGAATAAAATAGGTCCCAAGTTCGAACCCTGCGGAATCCCTCTTTTTGTATTGAAAGTTTTGCTTATTTTTTGTCCTATTTTAATTTTGAATTTTCTGTTTTTCAAGTAGTTTTCAATAATTTTTATTTCTTTTCCTCTTATGCCTATTTGATGAAGTCTTGTTAATAGGATTTTATGATCTATAGAGTCAAAAGCTCTTTTAAAATCAATAAAAGCTATATATATTATGTTTCCTTCATTCAATGATTTATTAATGCTCTCATTAACTTTGTTTAGTAATAGTGTAGTGCTCTTGTTTTTCTGATATGTATACTTGTTATTGTTTAGTAAATTCTTTTGAATTATGTAGTTATTAATTTTTTTCGATAGATAGCTTTCGATTATTTTTGAAATATTGGAAATTAGAGCAATTGGTCTGTAGTTATTAAGGTCTGTTTGGTCTCCACCTTTGTATAGTGGAATTGTATATGCAATTTTCCATGGTTTTGGATAAATTCCCGTATTATATATTTTATTGAAAAGGTCCACCAACAAAATTGATAAAGACTCATTTATTTTTTTGATGTCTATCGTATTAATTAAATCTGGACCATACGAGTAAGTATTTTTTTGGTTTTTTATTATTTCCAGAAGTTCATTTTTGCTTGGTGTTAGTAAAACCATAGAGTTCATTTCCGTTTCCAGTATATTGTCTTTATTATTTCTTGAGTTATGTTTTGCTGAGGTTTTGCCATAGTTGTTCTGAGTGAACTTCTTATATAAATTGTGAAATAGAATTCTGCTATCATAATTTCCTAATAAATTTTTTTCATTCATTTTTTTTTTCATTTTTGTTTTTTTTCTTCCAATTATATTATTGTTTAAAATTTTCCACATGTTTGAATTTACATTTGAGTCATTTTTTATTAAATTTCTGTAGTATTTATTTTTCTGTTTTGTGATTAAATTTTTCAAAGAATTACGTGTTTTCTTATATACAATTTCCAGTTTTTTATTATTCTTGTTTTTTGAAAATTTAGTGTATAAATCATTTTTTTCCTTTATTTTCTCCATTAATTGAGGGGTCAATCAATTTTTTTTTGTACCCGGGATTATTATGTCCTGTGAGGTTTTTAAAATCCTTATTTTTGTAAATATTATTAAAAAAATTTACTTTTGCTTTTTTAATTATTTTGTTTAACTTATAAGTGATTTTGCTTGGGTCTTCAGTTTTTTTTTATTATTATTTCTTCATAATTTAATGTTAATAAATTATCTCATGAAAAATGAAGATCGCTAAAGATTTTCAGTTGAATATGAAAATTCTAAGAGATACGAAACTAAAATGAGATACCTATAAAATTTTAGAATTACGTAATAAGTTTCGATAAAGATCTTTTCTACGATTTCAAATACAGGTCAGGTTAAAAAGCAAATGCAGTTAATAATAATTAATAATTAATGCAGTTAATAATTATTTTAAAATGATCGATGATTGACGAAACAAGATTCACTCTTATTTCTTACCAGTTTCATAATTTTTTTAACAATATCATGAAATAAATAAATTCTTAAAAAAAAAAAATTGTTAAAAAAAAAAAAACCTTCTGTAACAGCGTGTTCAGACTTTAATTACTGAGAATTTATGAAACTTCATACTTTAAAATCTTTACCCATTCTAATTATTTATAAATTGAATTAGATCAAAAATAACTTAGCATGAAAAGCTAAATAACTTCGACAGAATTATTAACATAAAATAAGTTAAAATTTTATCACTTAGGGGAGACTGGGGCAGAGCGGTCCACTTTTTTTTGTCGAATTTTTTTTTTTTTTTTTTGTTAAGAGATTTTCCATTGCATTTATTTTTGTCAGAATCGGGAACTATTCAAGAATGTAAATACTTGATTTCATTTCATTATATTCATAAATAAAATTGGTATTAATTCGCAAAGCAAAAATGGTAGAGTGGTCCAACCTGCCCCGACCACGGGGCAGGCTGGACCACCCCATGGGGCATGTTGGTCCGGGTAAGAAAAACAACATTTAAAGTAAGATTTTTATTCAATATAAAATAATATGCCATTTAGGATATCCTGAAATAAAGTTTCACTTAACATAGACTACTTAAGGTATTACATATTCAAGTGAAAATTTAAAATAATCATTATGCAGTTGAAAGTTGTAAAGGAATAATATCAAATAGGTTTATATGGAATTAATTAATCACTTTCACTAGAGAAATCTTCTGTGCAGTTGAGGCATTCGTAAAATAAACCCCGAATATCACTGGCTACGCAGGAACTATGGGCCCATCTTTTGCACTGCGTACATTGAATCCACTCCTGCCTTGGTTAACTTTTTTTAAAGTTCTTCAAACAGGAGAGGCGCACAGCATCTTCATCATCACTAATCATCTGTAATTGTTTCCTCTTTGTCCCTTTGCCTTTGCTTCTATTTGTTTTTTTTTTGTTTATGTTGCTTTTAGAGACTGTTGGCCGAGTCATGTTTTCCGTTGCTCTTCTTGCAGAGCTTTTTTTACTGGCGTATCCGTCAGTATTGCCGTTGATCTTTTTTTGTTCTCTATTAAGATTATTAAGATTATATTGTTATTTATGTCATTTTTTAATGCTTTCTAATGTAACAAAGTGTGTATAGAATTTATAATTAATTTAGAGTTTCACTTACTGAAAATTGTGTTAGTTCACTGAGGGATGTAATTGTGTGTTTTAGAATACACTCCCTCTCCTGAAATGTTTAGACTGATTGGGTAAACTTTTTGCCCGTGTGTTTCAGATTCATCAATTGATCTGACTTTTCCCGCCAGAGTGTACTTAACTTTTCTCTTTCTGTTCCCATGGGAAAACGAAACAGATAAAACCACGTGATCACTCAATCAACGCACAACTGTTTTTTCGAAGTTTTTCTTTTTCTTTCGCACAAATTGTTTTCTAAATAAGCTCAAGCCATTAAAATAATATTCAACCATGAAATATCACAATAATAATATACAAGACTTTACCAAATACAAAAATTCAAATATATAATTACAACAATACAATTATTAAAAATCAAAATATATTCCCTCAGAGACCAAGATTTTAATCGTGTCATGTTGCCAATTCCACAACGTGACAGTTTGCATAGTTTTTAATTAGAATTTAATAACAGTTAAATGTTTAAATTGGCTATTTTCGAAGATTAAGATGCCTTCGCAAGAAGTCTTCCCCTATTACGGTACTTGCTGAGAAGAATTACTAAAGGGTTAATATCCTTTAATAATATAGGCTACACACAATATAGACTATAATAACTTACATAAAATTTTTTTTAAAAAATGTAATATGTAATATTATAATACAATATAATATAATAGGCCTAATAAATATATAATATAGAAAAAAAATAAAATGTATTGTGCCAAAATATTTTATTGTAAAAACAGTGGGGCAGAGTGGACCACTGTCCAATGTGCCCCGTGTCGTTCGGTCCACTCTGCCCCATCGCCATTTTGACGTTTCCTTCAGTTGTAACTATCGACTACTTTAAGTATTCAATTCATACTATAGCTTAAAATGATCTTTAGATTGCCACCTTTAATATGCATATTACGGTTGTGTTATTCAATGCATCGCTGAACGGCAATATTAAAGTAAAGACAACACTAAACATTTACTTACCTGAACAAAAACAAAACAATCGATCACCTCACTGACACCAATAAGCCGAATTCACTGACGCTTTTGTGGTAGCAGTGCCACAATGGCACCAATCTTCTATCCGATTTTTGGCACATTCTAGCGTCTACACGAATTACTAAAGTCAACGGTCCACTCTACCCCTAGGTCCATTTGGCCCCGGTCTCCCCTATTACTACAATTCTTTTTAAGCAAATGAATAGAGAGATAATTAAATATTAATGTACTTTGTTTTTTACCCTTTTTTTGGAAAAAGAAATTAATGAAAGTTAGTATTTCTCGGTAAGATTTCTTCACTCAATAGATATAAAATGTTTTAATTTAAGAACTACATATTTATTTAAACAATAATCAACTTTTTGTAATAAAAGATTGATAAACTCACCAATAGTACTTTTTCATATTTCATTTTAAAACTAAAGGAACTGTTATTCTAAAACATTAAAGGGTATTTTTTGGAATTCCATTGTTAACAAGTAAAAATATTTATCTAAATTTCCCCTTATTTATTTTTAAAAAATTTGTGATCTGAAGAATTTTTGAAGTTAGAATAAGTTTAAGCCATTATTTTAAAATCTATCACAACAGAATCAGGCTTTACATTCTTTTGCAAGTGGTCAATACTTCTTTTTTTAGTAATATTCTTCGGAACAAGCCTATTATAAATAAATTTGATATTCATTTCTAATATATACATTGATGTCTGATTCTGGGATCAACATCAAGCGATTTGTAAAACTTATCCTCTTATTCATGTCTTTAACTAAGGAAGCTTGAAAAAATTAGCTTAGGTTGCTTTTTTTGCCAAAAAATAGATGTTTTAAAAAAAGATATTTAAAATATGACGTGAAGATAAAAACAAAATACACTTTCTGACCAAAATCTCGAAGCACCATCACCTCTAGGCTCACTGGAAGTGCTCATCTCGTGGTCCACACAAGAGCATTAAGAATCTTTTTAGATATATTCTGCTTCGTGGAAATGTTGTATTTACATCAGTTATCATTAGTAATGGTTTGATTACGAGGTCGAAGACTTGATGAGCCATTGTAGGACATCGAAAGAGACAGCATTATGGGACCATGAGAAGCCTGTTGGTTGAGCAGACGAAACGTTCTTCATTGGGTCGTAGTGATGGTTCTGTGGGAAATAGTCCATGGACCAGCCAGTGGCGTAGCAAGGAGAGGGCGGGGGGAGGGCGAACCGCCCCGGGCCCCCGTCTGTGAGGTGCCCCAAAAGCCAGCCTAGGGGGCCCCAACAGTCAGCCTAGGGGCCCCATCCACCCAAGTGTCCCGACGAGTCCCTTTAAAACGTTTATTTTTGGTTGTGGAATAAGGGAACTCCCGCCCCGCGCCCCCAAAGGCGTTGCTACGTCACTGGGGCCAGCTAGCCAAATATAAGGAAATAGTATAATTTCTTTAATTACTAATTAACGGTTGAGTTTACCGAAACAGTGCATATGACAAAATTTGAAGCACTCATTTAGAACTTTAGTTTAAAAAAAAAGTAATGAAATCGGATGAATAGTTCAGATACAGTTGATTTTTTAAAGCTCAACATCCGCCATCTTGGATTTGCCGCCATTTTTATTAGCTACCACTTTGAGATGGCAATCATGGTTTTTTGGCATCCTTATAAACCTATCTAATTGCTGTGAAAAGGAAAATTAGTACCCCCAAATTATAGCGATATATTGGCTGGCTCATGGAATAAAAGTACTGGAATCGATGTTTTCCTAAGAGCATTCATTCACGTCACCAAGACTCTGGTTTATTCATTAGACTACTGCTACAGTTTCACTGTTCCGGCAGCTGCATTCTTTACCATCCAGAGAGGTCCCTAGACTTGTTTCCAGATTTGTCTCCCATCCAGCAGGTCTTCATTCTATCCAATATGCTTCATGTAGATTTTTCATTTCACATCTCTTGAAACATTCTGACTTTGGCTAAAAATGGATTCCCAATTTACAGCATACGAAATGCAAACAATAGCACTATGGCCAATCCATTTTTTTATCACTCTGTAATCGATTATTTAAACAAGCGAAATAACTATTCAACACACTATAATACAATATTCATCTGGAACATGCAATGACGCCATCCATTGTCCATCATCTAGCATTTAGAGCAGCAGTTGTAGAAAGATTGGCATGATTGCCGTAAGACAACATCTGGACTTCATTTCATTCCTTACCTTACAGTATATCAAATACATCGCAGCCAGAAGCGGTTGAACATCGTGCTAACAACGATGATGCTATTTTTTTGAATAAAAAAAATATTTTTGACTGAAATTTGAATCAATTCCAATTCTCTTATCCAAATGACATTTCATTCAAATGAACATTTTCCTTCATAGTGGTTCGATTTTTTTTTTATTTAATAGTAGTAGCCATAAGAAAAAAAACGAAATAATTTTGGAAATTTTCAATAACAGATATGTAAAGGCAAAAACATAGTGATTTTCCTTTTAATGTTTTCATTGATGGATATCTTATTACAGATACGATTAGATTCGGAGAGTATAAAATCACCTCATGATTGTTTCTAAGGAGAATTAAATAATTATTAAAGTTAACAGAACTGTTAAGATTTAACCGAGATTTTCATTTTTTTATGTAGATTGACATTTTATGCTTCGTATAGATTTTTCATTTTAGATCTTGAAATATTCTGTCCTTTGGCTAAAAATATCTTCTTTATTTACAGAACACTGAATGCAAATAATAACATAAAGGCAAACCTATTTTTCTATCACACTGTAATCGATTATTTTAAACACGTGAAATAGCCATTCAGGACATTTCAAGAAAACAATTTTTTTTTTTGACTTTATGCGTATCACTTGACAGGCTCTAAAACCTCCTCGATATTGAAAATCAATCATGAGTTTTCAAAGACCATCATTTGAAATTATTAGCATTTCAGTGGAGGGTAAATTTCTGGATTCTAAACTATCATTAGACAATGCATCATCAACATTACAATAGACAGTAACTTCTTTAAATTATTGTTTTTCTGTCTTCGCAAATAGCACACGCATAAAAACAAAATTGATATAATAACAGAAATTTCGCCATGGAAACCACTTTAGTGCAATTACGGTATTTATTGCATTAGAGTTTAATACATGAAGTAGCAAATGTTTTTTTCGTTATTTTCAAATACCTTCAATACATCTTCAGAATAGTGTGTGTTTATTTTTCTTTAAGCAAATACATTTGTCTAGTTGAAAAACATTGCGAAGTCGATTGACTCAATTGAAAAATGAAAAGAAATCAAGCGCTGCGCAATCTTTCAAGAGTTATGTTTATTTAAGTTAAAGTTAAGTCAATAATGATAACTTTTCTGTCCACAAAGTTTCAGTTCTTAGAAAAACAATCCATAACATTAACAATACAGAAATCTTGTCGGATGTAGTTTTTCGATTAAACTTTTAAACTTAAAAGTGCAAAGGTTGAAATCTCATACAAAGAATCTCATAAAATTAATCTAGTTAATAAATTCTTATGAGCTCTAGACTGTGCAAAGACACGGAATTTAAGATGTATTTACAAATTTGTAATTGCTTCACTTACTTTGTCGAGAAATTGTAAAACTTCGTTCAATTATACTTAAAGATTATACTTAAAATGAAATTAGTTACTTGTGATCAGCTCTAAAAAGAAAGTATACTTTGAATAAATTTCGAGTAATATGTTTTCTTTGTGTCATCAACCAAAGGGGATGGTTTCTTTCATAAAGAAGCTGTTATTCAGTTGAAAATGTTAAATGTTAAAAATGTTAACGGTAAAATTGATTTTGTTTACATTAAAAAAGGTCAGAATAAGACATCCTGAAAGTTGCTAATGCCTTAATTTATTACGAAACATTATTACTTATATACACAGAAAAGTATTTATCATATATTGCTTCATGTGGAAAGAGGTAAAGAAAAATAGTATGTAAAATATAGTTACGTTTAATTTATGTACACAGTGCCGGTACTAATAATACAATGTACTTGAAACGAATAACGACGAAAAATCACTCACAAGGAAAGGATTTCATCAATGGAACACGGATTTTAATAAAAGTTGGCAGGGACGTGGTTTTCAACATGAAAAAAGATGTTCCAAGCGCTGAGTGGACACTGGTCAAGGTCTACGGGCAATTAAAACTTTGAATTCAAATACAAAAATAGTAATAATTTTTTAGAATCAAACTTAAATAGTCGAGTGATCTAAAACGTGCGAAATGTAATCCAGTGGCTCAGGTTCGATTCCCGACACAGGCATTTTTTTAACAACAATTTAATTTGGTTTTAATTAATTTTGAGTAGGTTTAATTAATTTAGAGAGGTAATCTAGTTTTTTCATAATATCTACAATTCAAATGTAATGATTCACTATAGTGAGTGTCGTTCATGACAATATAATGGATTTTACGCTTACTTATAGCTTTTATTGAAAAATTAATTATAATACTTTAATGTACGGTATCAAATTTGCTTTCAACTGCTGTACATGAACCACTTTTACATTGCTATAAAGTCAGCGAGAATTTATAATTAATGCTCATTAATTATTATGAATCCATCGAATATAGTGCGTCCCCTGCTGAAAAACAGTCCATAACGAAATCAGAAAATGTAATCAGTGAAATTGAAAGAAGAAAAGGTGAAATAGTGTTTGATTTTTTTGAAAGTTTGTTTACTGGACACACTGAAGAGGATGATTCTCTCAAATTTTTCGCGGATTATTGAGACGATGATGATTTAAGAGAGAATGCTTAAAATTTATAACACTCGCTATAGTGAATCATTACATTTGAATTATAGATATTAAAAAAATATATATATATTACATCGCTATAATGAACTATTCCATTTCAACAGCACAATTCTTCTGTAAAACTCCACATACTTGTTCAAAAACTATTACAAATAAATTGTAATAATTAGCAATGATTAAAAAATGCATTTAAAAGCACTCAAAAATAAATTAAATCTACTCAAAATTATTTAAAACCAAATTATATTATATTATTTAAATAACGCAAATATTGCCTGTGTCACGAATCGAACCTGAGCCAGTGAATTACGCTAAATATTGATACTATTTTTGCATTTGATTTAAATTAAAATTTTTAATTGCCCGATAACCTTGACCAGTGTCCACTCAACACTTGCGACATATTTTTTGTCCCCACCAATTTTTATTAAAATCCGTGTTCCAGTGATGAAATCCTTCCCTTTTCAGATGTACTAATTTAAACTATCCTGCAAAACTATTAACTATTACAGTTAAATGGAGAATGGGATTCCAATAATCTGTTACCAGACAATGCTAATGTAAGATTCCTTCATAATGATAATAAATTAAAAACAATGGAGAAAAAGACGTAAAAAGAAATCTATTTGGTGAAGAAAACTACTCTTAATTTAAAAAAAAAAATACTTAAGATCTTGTAAAATTAGCAATAAAATAAGTTGTTAAAATAAAGGGTGAGACCAAATGTTGTTGTTTTAAAAATATCAATTATATTTTTTACGTATTTTCTAATTCTGAACAAAGAAAAAAAAATACTGAAAACAGATTTTTAAAAGAAAAATAAATGACTAAGATTTGAAAAGAGAAAATAAATTCTAGCCCACAAGCTACTTTCTGTGTTTAAGTAATTGATTACAACGTAGTTTTCCATTACCTTAATTCACTGTTACCATAAATTAATAGTTACTTTAAGCAATCGAAAATGAATGAAAAGAAATTCTTAGAATATTACAGAACTCAAAGCAAATTTTTGGATACACTAAATGTTTATAAATATACATAAATATCCAGAAATGGAGGAGGGTCGTTTGCAAAATTATGAAAGAGCTAGATTTTTTTTCGTAAAAGTAAATTTTCACTCATATTGCACATAATTACCATTACAAGAACATTAACTACTGTATATGTGTAGATATGTTAGAATGTAAAATGTAATTTTCGTAAATAAAAGAAATCCTTTAAAAGGAAAATACAAAACACAACTCGATAATTAAAATTCTACAAAAATAATACTTCCTAGCTTTTTTTGTTTTATTTACTTGTTTTTCTGAGGTTAATATTCCGTTACTTAAAATATCTTCTTCAATTGGAATCATGTGAATACTCTCTCTAAAAATACTACAGCTTAATTCTGTAAAATGGAAGAGTCGACAATTAGGAAGTCTGGACCAAAGTTCAAGGATATTGCCTATTGGTTGGAATTCCTGTATTCAGAACCAGGTCATGTTTTTTCTCTTTCTTTTCTCCTGCATACGAGTCCTACAGTTCACCGAAACTTTTGTCAAATAGCGATCAGTCTTTTATTTTCATGAAGTTAATATTGAACTGATATCCTCATGGTTGAGATTTCTAAAGAGCACTGGTCTTTTGTCACTCTTTGTGTCTACGTGGCCTTTGGTGGGACTTCTAATCTGATTCTTTAATAAGACAATTTTTATTTTAAAAAATAGATTCTTCTTCTTCATTTTATTTGCAATACCTCTCTTTATGCTTTATTGAGCATTGTATATGATATATTAAGAAGATAAAATAGATGGGCAAAAGAAGAGATTCATTTACATCGAATCTGACATTATCAGAGAGTGATAGTAAAATTTGATTGGCCTAAAATAGAATAAAAAAAATAGGTTTTAAATAGAGTCAATCGGCCAAAGATCATGAAACCTGAATTCAATCCGAAATCGCAGAAATGATATGAAAAGAAATTTGCTTTGGGTTACTTTTTGAAGTAATGATGTTTTGTAAACAGTGCGGTACTATTTAATCTTTTAAAATTCTTGGGAAAAATTGCATATTTAGAGAAACAAATCAATATCTTGACAATCTTGCATTTGAGAAAAGGTTTTGTAGATTTAATTATTGTGGGTCCGGTAACTAAGTGGTAAAGTGCTTGCCTAGTTCCTGAAATAGCTTGGTTCAATATCCTTCTAGGGGTAGGATTTTTTTCAACCTGAAATCAACTCCAGACGGTTCTTAGGGGTCCACCCAGCTCTCTATAAAAAAAGTTTTTTTTTTTTTTTTTTTTTTTTCTGAGCAGTTAAAGATCTACCACTAGACCTCAACTGTTTCTTTGGAACGAAACACCGGGAATCCCAAAATCCCGCATGGAGCTATAGTGAGATACTTTAACTTTTCAAATTTAGTTACTTGACCAACTTTGATAAGTACGAGTATTTTTTTTTACTATTCAAAATAAATCAAGAAAATTTGAATTTGGAAATTCAAATAGATGAAAAAAACAGTTTGTAATGAAAATTGGAGAATTTGTTGAGAGTTCCGAACGTAAAAACTTCTTAACAATGTTTCAATAGTGGAATTATAGAGGAAAAAAGAAATGTTAAAAAGTTTAACACTATTTTTAACAATTTCAACACCATTTTTCAACACTACGGTAATGAAAAAGAAACGTTTTCATTTCACATCACGATTTCATTCAGACAATCACTACAATAGCTGCTGGACTGGTCCCTACTCAAGCATGACAGTAACCAAAAGTTTGAAATTAAATATAAATACAAAACACGAATTATAATAAATATAAGAACATCAGTGGCCCAGTAGTCTAAGACGTGCGAACGTAATTCATTGGCTTCCGATCAATTCCAGCAGCAGACACAGGATGTAAATTTTGTTACTATTGTATTTTATTAATTGAAACATTTTTAAATATTTAAAGTGTCGTCTCTCTCCTGTTGATATTTGTCTTCATATTGGACCAAATCATCCTCATCAACGTGGTCCTTGCGAAATTCAAGGGATTCATGTTCGTGCGTGTCACAAATTAGCAAGCTTTCGAAATAATCAAATTCGACTATTCGTTTTTCTAAATCACTTACTTATTTTGAATTATCTCGTAAGATCTTTTTGGACATTTTTGGATAAAAATGCACGAACAATATTCGATGGCTCAATGATAGCAAATGAAATGATACTCGATTTGCCGCGAGTATTTATTACATTTCTAAAAATAGAACTGTAGCTAGCATACTCAAAATGAATAATTAAAAATTTTATATATATATATGTATGTCATTCATTGACTTACTAAAGCACCAAAGAAATTAGCAACAAATCAATAAACAAAAAATTGTTAAAGAACACTTTGAATATTAAAAAAATTACAAATAATAAATTTATAACAACAACAAAAGTTTTCAAACTGTTCCTGCAAGTGGATTCTAACCAGAGCCAATGGATTACATTTGCACGCCTTAGACAACTGAGGATCCTGTATTTATTTTAGTTCATGCTTTTTATTTATGTTTAATTTCAAATCTTAGGTTAGCTGTCATGCTTGACCAGTGACCAGTCAGCAGCTAGACTGGTAAGTTATATTGTGCAGTGGCAGGTCACATTCTACGTTCCTGCCAACTATGAATGAAATCGCGATGTGCGCGATCGGGGCCTTCCCTTTTTAAGTTATTACACTCATAAGATTTTATTCCGAACATTAATTGATAAATAGCAAATAAGTTGAGAAGTAGGCTGTGATTGATTAGTTCCACAGAAATTTCCAAGTTTGTAATAAATTATTCTTTGAATAAAGAATTACACGAAAAGATTTCACTTTTTCAGATATAAAACCTTAGAAATGCTGATAATGAAATTCCAAAATGGATCTTTCTCTACATAAGAACAAAGTATTACGCAATTAAAACTGGAATAAATTTTCGAAATTTTTGAAATGATCATACTTTAGATTTATTAAAACATTGATAACTAAACACATTATTAATTTTATATAAAACATTGTTTAAACATTTAAAATTGCTTTAATTACTTTTTGGCTAAATCATTGTTGGCTAAAGTAGAAAAGTTATTTTTATCAATGATTTTCCAAATTTCCTCTGTCTTCATTAAAAGAAGGTAAAGATTTATAATAAGAGGTTAAAATATATTATCTGCGTTATAATTATTCAGATGCTCTAGAATCCCAATGCTTCGGAATGGTCGGAGACTTTGGCACCCAAAAAAAATTTTCATTCAGTTAAAAAAAAAAAAAATGGTACTTAAATGAATTGTAAATTTTGTCGTTCTAAAGAAATAAGTCACTTATGGTCTTTAACACAGATTTCTGAAACGACTGAAATGATATAATGCTAGCTTAAAAGTTTTGATATACACTCCAAGTTAATATACTTTGTCTCAAACACTTTTAATAAGAACAAAAATATAGCCCATTATCCAGTTTATAATTGATAAATTAGTTGATGTGTGATCAACATTTTGTTTATCAACTGATGATAAAATTCTCCTTTTTCTCTAACGATTAAAATGCATAAAAGAAAATATGGTAAAAGAAATATTTTAATGCTTACAAGAGTTGAACTGTCGCTCAGAACTCTTTTCCCATAACTTAAAACAATTTTCATTAATTTTGTCATTACATTAATTTTGATACAAATGTCTCTTTGATATTCTGAAAATTAATATCTTACCTAATAGTGAATAGCTTTCCTCAAATAGCTTTTCCTTCTGTTTACAATGACCTTCTGTTTACAAGAAAAGCAAACTCGAACTCGATTCGATCACACAATAATTGAAAGGAGACAAGGGAAGCTGTTGTATCGACCTCCAGTGACGTAGAAAACTCCTAGCAACCACTGTCAACAAGTGACCATAGTTAACTGGGAAAGTTCGAGTTCTACGTACTTTCTTTCAAAAGATGTCATTTAATATTCAAAATTTTTTTTTTAAATAATAACCTCTATACTGAGAACTGGTTGTTTATAGGCGATTACTCCTAGCCGATGATCGCCAAGTAGTGTGAAACAGCTGTTCTAAGATGACACTTAGTAGACATTTGGTCTCAAACATTGATTTTTACAATAATGATATATGAAAATAATATATAAATTACTTATTTATTTATAATACTTAATTATTTATATATATATAAATAATTTTGAATTATTTTATATTTTTATTTTATTAATTCAAAGTAAATCACAGATTTATAATATTTAAGACATAAATTGGCTGTTGTAAAGTAAAACTTTCGTAAAGAGTTAATATATTCATTATTTTCATGTGATTACAAGTATTAATATCATTTCTTATGATATTTTTCACTTAAAATGAAAAATTTTCTTCTTTAAAACTATTTCATAATTACTTTTGGACTTGGAAATTAAAGATCATAAAAATATATTTTCTTTATTTAATATTTTTGTACTTATCCAAAGAACATTTCTGCAGTTCCTTAATTAAAGACTTTTTTATTAATGATGTTATTAAAAAAAAAAATATTCTGTCGATTCGAAGGTTTTTTTTTTTATAATTTCATAACAGTCCCCAATTATAGTTGGGGTATATAATCATTTTATATAACTGTTTTTTTTGTGTTTTTTTTTTTTAATATATAAACATTCTTTAAAATGCCTCATAATATTTAAATATTTCTCAAAATAGAGATATAAAAATTAAACTTTTTTCATTTAAAAATTAAATACAGTAAATACAAAATAAAATTAATAATTGTTTATTTAAAAATCTTTTCTTTTTTGCCATTTTGCATATCTACTTTATTTGAATATAAAAGCTATCAAATACAACAATACTTATTATGGTATTAAGAAAATTAAGTTTTAAAATTTATATTATACCTTATTTTTAAGAAACATGAAATTTTTTTAACTCTTATGGAAATATGTATTTGTTTTATGCGAATTTAATCTATATAAACACTAAATAAAAACTATGGCAAATTTCCTTAGCTCCAGAATACAATATTGCCTTAAACAAACAATACTAATATTCTAATAAATTTAAATTCAGATAATAAAAGAAATCAAGAAAATTCGGTTAAGTAAGAAACATATTTAAAAAATAACGCAACTTTTTGGCAATTATAGTTCCAATGAAGTTACAAATAACAATCAGGAAATTAAAGAATCATTAAAATATATTTACTGTATTTAGTATTTTTGTACTTATCCAGAGATCATTTCTGCAGTTCCTTGATTAACGGCTTTTTTTATTAATATTTTTATGAAAAAAATATTCTGTCGATTGAAAGGTTTCCTTT
The DNA here is from genome assembly GCA_023159025.1 of Thereuonema tuberculata. NCBI lineage: Eukaryota > Metazoa > Arthropoda > Chilopoda > Scutigeromorpha > Scutigeridae > Thereuonema > Thereuonema tuberculata. The sequence continues at coordinate 51,562,823 of JAFIDM010004315.1, read as the reverse complement.
TAAAATTTCATATTAACGTAATTCAATTATAGTTACACTATATATTCATTTTTTGTAAAGGTTTTTGTGTGTGTTTTTTTTAATATATAAACATTCTGTTATTTGTCTATTAGCTGTCTGTTAACTTGAAAATGACAATTGGAACTACACTTGCCGAAACGTTGTGTTATTTTTTAAATATATTTCTTACTTACACAAAGCTTGTGTGATTTTTTTATTATCTAAGTACCGATATTCTTCTTATTTGGATTGTAATTTTTTTCCATGAATTTCATAATGAACCCTCTCCTGCTGTATATCCTTTATTTCTGTTACTTGGTAGCATAGTTGGTTTGCATCATCTACTCCTTTGAATTCCACGTTGTCTTCCAGTCCACCAATGGGAAGTATATAGACCCCTTTCCTGCTGGCTTCAGGTTCATATCCAGCTCCACAGTTTTCCCAATATTTCTCGTCACTTACATCTTTGATATCTTTGTAGTTGGTCTGACGTCTTGGACCAACATAATCACTAAACGCTATAGTTATGCTACCTTCAATGACAAATTCATGGATTAGGGTCCTTTTTATCCTCTTTTTATGAAGAAATGCTGAAATAGTGACTTCGCTGTGTGGTCTGACAGTAAGATCTCGCTTAAGCATAGTTTGGAACTAAAAAAATAGAAAGATAAAAAACTTTAGAATAATAGGACAAAGTCTTACAAAAATATACAAATTGATATAAATTTTTGACACCCCCTTTTTTGAACTTCTGACGCAATTAATTCTATTATTTATTAATATATTAATTAGGTTAGTTAAGTATCCCTCTGGGGCTCACTGGGGCCCATTGGGACGCTGGAGGTAAGGTTCCAATGTTTCAGTGCCCCGGGACTGAGATGAGGTCGCGTCGTCAGCCCAACACTCGCCTATACCCACCCACCTGTACCCCTGTGGAAGAAACCCAGTAACCATTCTACAGAGGGCTGGGTAGACCCTAGGACCCGTTGGAGTAGAAGAGAGCGTAGTAAAACCCCGCCTTCCCCGCCGGGGATCGAACCCGCTACGTCCTACCCATAGCCAAGCGCCCTTACAACGCGGCTACCGGCCCCACATAAATAAATCATTCAGAAATCATTATTTCATCTAACATTACCTAACATTACAATTATAAAAAGTGAAAAAATTGAAATACTTAATTTTTTTGTCTTGATTTATTAAATGCAAGTTGAGTTTAATTAGCATTTATGAATATTAAATATGCAATGATGATTATGCGATTTAAAATCACCTTCCTTTACAAACTAGCTGCATGATATATGCTTGCATATCTTATTATTATATGCAATAGCTCTGTTGTAATTTTCTGTCTTAGGTATTTAGATAAACATGTTTCCCCTTCGAATCACTAATGGTTAATCGGTTTCTCGATGGTATAGACTCCGACGTCTGTATGACCAATCTAGTAGAGGATGGATAAATATTTAACTTAACCATTGATTAAAAAAAAATTAAATGCACTATTTTAATTAACTTAAAACAGATTCAATTTAATTTATTTATTTTACCTTTTATTTCTGACAGTTTTAATTTATATTGATAGCTGTGAATTATTTATATTAAAATGATTATAAATAAATAGTCCCTAAAAGATGTAGACTTGAAGATTAATTTATATTAGTTTTAGAGGCATGAAGAAATAGTTATTTAAATGACATGTGACGTCATGATAAAATTAAAAGCGAGGCAGCGATCTCGTGGATGATTGCGAGAGTGAGACGAGAGGAAGAATGAAGAGCGGATGAGCCATCATGAAGGACGGACATGAAAATAGCCGGAGATATCTGCAAAGATGCGGCTTAATCTTCAAACTTAAATTGGAGAGAAAATGAAGCATGTCTTAGTTAATTATAATGAGATAATTAATTCAAAGTTAGTATTAAATATGGAACAAGAAATATATCCTTGAAACATGGATTTAGAATGGAGTTTGAGACGTTCCATTGGCGCCATGTTTGAAACGGACGGTTCGATTCCTGGTAGATGGAAGTAAAGTAATTTCTGCTAGAACTTCAGTAATGTAAGTAGTGCATTTAATTATTATGCAGGAAGTTATAGGAAAAGGATTTTCGAAGCCTTCAAAACAGAAGATATCAACTTTAGTAAATGGAACATCGACGTGACCAGATAATTCAAAGTAGCCATATATAAATATTAGTTCAAGAATATTATAGTGAATAAACTTTAAATATTTATTTTCATACTAGAGTGAAAGTAGATCAAATAATACGATAAAACTTTGTATTAACTCTTAATGATTTTCTATTGTGCAAAGAATAATACAATGAAATAGGGTATTAATAGCGTATCTGCTATGCCTAACGAAGTAATAGAACTTATTATTCATACAGTGAAATAATTAAAGGATAATTCAGTGATCTGGATAAATAATGTTATATGGGTGAATTATAATAAACTAAACGATTTTAAAGAACTGATTTAATTACTTGTTAATAACTATTACAAGAAGATAGTAGTTAATGGATTGAACATTATATTTTATTGTTGAAGTGAACTATTGATATTGATTATAAACTATTAAGAACTGTGAATTATAGAAGAAGGAACGTATGATAATTATTATGTACTTAGAAGAAAGAGTATTGACATACTAGAACTAAAGGACATAAGAAGTTTATTGAATAATAATTCAGTTATATATAATATTGATTATAAGTGTTCATATATATATATATTTTCAATTACCTTAAATAAATCTATTTGAAGGTTCTTAATGTGTGTTTATTACGTGTAAGTAGCTTACCAAAAAAAAAAAAATAATCTCTGATACCACATTATTATGACTATCCATTCACAATCGGATGACGATAGTTTTCACAATAGCTAAGAATTGAAATCAAATGAACGAAATTGGGTGTGTACTGCTTCATATGTTCTCTCACATGAACGGAAGAGAAACAAGACCTCATAGTTATTCGTTCTGTAATTTAATTTCACAATATTTTCTTTCTTCAAAGGATTTATTTTTTTAATATCATTTACCTGTGAACCTCTAATTTCACTTTCCGAAAAGCTACCATTTTCAACTGGATTCCAAACTTCTATACCATTAAATTTTACGTTAAATGGTACAAAAGAAGTCACAGAATCGTGATGACGGCTAATTTCTTTGAAAGCTACTGTTTTCTCCGTTGGTCCATCGTTAACTTCTACTTGATCTGGAGCAATCTTTTCCACTGTGTGCTCAAAGACTTCATCGGCGCCATCTTGAAAAGTATTATTTCGGTAGACTTTGATTTTGTAACTAAAACAGAAAGCAATACTTTAAAATACGTAAACATTTTCAAAGTTTGCTATGGCATTGAGTAAAGGTTTTATTCATAACATTACCGGTAATAATAACTTGAAAAAGAAATTTTAAAAACGCACAAGACTGAGAGTTCACTGATCTGTTTTTGGAAATTGTGATACGGGGAATCCAAGATGGATCATTTCTGGTTTCCTGACCTTCGTCAGTTGGATCCACAATTTCGAAAAAACAGATCAGTGAACTCTGTATAGTGCATTTTTAAAATCTCTTTCTCATATTACTGTTGCACTTTAAATTTACGCATTAATAACAACTTATTGAAAACATTAATAGCAACTTATTCCTATCATAAATAAATAATTATTATGTTATTATACTAATTAGAATTATTATAAATAAATAATGTGTTATTAATATCTAATGTATGTTATAAATTATGAGAGAAAAAAAGAATTAAGTTTTTCATAATACTGTAATTAGATATTGAATGATAATAAAATTGAAAATTTATTTCCGTATCAGGAAAAGTAAAACACTAAAAGGGTGAGATAGTGTTTATAAGTGACATCTCAAAACAGCTGTTTCGCGCTTAATTGGAGATAATCAGTTGAGGGTATTCATTGTAAATAAACAACTGATGATCACTAATTAAGCGTGAAACAGCTGTTTTGAGATGTCACTTTTAAACACAGGTCTCACCCTTTTAGTTTTTTATACCATTTAGGCGCGTTTTCTTTCTTTAAATACGCATAGAAAATTCATTGAGGCTATCAGAGGAAAACTCATGAATTTCCTTTACTTTACATAATACTCTACATAATAAATTCTACATTTTAAATCTTGGATTGTCGTATTATGTAGAATTTAGGTTAGAGAGATGTCATTCTCTTTCCCTTAAGGTTTTTGTAATTGGCTAGACAAAGTCCTTGGAAATATAGGACGAAATATTGCCGGAAAGATGATTAAAGTTTGTGGTTATTTAAGAAGATATTCCTTTACTTTATTTTTAATGTGTATTTTGCTTTTAGTTTAGATTTGTGGAGGTGCCATATTTATTTCTCCTACTATTGAAAATTAAAAGTTTGAGATTCTCTTTCCTTACGGATTAAACATGGTCATTTATCAAAGTTTTCAGAATTTGGTAAAATTTTTATCAGATGCTAATCCAGTATGATATAAATTATAAATATAAATTTTAAATTGTGAAACAGTTTAATACAGGGTTTTTCATAATTCCTCGACATATTTCAGATATTCGCAGTTCGACGGCGAAAAAGGAGATATTTGTCTCAAAGATATCAAATGAAAGACAAACTCACTAATTTTTGTTCCAGCAGAGCTCTGCATTCAAGTTCCATTGACTGCATTTATAGGGAAAGGGCAACCAAAATGGCAGTTTCGCAACGTGTGAAGGCGTTTTGCATCTTGGAATACCACCAACAAGACTGTGGACAACCACGTTACCACAATCCTGTCTGTGGATATCTGAACCAGTTGCCACAATATTGGATACGTCACTCAGCCGGGGATGATCAGGCCTTACTGCGGTGGCTCCCAAGGTTACCAAATTTGGATTCCTTCAGACTTTTTTCTTTGGTGGTACGTGAAAGACAAAGTATTCGTTTCCATTTACTGCTAACTTCCCCAAACTGCGACAACGTATCACCAATGCAATTACAACCATCGACATTGATACGCTGCACCGCGTATGCTCAGAAATGGATTATCCTCTGGATGTCTACCGCGTCAAGCAAGTCGGAGATATAAAGCATTTACGAAAAAATAGCTTGGTGAGTTAGTTTTTCATTTGATATCTCGGGGAGCAAACATCCCTTTTTTCGCCGCTGAGCTGCGAGTCTCTAAAATATGCCAAAGAACCCTGTATTTTGAACTGAATACATGATAATTTATATTCAGCATTTGCGTGCAAACGATCAGGGCAGTTACAACTTTTGTAACTGCAATTAAAAATAAGTTGATAATTTGGAATCTTATTACGACAAAATATCTAGATTTAATGATAATATGAATTCTCAAATTAATGAAAGCTGTAAATGTTATTACAGTTATTTACATTTAGAATAAAATAAATAAGTACATTTTGAATCTTTCGTTGAGTTCGAAGAATTCATGTTTTCCAGTAAGACTCCACCAAGTGGATTTTAAGTCTGTAGATTGTTCCACGCAGTCCACATACTCCTTTGCGACATCCTCAAAATTAATATCTTTAGTAATACAGTTTCCGTTTTCTGAAAATATATAACAATTATGATAGGATTAGATTTAGTAGTTGGAAAATCATTAATTTATTTTGTAAACTGATAGAACGATAAAAAGCAGCAGATCAGCTATCAACCAGTGATCGATCCATGAATGTGAAGTTAGATTATTTATACTGAAGCTGAAATCCTTAGGACAAAGTTGGATGAATACATTACTGAAATATGAAAACAGAAAAAAGAAAAGTTGTTTCACATGGTAATAACATCGTGCTTGGGTCTTGAAACTGAATTACATTCCCCATGACTGTAACCCTTTGGAATGTTGAATATGCAGACAAAGATATTAATTTGGATCATTCAAGAACTAGAGACAGCAGTACATAAAAACCAATTAAGATAAAAACCTGCAATATTTTTTTATCCTGATGGTTTTCTTCTTGCCTACATTTTTTTTCTTTGTGAATGCAATGACAGACGTAACGAGCTCATCAACTCCCCTCATGTTCGGTCACGTTAATCCTATGCTTTTGTTTATGTGGTGAATGTGGGTGGCAGGGAAGCCAAGCACTGAAGTAAACCCACAGAAGTAAAGACAGATGGAGAGAAAGGATGAGAAAGTATGGTGGGAGAAGTGCAGGGGAAATGGGAGAACCTAGAGAAAACCTGCCCAGCGCGGATCGTCCACCATCACGAAACCCACATGAGAACCGAACCCCGGTATTCAGAGGTGACAGGCCAATGCCATAGCGACAACGCCAACCGCGCGGCCTTTAATAATCCTAACTTCTCTTCTATTTGTCGCAATGATGACCGACTTCCAGTCCTCATCATATTCTATTCTCTACTGCTGTCTTCTCATTTAAAATACACCCGTCATCGATTTGCTACTCTCCATCGCTCATCATAAATGTATTCTTCCTTTCGCCATTTTCATTTACTCAATTTATTTACTTGTTTATTTAAACAGAAAAAAATTAGAATTCTGTTTAACAAAAACTCTTGTTTTAAAAAACAAAAAATTCTATAATATCTGAGAGAATTTTGTATAACAAGAAGAATATTGGAAAACCAAGTCAGAGCAGACAAAAATAAAATTAAAATCCGTCTCTGATAAAGAAAATTAGTCTATTAACTTTTTATTAGTCTATTAACTTTTCTTTATCAGAGAAAGAAAAGTTAATAGACTAATAAAAAGTAGTGAAAGCAATAAAACAACTAGCAATATTTATTCGCAATTTAAAATACTTCAGAAACTTAAAGCCCTCTTAACTTAAAGAATTTTTATACTTAAGTATATATCGTTTTATAAATGAGAAAGAATTTCCAAATTTCCTAAGTAGAATTTAAAATATACATTAAGTGAACTCACGGAAAATCGTCCAGAATACTATTAAAACTAAAGCTGTCTTCATCTAAAAATAGATTAAAAAAAAATAATTTAAATGGAATATTTGATAAGTAACCTTTAACCTTTAAATCATTTCTTAATTTATTTTTTTTTGAACGGGGAGAAATGCATTTTTTTTAATTATAGATAAGTTAAAAAAGACTCCCTCCTCTAAAAATTAAAAATAAAATAAAAAATAAATAATTATTGTAGGAAATGCAATTATTTCTTTATAGACATTTACTTAACTCTGATGATTGTTTTTTAGCAAGATTTTGTATTTCCCTCAAGTATTTTAATAAAAATCTCCTGTTATCTTTATTTAAATTTTTATTTCCTATGTTAACTTCTATTTATAAAGCATGTTTTTTTTAATTAATTTTCTTTCCATCGTTTTTTTTTTCATTGCGTAACATATTTATGACAGTATCTAAATAAGCAATAATCTTAAGGGACTAAGTTAAGTGACTATGGAAGGTGAAGTAAGATTTACTAAGTTGTATTAGTTTCTTCTATCTCAATATAGACGAATAAATTTGGAGGAATATATTGTTCTTTAAAGGTTGTTCTCGGTACAAATTAATTTACATGATATCTAATTAATTAACTTCGAACTTAACAAGACCTTCGAGCAGTGTTCACACTTGTTACCTAAGTTTTAGAATTTCATGTCTCTTTAGCCTTTCTGAAAACTCAGAAAGTTCTACAATAGTTCTGTCCTAAGGTTGACCAGAATCTTTCTTTTCGGAAAGAGAGTCATCATATGATAACTCTACCAATGGATAAAAATATTTAAATTCCAAAAGAATAGACAAATTTATCCAGTTTTATCTGAATTCTCTTTAAACTAGCAATTACACAATACTTTAGAAAACTGACATTTAAAGTAAAAATAAATAAATAAATAAATAATCAGAAAATTTCACCAAATATTTTGGCAAATATTATATTGTTTTGTAGACAAAAATGATTTATGATTTTATGATTTTCTTTAAAACCAAAGTAGCTATTTAAGATTTCAAAAGAATGTTAACAAGGATTCCTTTTTACAAGATTAAAGTGTCAATAGTTTTGTTTATAGTGATAATCGTAATTGAAATCTTTGTTTTACCTTGAGTTCCATCGCGTTTCAAGAGTCCATTAAAATAGCATCAACGTTCTGTTGGATTTCAGAGCAAATAAATAATGTCTCATCGAAACCATTCAATTTAGATCATAACTTTATCATATAGTAATTTAATATTTCGAGGTCAGATTGTGAGAACGCACTTTTGCTATCATACAATAAAAGAACGAAGTTCGGAATTAAATGGCCTTGAACAAATAACTATTAAAACTAAGAGTCAGGAAGAAAGCTCAGTGGAAAAAAAAGGTAAAATAAAGACGCTTGTCTGGAATTAATAGACCTAGATTATCATCAAGATACAGCCTTCTATCACATTTTTTTCTTCTTATTTTTGTTCTATAAAAACAAAAACGAGTAAATGAATCAGCAAATAAACTAAAGTAAATAAATAGTAAATAAGTAAATTATTGAATTTAAATCTAGATTAAAGAAAAAAAAAAAACAATCGTTAGTCGTCATCGAATTTTGAATTTTCTTTAAAAATATCTAACTTTAAGGTTGATAATTTGAATCTTTTTTTTTTGGTTTTATCTTTAAAGAATATTTCTTTTTTCAAATTAAAAAAAAAAAATACAGGATCATGATGGAAACCTTATTTTTTTATGAATGCAACTAATATAGAATGTAAGCTCTTCAATTCGAAATTTTTATTAAGAATATAGTTTAATCTAACAATAAATGATTCATTAACATAAATTACTTCTTAATAAGATATTACAAAACTATAAATTTCAAAAATGAGAATATGTAAAGTAAATACTGTAAAAAAAGACATTTTTGCTTTTTTTTACAATTTATTCGTTAATGTTTTTATGAAAAATTAAAAACAAAACAAGAGGGAAAAAAAGATGCAAATACCAGAATCTAGAGAGAAAATATTTGTTCAAATAATGTTCTTAGCTGTTATCAATATAATAAGACTATTATCCTTATATTTTTTTTAATTCCCAAGAATGTATTTTGAAAAGTGTTTTTAATATGTATAATTAGAATTATTAGACTCCATTATAATAACGTATCAATGTTGTGTCTTCGTAACTTTGTGAGATTTTCAAAAAATGCTCATTTCACTAAATTATCGAATGTTTTATATGCATAAGTTTTTAAACTTTTATTTTGTTGTTGTTTATTTATTTAATTTTTTTATGTTGTAATTGATTGATACGCAAGGTTTAAATACCTTCTTCTTTCATAATAGATTATGCAATTAATTACTAATCAATGAAGACCAATGATTTTTCTTATTGGACCCTTAGCTCAAGTTTAGAAAAGGTGGTTCGATCCCCAGCTGAAGTCAGGATCTTATCATCCTAGCACTCACCAAACTCCGTGTTAAATGGAAATCGAGTGTTAAACGAGAGCAGGAGTAATTCTGCCCATCTTTGTCCCTGTATCTCGAAACGCTGAGAAATGCCCCAGACTTGTCCTGAGGGTGCTTACTAACCTTTACCATTTAACCAAGATTCATTAAATAATGAAAAAGCTTAATCAGCAGAAAGAGTGTAATTATTCAATTTCAAATTTTAAATTTAAATTTTAAAATAAATTTAATCATCTTTTGAATTTTATAAAAAAAAGTTTTTTTTAAGCAGCTGTTTCTCTTTGTTTGACTGTTTTCAACTGGGAGTACCTGTAAACAACAAAGATTAAGAGGGATAATCAGCGGGAAAGAATGTGGCACCTCCAGAAGTTTAATAAGAGACAACAACTGCTTGATAAAAATGAATTAAGAATGAATTATTATTCATATGTCAGCATTCTGCCGGCCACAAAGAATTTCTGGAGGTGCCACGCTCTTTCTTCTGATGATTCCTCTTGATCTCTGTACGGAAAACTGCTTGTTTACTGGTGACTAGTCGCAGTTGAGAAGAGCGAGAAACATCTGTGCTGGGATGTCACTTAGTAAAGACTTGAAATAGCTGAAGATTATGGCTTCATATAAATTTTTTGTCTTCTTCCTCTTTCCCCTTTGAGTTGACTAATAAGTCTCGTCTTTGACTGGTTTTAATTTCCTTTTTAACAAAATTCTTCTGGTTCTTCTTTATGCTTTGACAAAGGGAGTCTGAAACTTTCGCTTTTTAACGTTTTTTTAAAAAGTTTTTATCGGTATTGTCTCATCTTCCTTTGTTTCAATAATTTTCCGCACATGTAAAGGTTTTTTTCTTTTAGGTTTTTGGATAATATACAATTTATGTAAGCAATTAAATTGATATATAACATTAATATTATTGATTACATTAAACATATGTTGTTATTATGGGTAAGAAATAGTTATTAAATATTTTCTATAATGAAATACAATGTAGACAAAATGATGAATGTATTAACGTGCAATTATTTATTTATAAATACATAAAAAGTGCTCTTTCAATTTAAATTTAATTATCTTTTTTGGTAAAAACTTTGAATTGAAAGTTTCTATTGATGAAATCTACTGCTTTTATGTATTGAAATGCTCAAAGGAAATAATTGAAAAACGTATTACACAGTCAAAAAAATATATTTCAATTTATTATTAGAAAATATTAACTTAAATCATAAGCTTTGATTTTTGAAAATGGAGAGTGCTTCAATGAAAATATTAATGTTTAAAAAACTAATAGTTTATTTATTTATTTTTATTTTTTTCTTGACTATTTTGAATTAAATTCAACTTGCGTTTTGTTTAATGTTTTCTGTTTTTAGTTTAATGATTTAAACCTAGGAAATAACTGGGACGAATATCAGTCTATGGAAACATAAAATGTTTGAAATTTTAGAGATCATCTTTCAGTAAACATATAAAATTTAATCAAAATAAACATTAATCAGATCTCAATGTTGTTGTATTTCGGAATTCAAAAGACACTCACTGCTAGTTTTTGTGAATAGGTTTAGAGTAGTTTCAGTAATTTGATGCTTAATTTGATGAGTCAATTAATTTAATTGATTGACTATTAATTGACACATTAATTTAAGACTATTATTCTTGAAATAGTTCCTATAAAAATTATTCATTGGCATTATTTCTTTCGCAAACGACATTCCTGGAGGTTTCGTAGCCTCCTCCAGTGAGATATACTATTGATATTTAACACAATTTTCAGTTTATTTATTATAATATTAAATTTATATCAATATTGATTGACTTGCAGTTGTATTGTAATTATACTGCGCATGAATTGTTTTCAGTTATTGAAATTGACTTTAAAAAAGGCAAATATACAGTATATTATTGATTTTTGGAAATTGAAAAGTGTGTTTTTTTCTTTTTTTGAAGTCTCAGTATTTTTATTAAAACCCAAACGGCTATTGAAATGTTATTGTAGTTCAATAAGTAATTTGAAGCTAGATAAAAAGAATTCGAAATTAATAAGAAACAGGCTTTATTTATAATTAAAGTAGAAAGAACGGAACTCATCAACATTGAATTACGTCAACTGTTCTACTTTTTAAAATGAAGTCTAAATAACTGTGATTAAGTTTGAAAAGATGGATGCCATAGATTGCACATCCCATGTTCTGCTAATTTCCACATAATATGCCGAGAACAACGGCAAAAGGAACGGCAATGAACTATCGGAAAAAAAAATAAAGGAACAACTAAAACTCTCTTCAAAAAAATTAATAAATAAAGATGACAAATTTGCAAGAAGATAATGAGAATCCAATTGAAAGAAAATATCAGGAAATGAGATTTCCTGAAAGGAATATGGCTGCCTACTATCCTGAACGCACTTATAAAATTCAATAACACAGCAATGAATAGGAAATATTCATTATTCATATTAATAATATAAAATAGCCCAAATTTTATCCCAACATACAACAAACAATTGTAAGAAACAAGGGAAAAATTTGAATAAAAATAAAATTTTTATTACTTAAAATAAGCCCTGCATATTTTTTAGGAAAAAAAAAACGTGGTGAATAAAATAACTACAATTCAGTTTTAGGTGAAAATTTTAAAACTATGAATGTAATACGCGATATTTGATAATTCTATACATTTAAATAAGCGATTCTCTGAGAATGTATGATTCCAGGAAAGAAAAGAATTTCATCTTTTAATTTATTGTGTTACAAATCTCTTGTTTCCAATACCTCTTTCTTGCTTTTACTAGATGCGTTAAGAAAGCAATAATATTATGTGTGTATGGTTTCATAATTTCCATTGACAAAATGCAGCCTCATAATGACATAACTGTTAAGATTAATCTAAAATATCAGCTATTTTTGTCGATGGAATAAGTAGCTGTTAAAGTCAAGTGAGTTAAAGATTCCCACGTATAGGCCTTTTTGCAGGCCTTTGGGGCTGCTGGAGGTAAGGCTCCCAGCAAGGTTGATCTAACGGGACGAAATTGAGGCCGGGGGTCAGCCCGACGCCCGCCCGCCTTTAACTCCCGGCAAAGAAACCAGGTACCCATTCTACCGACGGCTGGGTAGGTCCTAGAACCCATTTGGAAGAGAATGGAGCATGGAAAAATTTCCGCCCTCCGCCGAGACCGGGAATCGAACCCGTTACCTCTAATCCGCAGCCAAGCGATAAGTAGCTATTCTCTTTTAATATTTAAACCAAACCACTATCTGATAAAGCATAAGTTTTAAGAATTGATAAGGATTTCTTTGTAACTTTTATTCATACATCAAAATGTTCAGTGTTTTTTTTTTTTTTTGTTTTTTTTTTGTTGTTATTCATTCACAAATAACTAGCCTAACGTAAAAAACTATTTAATTTACTTTTTTACAATATAGAAAGATGTCGAGAGTAGAAAGAAAGATAAAAAAATGATATTCGATCGATGAATGTCTTAAGTCAAAACTGTAAGATAGAATTATAAGCTGTACTCCGGTAAAGGGATCCGGTAAAGCAATTGGTAATGCGCTTGACTGTAGCCTGGAGGAGCGGAGTTAGGGATTTTTTTCAAGGCTGAATTCTCTTCGAGAGTGGTCCTAGGGTCCACCCAGCCCTCCTTAGAATGCATATCTGGTTTCTTTCCTGAAGATTAAAGGAGGACAGGCTTCGGGCTAACCACTCGCCCTTAATTAATTCTTTTGGTAGATAACGCTGAGGTCTTTCTTAAAAGTTAATCCTACATAGTGGGATGCTTTAGTCCTATCATATTAAGTTCTATCTTCCATTGGGAAAAATATAAATGAAAGTAAAATAAAATATTGGTTTTACTTTACTTTAAAAAGTAATTTATTTTTTCCAAAATGAATTTATTCTTGAAACATACTAATGTAAAGCAAAAGTAGAATTCAAATTTGACAAATTACTTTTTGTTAAACAGTCTACGAAAAGGATTAAACAATTTCTAACGTCAGTAGATTTCCGGTTAATCAATTTAAATGTGACGAGTCATCTTTTAGATACATATATATTCCTATGAGAATTTTAACTGAAATAATAGGAAAGAAACGTTAACATTCTCCACATATTGTTCTTTGTTTTTAATTATTGAAATTCGTAGTTTATTGTCCCTTTGGAGTTTCCATTTCGTATTAAAATGAAAGAAGTGATAACAATAGAAAACAATAATTAAATTAGGTAATTTTAAACATGATAATTTGTTAAATTATACTGTATCTATAAAAAAAAAAGATTTTCGACAAATTATAGTTGGTGTACCTGCTTTCGAATGGTAAGATCTAAACAGTTGCTCCAAGGGACAATGATAATAAATTTAAAGCATTTCTTTACAAGTAAGGCTTCTTTATCTTAAATCGTACACACACATTCTTATCCACTATCTTCCTTTATTAACAATAAAGAAGTTTTGCGGAAACCTTCATTGGTCTTTCTTTTTGAGAACAAGAAAATTCCTTTTCCTCTACAGAATTCGTTAGCTGATCTGCAATAATCTTTCAATTTAACAATATATAATAATTAAAACCTTTTACATTCACTCTATATAAAAATCCATGATAAAACTAGAATGTATAATAACAAACTCTATTTACATTCAATTTGAAATGAAAACGCGAGTCTAAATCCATAAATCCTATCTCTGTATAGTATAGAATCTCCTCAAAAGAAAAGCCTGATGAACTTTTCCGAAAAAAAAACCGAAATATTATTTATGAAGGAAGATAGTGGAAAAGAATGTGTGTTTACGATTTTGATACGGCATGCAGGATTTATGGAAGTATATCTTATTTATCTTATAAACTGCGCTTTTCGAAGATTCGAGTGCTAATAGTTGCGACGCCTAAGGGTCCAATTTCTATGATAATCAACAGGGAGATAAACGACAGAATTCCTACTGATCACATTCAGTTCAGTTTCGTATTAATTAATGATTTGTTGATAGTTTTCTTTATTTCACTGACCTTGAAAAAACTCCTTGAAAGCAGTTGAATGATTTCTTTCGTGAAGTGAAATTATTATGCAATTGTCATGAAGATCCGATGATTGATGATAAAAAAATATTGAATAAGAAAAAGATAGAATTCAATTGCTTCGCATCTGGTATGAAAGAATTTGTATATCCGTTTTATTGAATATGTTGTCAGCAGTTTCATTTAGTACCTCATTAATAATTTCAGAATATAAATAGACAGCCACGGTTTTGTTAACACCTGTTTTTAGATTGAATTGCATCATGAACTACATCTTTCTTTTCGGAGCTGCTTTGATGCTGGCTGCTGTAGTTACTTGTGAAGATGAGCAGGAGGTAAGACAGGGAAACTTATGAAAAGTTTTCTTGTAATCTGGTTACTAATTTAAAATATTTTAAAAAATAACACAAATTCTTTATACAATAAAAAAGTTGGTATTTGATAGAACAAAATTTTATTTCCAAACAGCTGTTCAGCGATCCATGGGCTGCTTAAATTAAGTTTTATAATCAAAGTGGAAAAGCAAATTGAAACTTAAACTATAAGTAAGAATTTAAGTTGATTTAGGGAGTCCATCTATCTGCTCAATAATTCAAAAAGTAAAATTTTATTATACAGTATGGTGCTGATGGAATTTTTAAAAAATCTTTGTACGAAATTTTAAGGATACACAAAAGTTAATCAATCTAAATTTCTATGGATAAAAGTTGAGTAATATTTTTTTTTTCTTTTTCAGAAAATATTAAATGATCTCTGTGGGGTGAGTATTTCATCTTGTATTCCATTTTAACACGCTTATTTTTATTAGCTCGCTTTATTGTCTCTCCGTTTGTTTGTTCGGTACGAATTTTGCAATTGATTTTAAACTACTTCCCGACGAGCTAGAGACTTGAAACTTGAAACATAGCTCAGAAATGGATGACAATGCAATATTAACTCGCTTTCTTAACATTAACATTGTCTGTCCGTTAGGGGATCCTAATTCTTCGCATGACAGGTCGGTGCGGCGTTGCATTGCCGACGCTCGCTATCAGTGATTTTGCAAATGGCCGCATGGCATTGGAGCTGTCGCAATGACAGGTCGGTGCGGCAGAGCGCTGCGTTGCTGACGCTAGGTAATAATATATCAATTTGTTTATTTTTTTACCACAGTTTTATTTAATAATAATAATATTAAATGTGAATAGTGCATTAATGACAATTTCTTCGATGGTCAAGGAGACAGCCACCCAACGCAAGCGACGCCTACAGAAGGAGAAGCAAAAACGACAAGAAAAGAGATACTGACATAAACCTGAAATTTACCACATGTCTCTGTTATAATCTCATCAAAATGTTTAAAATAGATTGAAAAGTTTCATACACACAATTTCATAAAAAGCAGAAAATAAATATTTAAAAAAATATTTTTTTTAATCTACCACGTTTTGACGGACTAAAAAGTATTAAATGATTTTTCGTAGCCCCATACAGATTTCTAGCCCCAAACAGATAGTCCTAAAACTTTGTGATTGTAAATTTGTAACAGCTATGGAAATACTTGTAAGATTTAAAACGAAAAACGTGGGGCACACGATAATATATATTCCATCCATACCAACTCTCAGTTATCTATTGCATGTGCCCTCGTTTTTCGCTTACAATCTTATAAGTAATTTCATAGCTATTACAATTTTACAATCACAAAAGTTTCAGGACTATCTGTATGGGGTTAGGAAACTGGATGGAGATAGAAAAAATTATTTTATACTTTTTAGTCCGTCTTAAAAACGTGGTATATTAAAAACAAATATTTTTTTAAATAATTATTTTATTATTGAAGAATAACGAATATACATAATTCTGTAATATATTTTATAGAGTTGTAACTATACTTTCGAGAGATACAATCTAATATACAAAACTTATATTCCAAACTTTCGTATTAAATATCTTGCTTTGCGTTATGAAATGTTGAAGTCAATCTAGACAAAGTTATAATAGTTTATCAAATATTTATTAGGAGAGCATTTGATTATTTCTTATTCAGCAAATTTAGTCCCTATATTATCGCCGATGTTTATCATTTTGTAAATTTGATATCCATATAAAAGGAAGCCTTTCTTCTCTACTAAAATGATAGAAGTCTGTTTCGAAACTATTGAATTCTCATCAGCTGGACCTAGCCCAGAGTGCAATGGCAAAAAACGGAAAAGGCAGTTTCATAACAAAAAACATATTGCCGCTCATTTAATTTTTTTTATTTATTTTATGGTTTAAAGGGTCAATTTGTTTTTTGTGTTGTTATTTCATACTCGTTGCATTTTTAATGGACATCGTGATGTCGGTAAGCAACCGAAGTGCGAGCTTCGTATCCTCGTTGAAATGGACATCTTCTACTGAAAAGAAGAAGGAATTATTTCATTGAATTCCTATGGATTCAGAATCTGTTACATCTAAAACAATATTAAAAAATTTCGTTTTTGATGGATGAGGTCAGCATTGGATAACTTTATTTTCAAAAGGAAACATATTAATTTAGTCTTATGTAGTTCATAAAGTTTACTAATTAATCCATTTTTTAGTTTAAATTTCAGGAACCTTATTTTCTTGATTGGGCTTTGATTAAATTAATACCGCTTTAGTACATTCTATTTGACTTGTATTTTTGTAAATTTTAGAGCATTCTTAGAAGCTTTTCTGCTACTTTTTTTTTGTAGACAATACGACCCTAGCTGGATGCTGCAGATAGAATCATAGATTTGATTAAAAACCAGTAGAATTTACTGGATATACTCTTGTCTGATGAATTTTCGCACTCCGGGGGTGAGATTTACTCAAATGTAGGTTATTACATTAATTTTGGCGCATTTCTGTTATCAGTTTTGCGGATAAGTTATTTCCATGGCTTACTTCTCTAAAACATGGCGGCCACGCTGATATAACGAGAGGCAAGGGTAGAAACAGCGAAAGCTTAGGCAGGACAAGTCCTTGAACATAGTTTTAATTCCGAAGGGGATGCTCTGGGTAAAAATAAGAGGAAAAACCCAATTCATGTTTCCTTTAAAATCCAAAGAAGGAAGAAAAATGGAATAAAACGAAAGGAAGAGAATAGAAACAAAGGAAAAGATTTTTAAATAAAAATAAAAATAAAAATAAAAGAAAAATTAAGTAAATAATAGAAAGTGAGTCTGTAGTAATGTATAATAATAATAAAAAAATATTAAAGTGATGCCCAATAGTGAGGATAATAAAAAAATAAGTAAAAGACAACAAAAAAAAAAAAGAAAAAAATTAAGAATAATCATAAACTGGTAGGAAAACAATAAGAAGAAAAATTGAAATGGGACAAGAATGGAAATTGGTAGAATCCAATGAATGTCTGTTCTTCCTATGCTGATGAGAACACATGGGAAGTAAAACGATTACTGTGTAATAATGTGCAGAGATAAAAAAGTCACTGAATAAATAAACTAAATAAGAAATTTATTTTCTGCGATCTTGAGGATGATAGAAAAATTAATGTTAATCAAGTGGTGAGAGAAAAAAAAACAACAACTTAAGTAACAGTGGACAAAGAACCAAAGTAGGAAGGTCCTTGCGGATGTGTTTTTAAAAATTGTGAGGGCAACAAGGGGAATGCTGACTTTAAAGGTGAGAAGGAGAGACTGATTGCTGTGTTTGTTAAAATTCAGAGAAGGAAAAAACTGAGTTAGAAAAAAGTACAGAGATATTTTCAATGGAATATAAATAAAAAGAATAATAAATAAATATGAAAAACAAAATAAAAAAAGAGAAAAAAAGTACATAAGTAAATAATTGGAAAAGAATATGCGGACATGTACACTTCCTTTGATGAAATAAAAACAAACAATAACCATAGTAATAGACAATATAAATAATGATGAAGATAAAAATTGTATAAATGAGCGTGTAAAGTAGCATTAAAATTTGAAAATAAGAGAACTTGTAGGTAATTTGGACTAATAAGAAGATTGGTGGAAGTGAATGATTAAAAAAAAACCAGAAAAAATAACCTATTACTTAAGCATAATTCGAATCTATGTAAGTATTGAAGTAGTGGTACTATAGTGGAAACTTATATTATACATCAGAATATTCCCTTGGGAAAAAAAAGAAAAGAGTGACTGAGGCCACCATTATTTAATTTGATCAATTCTTCTGCTAAAATCTGATAGCTTCTTTGATATAATTCCGAATATAAAGAAGTCTTCCCTTGGAGCCTTATGATCAGGTGAATGAATAATACTCCATTTCAAGCTCTAGTTTAGTGATTTGAGAACGATCTGACTTCATAATTTCAAGATAATTTATAATTAATTAATTATCTGTTTATACTATTTCTAATTCTCTATAGGTCGATAATGAGGAATGTAAAAAATGCATTTTAGAAGAAGACAAGAAACTGAAAGAAAAAAATTTATCACCTGAAGAAGCGAAAGAATCTGTATGTGAAGTTTTAGTTATACTTTTAAGATAATTGTAATAGCTTATAATTTTTAGAATATTAAATAGAAATATACAGAGATTAATTATTATAAACCTTAGTTTCTTATTTCAGTGTAAACAGATACTACGAGATGTGGCAGTCACATGTTCAGCTGATAAGGTAAGTTTTATTTAATTATGAAATTTTACGAAATATATCAGAGGGTTAGGCTAAAATGGTTGCAAACATTAATGTAGTCGTAATTTTCTTTCACTATCGAAGTCTGTAATAATAGATATTCTGCTTTAAAAAAAAATCTTTATTTTTTTAATGATTACAAAAAAAGTAATGTAGGAAACCAAAAAATACATTAACTATTTTCTGTTTTTTTACTTTACTTATTTTTGCTATATATATATTAAGAATATACAGTAAGTTTTTAAAACTTCTTAATGACTTCATTCTAACGGTTTCAAAAATCTTTAATGTACCTGTAAATCGAAATCGAATATAAAGTTTCAATCCAAAAACTTTATCTATAATATAAAAGGGAAATTTGTAGATCTATATGTGTGTCTGTATGTGTCTGTTCGCACTTACCCACATGCTACAAACTTGAAATTTAGCATGTGGGTAAGTTCCATATTGTAGACAATGTAAAAACTATAAAACTAACCTTTTTTATTTTTCGGTAGAGGAAAATAACCATGAGGTATGTGACGGCAACCCGCAATACACGTTAGTTAAGCGGTCTGCAATGCTTTCTCCTGCCATTTCGAAGTGATCTTACAATTTCAATTTCTTTCTCATCCAAATCATTGTAACCCGTATGAAGAACGGGGATATTGCTAGTATTATTTATAATAAAATATTAATCTTACACAGAAGAATGTAACTTTGATAAAAGCCAATTTCAAGCAACTTATGAAGTTTCCTGAAATTAGAAGCCTTTCATCAAATATGTTTGAATCATTTCAGTATATAATAATTAGTGCTAAGATTTATTTAAGAGTAACATAGGCTATGATGTCATTAACCATATTAACTGTATTCTGCTGTAATTAGTGGCTTGGAATGATGGTGTGACGATATAATAATTTTCTTTATTTGATTGAGTGTGGAAGTACAGGACTTTTTAATGTCATGGTGAATGTTTATGTGAGGGTATGCGGTTCTAATTCGCTTTAGGGTTTAAGGATAACTTTGCCTTCAATAGTTTTTTTTCTTCATTATTGTTATTCTATAGAAATCATTTCTATTATTAAGTGACATAACCGATATAGTATAGCTGATCTATAATTTGATTTAAATTAACCAAATTTATCTGAAATTCAATCATAGATGAAATTAAAAGCCAATACTCTATTTATATACATATTTATAATATTTATAAACATGTAAATGTAAATAAACAGGTTATTTATCATATTTGCTTAATTAAAATATTTTGCTTAACTTTCTCTAGGCAAAAATGATAGCAATGTGCGATACTATGAGAACAAACAAATGAAAGAAAGATAGAAGACAAAACAAGAATAAAAGAAACCTCTCTTTTGCTGTTTTTTTTAAATTGAATTTTCAGCTGTATTTACATGTAAATAAAGAAAATTAAATCTAAAGAAGCGTCTGTTTTCTTTCGATTTGATAGATATTTCTTCAATAATAAAGTTAAGTACTGTAAGGCATTATTAAATTCCTTTTTAAGTGTTACAGGAACCAAGTGGGATAGTAGTCTAGTGTTCATTTCAATATTCTTGGCAGCTGTTAGTAAAAACATGTAAAACAAGGTGAACCAACAAAAATGGGCTACTCGCCATTACGCAGTAACTAGTTTGATAAGCAATGGCCAACACCACCATGTTTTGAACACAAAAAAAATCCTTTATTCCCAGGAGAGACTAATGTCTCAGGTGTCAGGTGTCTGGTGTCACGTGGTCAGGTGTCTGACCACGGCAAGTTACAATTGAAAAGACAATGTCTTCTTCTCCAGCCATATTTTAAAATGAATTAAATGGTAAGTTAACTAAAACAATGACCGAAATATCTGTAACAATTTCAGTATCTGAAAGTAAAAATCTGAGAAGCAAATATCTAATAATGCTAAGCAACTAATAATCAAAAAAGAGAAATGAAGATCAACAAGAATCCTGTGATTCCAAATAGAATATGCTGAGTTTTTTCTAATAGTTAGTAGACTCCTTACTGAGGATATCAGCAAATGTAAAATTTAGGCATTGAATGCAGATGTTTAGAAGAACGCTTTTTCACTAAAATATCATAAGTTGCAAAAATTTTTATCTTTGTTTCGTTGCTTGTTTTAAATTATAATTCTTTATAATTTTCACTACGTAAACGTTTTGTAAAATTTTCATTGGTAAAATTCCTTTTATTATCTTATTCCTTTTTTTTATTATTTATTCATTTTTTTATCTTTTAATCGATTGATATGTACATTTTAAATAACTGCTTTTTTTAAAAAATGTAGTTAATAAATTATCAAACAACACCTTTGATTGTTTAGAATGATACCCTTAGCTGAGGTGATGAACCCCATCTGAGATCAAGATTTTATCATTCTGGCACTCACAAAACTATGTGTTAAATACAAAACGAGTGTGAAAGCGGGTGTAAGGCTGCCCATTCAAAACGAGCTTTGTCCATGAATTATGATACTCTGATGGGCCAAACTTGACCTGTGGGTGCTTCCCTGTGGGTTACCTGTATTAACCTTAACAATTTAACCCAAGATTCATTAAGTAATACAATAAAACCTCGTTAAGTCGTCACTCAAGGGACCAAACATTTTTGACGACTTAAGCGGAGTGGGCGTTTTTGAAAAAAAAAAAAAGAAACAAAAAAAATCAAAAACACTGAAATACAGTATTTTCATGAATTGCTGTAGGATTCGGTGAGAAAAAAAAGATTTTCAGAAATCAATACATGCAAATGAATGAGTGGAAAATAAAATACAAAAAAAAAATACACTTTTTATAGTTACCACATTTTTAATCGTTTTAAAAGAAAATCAATGTCTGTCTTTGAAACGTTCCAGCCAACCATTGCTGCCGCCGAAATCTTCAATGTTCAACTCCTTAGCAATTTCCATGGCTTTTTCTTTGAGAATCATGACAGAAATCGGCACATTTTGCGATCTGGCATGTTTTAGCCTTCGAACTAAAACCTCCTCGATCTCGTCAAACTTTGCAAAGACAAACGAAAGACAATGAGGAAATCGAAGTCAGCTTCTTCAATTATTTGTTTCGATGAAAGAATATTGTTTAATGTAGTCCTGGGAATATGGTGTTCTTTGGCAAAAGCTGTTTTCGAAACATTTAATTTTTCAAATCAAGTTTTTTTTTTTCTTTAAAAGAAAACGAGGCAAGTTTTCGTTTCCCTGGCATGTTAAAAACGTAATCGAACCATGAAATTGCAAGAGAAACAAAAGCCCTTATAGCGGGGCTTACTCGCTGTAAAATGAAGTCACACTCAGGAGCGATCAGGAAAAACGTCTACACTCGACAGAGTCGCAGCGAGAAGTTTGCTTTGAATAATTAGCAGCGAGATTCCAAGAACACAAATCCTCCGAAGGGGTAAGAAAGAAATGAAGTGAAAGGCGTGGTCGAAAATTCCCCGTAAAGGCTTGGCTTTTTTAAAGTGAAGGGGCGGGGATGAAAAGACAACACGATTGCATGCAAAATGGAAAAAAAAGATGCTTTTGAGGGTAGCGAGTTATCCGGAGTAGAATTAAATTTGGAGACGGGTAAAAGAGGGCTGTTTTACATTATTGTATGTGAGACCTTGTCGGGATCAAAGGAAAACGACGACTTAAACGGAGTGACGAGTTATCCGTGTGACGATTTAACGAGGTTTTACTGTAATAAAAATCATATTTTTTTTAATAAAATCCGAAGATGAGTAAATTTATTTTGAAATTTAAATTTAAAATTGAAAGGCTCTATTTCGCTTTAATTTGCATATTAGTTAGATTGTTAAATAAATTCCGGCAGTACAGGGAAGTTGATAAACATAGTGCAATAATTTTATTGCAATTCAGTGTGACGATTAACCAGAAAACACAAGGGGTCATGTGATTTTGGGTTGATGCAAGGGAAGTTCTTGATGAATGTTTGAATTTTCTCCTGACCAAATAAGCGAATTCTCAGTGCTCACCATCTCATTCACGTGAAAATGGGCCTTGTCGGTCCATACAATTTCTCAGGCCATAATTCGTCGATCATCATCCGCGCTGTAAATTTTTCGGCTTCCGGAATAAAACTGCAATATGCGCAGCAAAATGTTCGAATTGTAGTGTACGGTATGTCCAATCACACTACAACGGCCGTTAGGTCGTTACAATTTCCTCTGTTTTCTTAGGTTCTACCAGTTGTGACCCCTTACTGGTTTCACATCGAACATTCCCTTTTCCTCAAAACGAAAAATCATTTTCCTGAGATTACTAATGATGACAGACCACTTTCCCTTAAATATCTAAATTCGTTGAGTGCAATAGCAGCATTGTACCTTCTTTGCATTTTATAACTCCGAGTCCCCTAGATACAAAATTAATATCCAGAACGGGAGAATATGACTTACCATCTCTTTCACCTCTTCTCCACACCCTATCACTTCAAACCTTCCCAGTTCAGAAAAAACTCATGTAATCTTACAAATCTATATCTATCCCGAAAACCCAATAGAAGTATCCTTCAGCAATATTTGCCCATCCAGTCACCGCCCTCCCGTTTACAACCCGTAGTTCTGGTTTTTGCCTTCAGGTTATTATATGATGCTATAATACACAACAATATTTCAGTTCCAATTGTTGAACATCAATATTTTTGTAGTTCCAATTGTCGCCTTCATGTGCATATGTGGCGCTTTCAAGAAAAGTGCCCTCACCCCTATTTACATCCCTTCTCTCTCTCTAAAGTGCGATCTTCGGTAGCCGAAGGTACGCGATCTACGGAACTCTAGGCGGCCAACATGGCGAACTCCGTAGAAGAACCCATAGATGGACTAGGGAAAGATACTGAGGTGGTTTCCCGTTGCCTTCCTCAGGAAATCATTAAGGAATGACTTCAGACCGAAGAGAAAGTGAAGAAGAGGCTGACAAACACAGGAAAGGAACTTGAAACAATTAAGCCATGTCCGGGAATCGAACCCAGATGCCTACACACGGCCACACGCAGACCGCCGCCCAGACCGCTCGGCCATGCTGGCACGGGCTTACATCCCTTAGCCAATATCGAAAATTCGTCGAATACGGGTGATGTACTTTATTTGAGCTTGTTTTGATTCCCGGACTCCACTTTCAGCTTGTGACTTTTCCCTTATAAGAATCAAATTGTTCAATTCTGTAAAAGATTCAAACAATCACTGGAAACAAGCAGTGGGTATGTTTCGGATTATGAAACACGATTTAAACTTTGAGATCTGATTAATGTGTATTAGATTAACTCAAAATTTTACTCAACCTTTTATATATTTATAGGAATATGATCGCTAAAATGTCAAATATTTTTTTTTAATCCAACACCCGCGCTCTTAGCTCCAGCAGAAATGCCAGTCAAGGCGAAACTGTAAACTATTTATCAAAATGAAACATATGAAACAAATGAAAACTGTTTAATAAAATGACTTGTTTCGAGATGTCCGAAGGAAACGGCTCTCTTTATATTATAATATTTTGTATTTGTTATATTACTTTCTCAATGTTTAGAGTCATGCGTCTAACAATTGATTAGCGCTTGATTGTTGACTGCGCGAGGTGCGTACTAATTGCATTTTGGCTTTGTTGGAAGAAGATTCTGAAATTCAGGAAGAACGATGATTGCATTGAACGGCGTATCAACGTAGTTAAAAATGTATGTTAGTTAATTCTCAGTTGTGTAGAACAAAAAAATAAAATTCTCGCAATGAGAGTTTTTTTTCAAAACTGTGGATCCTGATTCGATTGGTGGAACCGGAAAATCTCTTTCCAGGTTTTAAATGAAATTGCAATATTCCGAAGAACCACGAGCATCAAGTCCTGGGCCTGTGTTAGGCCTAAGCATCCGTTTTCGTTTCCAGTTACGTTGTATCCAATAAGTGAAAGCCGAGAATCCAGGACAGCGTCTACCTATCACAGAATCAACGCGTAGCCGTGTTAAACTTGAATATCAAGGTATTTAAGTGAGCGATACAAATAAAGGTATCAATCCTACCAATAGACAATCCTATCACAGTCAATAACGGTTTTAATTCACTATCGATAGAAATACAATTCACAAATGAAAATGAAATAGAAAATAAGATAGCTTTCCTCGATATTCTGATTCAAAGAGATAACAATAAATTAACTACTTCCGTTTTTAAAAAACAAACATACTCCGGTAGAACTATTAATTTCAATTCAAATGTTCCGAACAAATACAAGATTATTATAACACTGATATGCATTTTTTACCTTTCAGTCTGCTTCACGATAAAAAATACCGGTAACTGATTTTAGTAAACTCAACTATCCTGAATCCGAATCTGTATTCAGAAGTTTTGTATCAGGTCTAGTTTTTTTGTAATTTGCACCTTAAATTAAAAAAAAAACTAATAAATTTAGCGAACTTCCTAATGAAAATAAAAAATAATTAATGGGATAATCTGAGTTATCAAAGTGTCAAGACAAGTGAAAAACCTTAAGTAACTAGTATAAAAAAACTTACATTGATTCTGTTGATATAAGATTGGTTAGTTGTCTCGAAATCTTTCGCCGTTTTGATGCTCTGCGTTGACTCTCAGAAGACTCCCTTTTTATGCACCAACAATAATCCGCCAACATAGATTCATTCCATAAAATAAAAGATAAGAAACACAAGAGCAGCACCTGGCTAAAATAAAATTGCCTCTCTGAATCGATTATTGGGAACGGCTGTTTCGTCCTTCATCGGGCTCATCAGCTCAATCCCGCCTTCCCCGATAAAAGAATCAGAGAGGCACGATCTACATGCCCTGATATCTCGTTTCCAATGTTTTGATAGCTTGATGAAACCTTTCACCCTGCTCCTCACTCAAAGCATCAAGATTTTCAGGGAAATAATTGCTGTGGCTACGTAGAAAATGAAGTTTAAAACTCATTTTGGAACCCAGTGTTTTGAAGTTTGTTGACATTTCATTGACAAGTTCGTCGTAATTTTCAGCTTTTTTGTTTCCTAGGAAGTTTTCAGTCACGCACTTAAAAGACAACCATACAGATTTTTCTGTTTCATTCATGACGGTCGTGAAATTTTAATCTTTCATCAGATCGCGTATCTGTGGTCCTTCGAATATACCAACCTCGGTCTTTCTAGGAAGTTTCTGTTTTTAATAGGGAATTATATTGCTTTCATTGCCAAGCCTGGTAAAAAATTACTTCATGATTCCAAGTTTAATAGGAAGTGGAGGTAAAAGGACTTTTTAATAATGTCTTTAATTAAAATATCAAAATAAAAATATATTATTTTTACATGTTTTGGGTACTAAGTATTAAAAAAAGCACATGCAATTAAATGAATTGTAAATTTTATATTTTATTATAATATTTTATAGTTCAGTAATACCAAAAATTTTAATTATAGTTTAATTATGTATGTATATATGTAGTGACTTTTGTCATTAATAAGCATTTCAAGAAATTCCGTAAAATCATAATTTCTCAAAAACTGAACCTGATGAAACAAAACTAAATATGACTTTTCTGTTTAGCCATAGTGTGGAACTGAAAAATATAAATAGTTTCTCTGAAGCAAAATGGTTGCATATCAGCGTAATCAAAACTTTCATTGATAGAGCCTTTGCTTATTCTTCTAATGAACATATCCTCAATCAATAAATTAAAACAATCAAAAAAATCCTCGTAACGAATGATTTTCTTATAAATTTTATAAATTATAACATAAAAAAAATTCCATAACATATATAACCCTAAATCCACTGATCAAAATTCAAAAGTAAATAATAAAATATATGTTAAATTTCCATACAACAAGGAATGGGAAATAAAATTAAAAAACATGGCTAAAGATTTACCTGTTACTCCAATCTTTACATTAAATAACGAACTGAAATTCAACTTAGCCCTGAAGCAAGATAGCAATAATAATATAAATGAAAATAAAGAAAGAGTTATATATAAAGTACAATATAAATGTAACAATTGCTTTTATATTGGTGAAAGTGGCTTTTCATTGGAAAAACGCCTTTATTCACACATGCATGTACCTCCCAAAACGTCGATGCATCAATGATTGCCACACACGCTTATAAAGAAGATCATATACCGGACTTTCGAAATGCCACAGTCATCAAACATGAAAAAAATTCCTTTAAAAGGAAAGTCAAAGAATCAGCATATATTTATTTATCAAATTCATATAATGTAAAGCTATCCAAAAACAACACAAAACTTTATTGTTCTAATCTTTTGTTACAGAGAAATGATTTAAAACAACACTGATGTCTCTAAAAATTAGAAGAAGTTGATATCACCAACTTCCACGTCATTTCCAAAGAAGCTTTCTATTAACAACTTTTTCACCTTAACATCACAGATTAGAATTTACCACCCGGACAACATCTACCTGAGTACTATATCACTCTTGACGAAAACACGAAACACGGACAACGATCATGTTGATGTTGCCGTCAGGAATGACAACATCACAGTGATTTTATCTCGGTTTTTCACATTGATTAACGAGATCATGACAACTCCACTTCTCACATCATTGGCTGAACTTTTTTGAATATATTAAAAACTGTGTAATTAAACCTTTCCCCAAGACTTTATAATTTATCTTGCTGATGATGGGGAAATCTGTTCCTCGAACATTTTAATGTATTGTATTTTTTAACATGTTTTATATAAAAAAAAAAATTTTAATTTTGGTTTATGTGTGAGTTCTAGTTGTTTTTTAATGTAAAATAAAGGTATCATGAAATATAAACGACGTGTTTGATCAAATTGTTCCAGAGATCCTCTCGTGGAGATTTTCAACGACAACTTAGTTTTAAGTGCTTCAAGTATCCGGTAGTGAACGCTTAATTATCTTTGCCCGTTACTCCATGGATATGTGTTCATGTCGTTTAATTTAACTTTCATCTCATCTGGAGATATGCGAGAGAAATATGCAGTGTCGCATCAGTGCGTTTCATCTTGAATTTCATATTTCATAATTGAAATTATTCATAATTGTATAGGAATTAGGGATAGACCTAATTGCAGTTCTGATTCAGTTGATGCTAAAATTCATAACTGATGGAGATAGGTCAAAAACAGAAAATACATTAAGTCATCAATTAAACAGTTATTAAACATTGATCAGATTATTAAAGACTATTTTTTATTCATTTAAACTTGGATTAATATTTTTAAGTGGAACTATTAAGACTAACTTCTGTCGTGTTCGCTTTTAATTTCGATGGCAGAAGATTAATGTTAAGTTGAATATTAACTTTCGTAATGAGAACGCTTAATAACGCTAAGGCGTCTTTAGCGAAACTGGTTGCATTTTTAATGTTTTAATATGCTTTTTAACTTTTTAATATTTAATTTGTGTTAAGTTATTATTAACTTTTGTAGTTGACTTAACTCATTTAATAATATTTTAATAATTAATTTATATATTTACCTAGATATTAACTTAATTAGTATACACATCTAATACTTTGTATCTTTATTTCTTTTCTGAGTGGTCTGACAACTGCTGGTCAAAGATTTCGAACATTGATAGAACATGAGCTTGAAGTTTCTTCGAAACTTCAAACTACTTTGGATAAAGAACTTCATAGTGGAAAAAATTTATGACAATTAAAGTGCTAATCAACAACACTAAGAACCCGAATTGAAATTGTGTTCCATAATTAAAGGGAAAGAGTATTATACAAAGCAACGTCCAGATTCATCAGACTTAATGGGTTTAACTAGATGGAAATTTTGGTTTTATTTTCAACAGCTGATCTGTTTAAAAAGAGAAAGAAAAAAGATTTTATTATTTTGAGACTTAAACCAAAGGATGTAAATCATTATTGAATTTGGAGTTTATTGTTATTGCTTTTAAACAAGAAATATTTTGCGATTTTAATTTCTGATTTAAGGAAAATTGCTTATTAAAATGTACTTGTGTTAGTTTGGTGTTTGTAGGTTTATTTTGTATAGGATTAAGTTAAAAGAGATTTTTTAATTTCCTACTTCTTTCTATTTCTATTTTTTTAATAGGGGACAGGTGATAGCAGAGCTATTTTTTTTTCGTTCTTTTCCCACATAGACGCTTTGCTAAGGAGTAGGATAACGGGTCAATCCTGTTTCACATTGTACAGGAAATCATAGCAACCCAGTACAAGTTAAATTTTCGGTCACTTTCACTTCCTGTGATGTAGAAAGTGACAGCAGACCGGAAGTCGTACTTTTTCCACTTTTACATGTCATAAGCTTTCTAATAAGATGTCAGTCTTCTCTTTAAGACATATAGTTTGGGCTGTAGAAATGGCGATGGGTACGGATTCTCAGTAAGTAAATAACAGTTACTTTACTGTTATTTTCAAGAAAACTGCAACACTAGATAAACCAATAAAATATTTCATTAGGGAACAATATAAAACCTGTCCCCTAATGAATTAAAAAGAATTCTTAATTGGTTTGCAATAATTACTTGGGAATATATGCATCAAAAATTATACAAGCTTCAAATGAATCGTTAAATACTAACTATATAGTTAATCTCTTCAACTTTATTCACTCCAAGAATCTCATCTAACTATGAAAAAAGAGCTGTTATCTTTTCTGCTCCTTCTCTGTGGAATAAAATTCCCCACAATTCTTGTGAAAGTCCCAATTTAAAACAATTCAAAAGAAAACTGAAACTACACCTTCCTATACTAACATAACTTTCCACAACTTTTCAATTGTCATTTTCACCTTTTTTTCTATTCAATTCCTTAGTTAATTTCTTCCCTTTCCGTTGTCAGGTAGCAACTGTCTACTCTCACCAGTTACCTTCCAACCCTTTCTTTTCCACTCCCCTACTTCGCTATTCCCCTTGTCTTCTCTTTACTTTCCATCTATTTGAGCTAGGCTTAACCTCTTAACCGAAAATTGCAGTTCACGAGTGATATGAATTATTTATTATATATTACAT
This sequence comes from Thereuonema tuberculata, assembly GCA_023159025.1. Classification (NCBI taxonomy): domain Eukaryota; kingdom Metazoa; phylum Arthropoda; class Chilopoda; order Scutigeromorpha; family Scutigeridae; genus Thereuonema; species Thereuonema tuberculata. The sequence continues at coordinate 51,532,881 of JAFIDM010004315.1, read as the reverse complement.
TATTTCAGTTACTATACGAAGATGGGAAATATATACTTTTTTCTAAATTTCCATTACAAATGAACTATTCCATTTACCTTCATATTACATTTTGGTAGTAATATTTTTGTATTGTACTCTATTTTTTTCTCCATTATATAGTAATGCTCTTTGTATTTTTTGCTGTTTGCTTTCTCGACGGGACTACTCTTAAGATACCGCGAAGTCACACTCATGTCTGTTATATATTAAGAAACTTATGTAATGCGATAAATAATAATAATATTATAAATAAATAAATAAATAAATATAAATTTTATTTTCTTTAATACAATATTGAAGTCCTGTTAGGATCTCCCATAAAGAGATCCTATCAACAGGTGCTTAGATTATGCTAATACAAATTATTTAATTACATAAAATAACAGTATATAAAAAAATTACAAAAATTAATCACACAGAAAATTACAGGTTTAAAGTCATTGTTTTATTACTAAAGAAATACAAAAAAAAAATAACTTCTGAAATTAAAAATAAAATATTAATCTATTTAATATGTTTTACGAGCCATTCTCTAACAAATTTTTTTAACAAGGAAATTTTTGAAAAATTATTGATATGTTTTAAACCAATTTTGTTAATAATAGATTGTAATATATATATTGAATTATTCTCTCCATAACTATTTAAGATTTGTGGATATTGTAATTTTAAGTAGTTATTATTTCTCATATTGTAATTACTATTATTAGGTATGTTGCTTTTATGAATTAGAGTGAAGTAATTATTAATTATCAAATTATAATAAAATTTCTGTTGTGGTGTGAGTATTTTACTTTTTATCAGAACATCATCATCAATTTTTTTGATTTTGTTATTATAAGAATAAAAAGCTAATTTTAATATTTTTTTTTGAAGATTATTAATTTTTATTTTATATGTTTTGTTCCATACTGAATTTGCATAGTTTATTTGGGAGTCAAAAAATGCAAAATAAATCATAATTTTTGTTTTAATTGGCAGAAAATCTTTTATATGAAAAAAGATATAAGTTATTGTATTTAATTTATCATATAAATGTTTAATGTGTGTATCCCACGTGAATGTATCATTTATAATTATTCCAAGATATTTAATTGATGTAACATTAGTGATTTTGTGACATTTTTTACATTCAGAAAAATTTTCATGTAGGCATTTGTGATTATGATAATATATGTTTGGTATAAAAGTAGTTATTTGTTTTCTAGGATGTATGAGCATACATTTGGTTTTATTTTCATTAATTTGCAGTTTATTATCGTGTATAATAATAATAATAATAATAATAATATCAATTTTGTTGAGCTAAAATATAGTGCATTGACATAGACTAAACTTACTGTAGTTTTGTTGTTGTTCTTATACATTGAAGATATGTAGTATCTATTGAATTCCACCTAATGTAATTCTAATTCTATTACATTATAATTATATCTGAATTTTTTTCCGAACCTGTGGTATTGAAATTGAAGACATAAACGCCTCAAAGTTGTAACAAAGTTTTAAGAGAACGTTATTACAGGAGCATCAGAACATTTCAGAATGATATTTTGAGCATATCATACGCGAAACCGTACATTTTAACATTATCTAAAGACTTTAAATAGAAAAGATTAAATTTTAATTCTAAAAGATAATTAAAACACAATCAGAATTGAAAGTAAAATTTAAAAAACAACAAAAATAAAATCAGAATCAAAGGAAATGTTTTAGATAATCTATAGTAGCTTCTTACAACAAAATGATTCTATCAATTCTAAATTGATCCCATATTTTTTATTGAATTTTTTATGACCATGGAAACTACAAATTAATAAACTTCGGAAATTGAAATCATTATTATATGTCAGTAACTGAATTTGAAGCCAGATGAAAAGAATTAGAAACTTAATAACGAATAGAAATATTTGTAATTGCATAAAAAAAAGAACTCACCCGCATTCAGTCAACTGAATTCGATTTCAGAATTTAAGTCTAAATAACTGAGAGTAAGTTTGTAAAAGATGAATCCCGTAGATTGCACTTCACATGTTCTGCTAAGTTCCACGTATTATTCCCCGAACAGCGCAGGAACGGAAATTAACAACCGAAAAAAAATAAAAAAATAAAGGAACAACTAAAGGCTGATATAACAAAAAAAAATGAAGATAAATACGACAGGAAGATGACAATGAAATCCACTTGAAAGAAAATGTCAGGAAATGATAATTCGAAAAGGATTATGGTTGCCAGCTACCTTGGTAAAAGAACATCCTGATAAAATACAATAATACTAGAAAAGAAAAGAAATATGTAAAATAGCTATTTACAAGATAACACAACGCAAATTTTATTACAGCATATTACAGCATAAAACAATTGAAAGAGTAGCAGAAGGAATACTTAATTAGTATTCTGAGATAGCTAAGATCATAAAAGAAAATCTTGTTTTAGGAGTCAAGTTTTAATTGTTATTTTAAATAATAAGAATAAAGCCCTCTTAGGAAAAAAATAAAAACATGATGAATAAAATCTATAAAACAGTATCGGTTATATTTTAAACAGTGAATTTACGAAGCGATATTTGAAATCTTATCAATATCTTTACATTTTAATAACACTGCTTTTTATTAATCCATTTAGATGTACAAATATGTAATATGAATGCCCTAAACTATAATCTGTTTCAATTTTAATCTATCGGGCAAGGTTTTTTTTCAACATTATCAAAACAAAGATAATTATGAACTACAATTTTAATCAAATATTATAGCTACTAAATTCACTAAAATATTCGTATAATACTTAATGAAGAAATATAGCAGTCGTGTATGGGAATTTCAGTGCTGTATAACACTTAACTGGGAAGAAAACTTGCGTTGTTTTTTGAAGCTCTACAGCGATGATCACAATTGTATCTTTTCAAACACCAATATTAATAGGCAATATCATTGGCACATACCAATAGTCTATCGCATTTCTACTTTCAGAAACAATTTGTTTTAATTGTTTGCTTTTAGTGAAAACTTATAATGAAATCTTTGTAAAAATACCGATTTCTAAACGATGAGACAAAATGAAAGTCAGTTTGGTAGATTTCACGGGGTAAGGAATCCAAAAATATCAACAGTTTTTAGTCAGCGTAAATTGTGTATTCCAGTGGAATTGATGTAAATAATAATAGTGTGAGTATTCTGTTTCCAGAGAAAGAAGTAGAAATTCCTCTTTCAATTTCGATAGGATACGAGTGGCTTATTTCTATACATAAATAATATTCTGCAATTTACTGGATGGATTAAGAAGGCAATTATACAAAGTATGTAATTTTTCGCAATTTTACCAAACTCTCACCAACTATAATCTAAATTATCCATATAACTGGTGAATTAACAACAAATACCGCCATTTTTATAGAGAGAATAAGTAGCTATTCTCTTTTTTAATATGTTTCATAATAACAATTTGATAAAGCAAGAAATAAAGCAAGGAGTTCTAGTAATATCAATTTTTTTTAACTCTAAATACTTATTATTTTAGTTTTTATATCAAATTA
>JAFIDM010004315.1:51516089-51529228 GCA_023159025.1 Thereuonema tuberculata | reverse complement strand
TTCCTAATTCTTCCCCTCGTACGCCTTTTGAGTCTTGCACTGGCTAAACAGGATACTTTACATAGAAAAGAAAACGTCGTCTGACCAGACCAGAATAGAATCTCTTACTAACTCTATCATGATAACATCGGTTATAAGAAAACTGTAATGTGAGTTAATTATAAAGACTATGAAGGTCAAAATTCACCCTATATTAGTAAATAGATATACCAGGTAGTCATAAAGTACTGGAAAGTAGTGGTGGTTTTCACCGCCCCATATCTTGTAAACTACTGCTCATAAAAATCTGAAATTTTTTGTATAAAATCGTCAAACATATAAGAGTTCAAATACCCCAATATATCGAAATTATTACCGAAAAAAATTATTCGACTGTCTCTCACAAAAAAGTAATTTGTCAGAATGCATTTTGAAAAAAATACAGTTTTTTTTAATTAAACAAAGGAATTAATGACAAAAGTGTTTAGATTAAATTTTTCTAATTAGGTTTCTGTATCATTTGAATATTGGATCCAGACTTTTAGAGTTTAAACAACATCACAACAGTTATTTAAATATACGATATATTAGAGGTATTTGAACGCAAATAACATGAATTTCAATAATAATGAATAAATAATAACATGAAAATATAACTCTTATATGTTTGACGATTTTATATAAAAAGTTTCAAAAGTTTGAGCAGTAGTTTAAAAGATAGGGAGCGGTGAAAACCACCAGTACTTTCCAGTTCTTTATGAATCACCCGATATAATGTACTTTGAAATTATGAATTGGTTTTCCAGGAATAATAGCACAGAAATAATGTTCAGCAGACAGAAAGATATACAGTGAAGTCTCACTTATACGAATATGAGGGGGAACCAAAAATTATTCGTATAAGTGAATATTTCATGTAAGTGGTTACATATAAGACTTATGGAGTTTCGCCGGGGAATGAGAAATTCTTCGTATAATTGAATGTTTCGTTTAAGTGAGTTTCGTATAAGTGAGACTTCACTGTAGTAGATCATTTAAGAAACACGTTAGGTAAAATTCAAACGGTGCGGTGGTGTAAAAAAAATGGCAAATGCAATAATCTAGCAAATTCACAATTATATCAGCTAAAGAAATTAGTGAAGCCATAATTGATAAATTTCAAAGCTTCAAAATAAAGTTCCAAACAAATCAGCTATTCGGCGAAACATAAAATAATAATTTATGAGAGCCACCTTGCTCTGGTGAATTGACAAAGAGCAGCACTGATGTGTCACATTTAGTTTCTGGAATTAAAATGACGCATCTTAGTAACGAAAACATATAACGTTGTCCAGTTGGCAACTGGGACTTCATTGTTAGACTAGTTTTTCATTTTATTTTCATTTCTAAATTTTTAAGGTACATCTAAGAGGCTTAAATAATAATAATAAATAAATAAAATAGTATTATTTTGCATCATTGCCTTTTCAATATTAATTACGTTAGTTATTTCAATTGATTGTAATACAGTACCTGTTGGTAGAATTTAACTTTCAAACTAAGCTTATTTCCTTTTTCCATTTCCTTAACATTATCCAAGTCTTCATCGTCACATATTACTAAATCATCGAACATTATTTTTATATTTTTAGTCTCTGGTATTTTAATTTTTAGGCGAACTGAAAAAAAAAACGAAAGAAACAAAAATGGAAATGCTAAATTTTCATATAATTAACTGATAAATAAATGAAATTTATTAAAATACTAAAATGATTTTAATGTTATGATTCTTTTACAATTATAGATGCCATTCTTCTTGTCTTACCATTTTTTTCTAATTCTGTAAAATTCTCAGCACGCACATTGTATTTTTCGTTTAAACCATCAACTTTGACTTCAAACTGTTTCCCTTTTGTGAAAACTTTCTTAGAACTACATATATAAGGAAAGAAATAATTAAAATGAAAGGAAAATAAATAAGTAAATAAAATTACTGATATTTCATTAGCTGATATAGATATTTCTGATTTTTTCAATAAGAGAATATGACAGATTGGAAAACCTTTGCCAATATATGCTTTTGAAAATATCTGCTTTATAATAAGATACTGGTATATCGAAATATTTACATCTACGTTGAAACCTTATTTTATTATAAATGGAGGTCCAGAAAGTTACTGCTTTTGAAATTAGAATAAATTACATTGGTGCAAATGAATTTACGAGGTATTTCAACATAAATTGACAAAATTTAATGATAGCTTGTCACTTTTGTACATTATTAAAATGAATCGTCTATTTTTAATTAATATGGTTGACTCAGGCCGAATGAACTTATCTTTATTATTGTAATTGCCAATATTTAAAAATTTATAAAGGAAAAATATATATGCATGTATCAAATACATGTACAAAAGAAGACATCATCAATCTTTTATTATGAGAACAGGTTGTGAAAATTTGATAATAGGCTACTTTTAAATCTGGCCAAAAAGATCAATACAGTATATACGATGGAAAATAAGACTTTAAACTATACATTTAGAGCATTAGCATCAATCTTATGACGATTCACACTGTTTTATCATTTATTGAGAGAAATACTAAGAATTTATAAAAATGAGAAAAAATTTACCTTTCACCAGTTGCATTCTCTGAAATGAAGAAAGAGAAAGATAGATTAAATTCGCTTAGGATTAATAAGAAAACATAAATAACAAGATGTCTTATCCATTAGTCCATGAGAACTACATTCAAATTATTGTTAAGTATTAATAAATCAATAATATACTCCATCTGTGTATTTGGCTCAATGAGGGAAGAGCCAGAGAATTACAAAGTATGCCAATATTATTTGCACACAAGAAAAAATTCAAGAAAAGAAACATTAACTTAGGAAAAATAAAAAAAAAAAATAGGAAAATACGAAATAAAAAATAAAAAACCCAGCGGACATTGAGAAATAAAAGATTAAGAGGGGAAAAAAAATATACGAATTCAAACCGACAAACTCCAGCATATGAGTGCGAGACCTTATCTATCAAGCTATAGCTGCCAACTAAAAATGAAATGGTTGCATTTCTAATATTTAAGCCAATAGCGGAAATCCAGTGAAAACAATGCCAAATATCTTGAGCATGGGGAGGGGATGTTGGTCCCTGAAAATATCTCGTTTCTGAAATCTGTTTGTCGATCCGACCTTCCGTTCGGGTGTTGTTAGGGGGAAGACAGACACTAACGGACGAATGGACATAACAAACGCAATAGCTACCAATTTTGGTCGCTATCACAATAGCTTCCAAATGGGTCGCTAATAATGATTTCGGAAATATTAATAACACTAATTCTAAATTTCCTAATCTAAACTTAGGTTTGTGGCATCTATTCTTGGATGGAAATTCCTGATTGAAAATTAGTTTATTATAGCTGCCGCTTCAAAAAAACAGAAGTTATTAAAATGAAAATAAAACAGGATGTCTATAAAATGTACTTCATTGACGAATATCTAAATTAAAATATTTGTTAACAAAAGAAAAGTAGACTCTCGTGATCACATGATAGTGAATCAGTTTAGTTGCATTTCATTGTACAGATCGTATTTAAAAAATTGTAATTTAGAAATGAATGATGAAATTACTTGTTCAAAATTTTAGAACAATAATTTATTTCCTTTTCATTTCAAACTAGCAGCAAAGCCTGTTGGACGACAGGCATAAAAAAAATCAGAAAAATCATTTTATTATCAACTATCAAATATTAAGTAAATGTAATCTAAATACTGTGTTAACTTGTGAACGAAACTTCTACGGCAAAAATGGTTTTGAGTTTTGAAATCAGCGTAAACAACTGAGTAAGTATGCCAAATTTCATTAAAATGGATGCAGTGGCATGGGCGGATTTACGGGGGTGTTAGGTGGTGCGCCGCACCCCCAGATTTTTGGGATGATAATTTTTTTTACAGATAAATAAAAATGTTTTCTGTTATAATAATTTTATTAATTATTAATTTAGACCTAAAAACGGAACATTTAAATTGGGTTTTGGTGTTCAATTTGGTATACAAATACCTCATACCTTCCGGTGAGCTCGCACCCCCAGATATCAAGACCTAAATTCGCCCATGTGCAGTGGTAACCAAATTATTTGGTTTTGAACGTATGTTTTGTTAGAATTTAAGTTGTCGAGATCAGTTCCCAAGAATAAAATTTCATGGAAACAACATGGAATGACACAATGAACTAATATTTTCATCCAATTTGATTCGATGGTACCATTGACAAGCGTTGGATCTATCTTAATAGCTTAATTATATTGAATTACAGACAGACAGACAGACGAACTTAGCCAATTTATATATATATATAACAAATTTACTCTTTTAAAAAATAGTTACACAGTGTAAACGTTCACCCAAACAAACACAAAAAATCACGTTTAATCACTGGCATTTTCTTAGGCAAGACGGGCCTCAACCAGGGGCCTAAGTGTTGCTAAGGTATTGACGTAAAATGTTCGCAGTGCCAATGATGGCTGTCTTTTGTAATTCAGCTGTTGTTATTGCTGGTGCTCCAAGTCTGGTGTAATAGTCCATAAATTTAAGTGATAGTGTTCCTAGTGCACCAATGATGATTGGCAACACTGTAGTTGTTTTATTCCATATTCGTGTAATTTCAAGTGCCAGAGCCCTGTATTTGTTGATTTTTTCCAGTTCTTTTTCCTGGACTCTACAGTCCCCAGGGATGGCAATATCAATTAGGGTCACATTTTGTTGTTCAATTAATGTAATATCAGGCGTATTAGCTGTTACATGCTGGTCTGTTTGAATACGAAAATCCCAGAGGATTTTAACTTGCCCGTTATCCAAGACCTTTTCTATACTGTGATGCCAGGGTTTTTCTGATGTATGGAATCCAAATTTACGACATAGTGCCCAATGTATTTTCTTGGCTACATCGTCATGTCGCTTTTTATATTCTGTGTTAGCAATTGTAGAACACTCACAGATTATATGATTTACAGTTTCTTCTCGGTTGTTACACAGTCTGCAAAGGCTGTTGGTGCTTGTGCCTTGTATTTTGGCCTTCATAACATTGGTCTGAAGGGCCTGTTCCTGTGCAGCAAGGAGCAGACCCTCAGTCTCCATTTAATGTACCATTTTTTAGCCAAGTCCAGATGATATTTTTGTCATGTTTATGTTCGATTTTTTTGAAGAAAGCCCCATGAAGGGGCTTATTTTTCCAAGCTTCTAGTCGAGTATTGTACTGGTCTTTTTTGTACTCTATTTTGGATTTGGTGGCTTTCAGGAAATTTTCAGTTTTAACTGCTTTTAGCAGTTTTTCATTACTGTTGTTGATGTAGTCACGGAGGCCACATTTTTCCTCTTCAACAGTTTGTTGTATCTGTAATAAACCACGACCTCCAATGGTGCGTGGCAAATACAGTCTATCAATGTCACTCTTAGGGTGTAATGAGTGATGTATAGTTAGAAGTTTTCGTGTTTTTTTATCGAGTGTCTCCAGTTCAGCAGTTGTCCAGTCAATAATTCCCGCTGGATATCGAATTAAGGGCACTGCCCATGTATTTATTGCACGAATAGTGTTTCCAGCATTGAGTTTAGATTTTAGAATCTTTCGAACTCTTTTCAAATACTCTGATCTAGTAAGGTTTTTGACCCTATCATGCAGGATGTTGTCCATTTCTAAAATACCGAGATATTTGTATGGGTCTTCCTTATTAAGTGACCTTATTATATCTCCATTTGCCAGTTCAATGTCTTCTGTTTTCTGAACTTTTCCACGTTGTACTGTCAGCATTGCACATTTATCCAGTCCAAAGTTCATTTTTATATCTCCACTGAAGATTCTCACAGTGTTCAGTAGTGATTCTAACTCAGTTGGACTTTTTGCATAAAGTTTTAAGTCATCCATGTAAAGCAAATGGTTGACTTTTCCAACCTGAGTAGAAATTTGGTAGCCAAGCCCAGTTTTATGTAAAATTGAGGTCAAGGGTATAAGGGCAATGCTGAATAATAAGGGCGACAGTGAGTCACCCTGAAAAATACCCCGACGTATTTGCACCTTGCCTAATTCAATGTTGTTTGCCATAAGTGTTGTTGACCATTGCTTCATACTATTTTGCACAAATTTTCTGATTATATATATATATATATATATATATATATGTTTGTATATATACATGCATATTTATATATTTATATATAAATTGGCTAAGTTCGTCTGTCTGTCTGTTTGTCTGTCAAATATATATATTTGATTCGATTGATGATTTGATTTGAAATTTTTGTTTTGTTTTTTTAATGTTTATCAGACCCATTTAGGTGTACTTCTTACCTGTACACCTGTAATATAGGTTCTGAGAGTTTAATCTAAAGGATCATTTTCCACCCAAAAAGAAAAACGAAATACCAACCATATCTAAAGTTTAATTTATCTAAAGAATAATTATTATTTTTGACTCATAACGCAGAAAGGCATTTAAAACTTATCTTTGTATAATCTAAATACTGCGCTAACTTGTGAACGAAGCTTCTACGGCAAAAATGGTTTTGAGTTTCAAAATCAGCGTAAAAAAACTGAGTAAGTATGCCAAATTTCATTAAAATCGGTGCAAATTATTTGGTTTTGAACGTATGTTTTGTTAGAATTTCAGGTAAAATTTCATGGAAACAACATGGAATGACAAAATGAACTAATATTTCATCCAATTTGAGTACCCTTGATTCAGTGGTACCATTGAGAACCTTGGATCTATCCTAATAGCTTAATTATATCGAGTTACAGACAGACGGATAGACAGACAGACGAAATTAGCAAATTATATAAGTTGATTAATAACTTTTAAAATCTAAATAAGAATATAATAAATCCAAAATATTTTTAAACATTGTTTCAGAAATAGCAGATAGTGTAATGACAAAAGAAAAAAGCTATTTAACCAGAATAATCCTAAAAAAAAATTTACTTAAAAAAAAAAACCATTAAAAAAAAGCTATTTAAACCAGATATACTACAGAGAATAATAAGCATTTGATTTAATGCTTTTAATGATCTCTAATCATAAATTGAAGAAATCAATACGGGGAAAAGTCCTAAATAATAAAATTACCATTCCTTTTTAATTTACAAAGATAAAGATAAGCTAAATAATTTTGCAAATTAAAAAAAAAAATTCTTATAACATTACAATATTACGGTAGTTTGGCTATGTAATAATATATTACGTTAATAATATAAAATAAAAAAGTTAAAAAATATAAAATTTAATATCTTAATAACGGATTATAAAAAAATATTTGATTTTGCTATTTTCCTGTTTAAATTAAACTAAGCTAATATTATTTAAAACGACAATAGATATTATGTTAAGTGACATTCCTCTTAACTGCAGAATCATTTTTTTTTTCAGACATGTTTCTTTTTTCTAAGTCATTGATTGGTATTACTGCAGTGAACGTCATTCACAGCCATTTTTTTTTATCAAATAATGACAAGAAACGATTCTAGCATTACACTAATATAATGAAACGAATTTCATAAAAAATGATAGACTTATAAAATAGTATTACTATAATACTCACCCATAATAGTTAGCTATTTTCTTACTTATTTGATTTCAAACAGTTGAATTGAACTGAATCTATTAAAAGTTTCGTTGCAGTATCGTAGTTAAATATTGATATTCGAGTATGAGATTAGATGAGATTAGGTATCTATATTATATCTTCGTACGTAGTTTCTTTGACTTAAAAAAATGCAATAAATCTAAAAACATTTTTTGTTCACTGCAATTAAAGAAATAACCCATAAATAGTTATTTAATGATATATAATATCTTACTGTACTTGATTATTAAAAATTTCCATCATTAATTACAATTTTTTTAAGTACTTATTAATTGAAGTTATCATTGAAGTTGTAGCAACTATAATACTTATATTAAAAATATTTTACAAAAGTTTGTATGAATGCAGTTTTGGCAGCCCAGTTGCCTTAAGGGGAATCCTGTCGAGAAGATAAAAGAATCTCAGCATTGAGGCAAAGTCTGATAAATGAAAAATAAAACAATTAAGTATTACACGAGAAAGAGGAAATAGTAGTAACCAACCGTATTAAAATTTTTAAATAAATGTTTTATAAACTATTTAGGGTTTTGGAGGAAAAATAAATTATAATAAATGAAGTGAAAATTTTACAAAATACATTATCCAGACTATAAATTACTTTTTTAAATGAATTTTTTAAATGTATTTTTATCTCTCATAGTGTGTTTGGTCCCATTTTTTAAATTGTTCCCTCTACACACGGTATTAATGAATGATATAAATTAATTGGATGGTTGACTTCTACGAGACTAATCCAGATAGAGAAAATAGGAAGGTAGACGGTCAGCGAGGAAAGAACGAAGAATGAGTACAATATACCCCCAATTACACTGAGTCATGCACAAAGGTTTGATTAAATGCCTATAACAAATTGTTAGGATTGTGTTGAGAAGTGTTGTTTAAATTTACTTTTAAATTGGGCCAAAGAGGAATCACAAATTTTCTGTGGAATTTTATTCCAAATCTGACAAGTTTAAAACCTGAGCAACTGCTGAAAGTTGATTTTGATTGTAGGAAGAAGTGTTTTGGTAAATATCAAGTCTTATACATTCCGTAAATATCAGAAATTATGAACCAAACCTCATGGTTGGTTATTGAAATGATATTTACTGTAGTTATAAATAAATTACAAATTTATAAATAATATCTCGCAAAAAAATGTATGTATCTTGCAAAACGTTGAGATTTATGTTAAATTGATCAAATTTACACAAAGACCTAAATGCTTACACTCCTCATTAAATGCCTACATCCATCCATTGTCTGTAAAAACAAAGAATACTTTAAGATACCATAATGGCTCAAGAATACTGCTTGTAACAATTGTATTCTATAGTATTCTAGTTTAAATATAGTGAAAGAATTATAAGCATTACATAATATTGCTGAAATATTTCAGCAATTTAAATTTAAATTTAACGCGACTTAAAATTAAAATACCTCCAATACAGTAGAGATTTTACTGTGATTAGGCAGTATTTCATTGATTCGTGTCGGCCTTAGGTAAATTCCGGTCAGAAAAGTCTGCATTCCGATTATTCATGTATCTTTTAAGTGTTTCGGATTAGATTGAGATTTTGTTTCTACAGTTATCAGTTTAGTTAACGAAACTTTTATTACTATTACTGTTATTGTTATTATTAATTCCAACCCAAAACATTATAGATTATAGCATCTTCTGAGGGTTGCAGTGTAGCAGGTAAGATTCCCCCGATTACCAGTGAAACATTGCCAGTTTAGTTTAACAAAATACGTAGTGAAAGTGGGATCGAATCTCCTTTTCAGACGCAGAAAAAAAATAAGCTAAATATACTAATTAATCAGCTAAAAAAATTAACCTAAGATTAAATAGATAAACATATAGACATACTTCAAATCAAACTCATATAAATTTAATATTATTTAATATAAAGACAAAGTAAAAAACAATAATAAATACTGTAAAACCTCGTCAAGTCGTCACTCAAGGGACCGAACATTTTTGACGACTTAAGCGGAGTGACGACTTAAGCGGAGTGGGCATTTTTATAATAATAAAAAAAAAAACACTGAAATACAATATTTTTATGAATTGCTGTAGGATTCGGTGACAAAAACAAGATTTTCAGAAATCAATACATGCAAATAAATGAGTGGAAAATAAAATAAATAAAAAAAAAAACATTTTTTATACTTACCCCATTTTATTTTCTTTTACTGGCATTAAAATAATCCAACAGTTGATTGATGAAGGTGCTGATTACTGGTAACAATTCGAAACAGTAATGAAATGGAACTCCAACTTTTGTGCATATAGTTAATCGTATCTAAAACCGAAACGTCTAGCTTTTCGTTCCTATCCAAGGCTTTTATCATGTCCTTTAGAAGCATTTTTTTGTACTTTCGTTTAAAGTCAAGAATTATCCCTTTATCTAAAGGCTGAAGAAGTATAGTTACATTTGGAGGAAGAAAAACAATTTCGATCGCTTTTAAATTTTCGGGGCTTGCTATGAAATAAAATCACACCCAGTAGTGGTCAAGAAAAACGTCTACTCTTGACAAGAGTCGCAGCGAGAAGTGTGTAATTTCCCAAGTGAATTTCCCATGTGAAAATTCCCCGTAAAGGCTAGGCTTTCTTAAGAGTGAAGGGGCGGGGCTGAAAAGATTGATAATAAAGATGCTTTTCGCCATTTTTGAGGGTGACGAGTTATCCGGAGTAGAATTAAATTTGGTGACGAGTAAAAGAGGGTTATTTTACATTATTGTCTATGAGACCTTGTCGGGACCAAAGGAAATCGACGACTTAAGCGGAGTGACGACTTATCCGGGTGACGACTTACCGAGGTTTTACTGTATAACTATTTAATTAAAAGCTAGCTTATAAAGTTAAGAAACATTAAATACCATTAACGTAACATCCATCTTTACCTCATTGTGTTCAACTAATAAGTTTAAGATTTTAGAATTCCTTTTAAACTTTTAAAGTTTTACAATCAGATCTAATGAATCGGAGTTGCCAATATTTAGCCTTTCCTTAGTCTGTTTCTTGAACTAATGTAGCGAAATTCTTCTTATATTTCAGCAAAAACCTAAATAAATATATAAAATTATTGCTTCCGTCAATTAATTAAATTAAAAGAAAAATAAGTAGCTGAATAAGAACTTCACTGGTCTTCTAGAGAGAAAACAAAATCATTTTCCGTCGAACTCGGCATCACTGGCTTGTCTTTCCTTTAAAAGGGAAATATCTAAATATACGGGGGTGGTCTTAAGATAATAGAGCCGGGAATCGTGAACCTATTTCTCTTCACTACAGATAAAATAAAATCAAACTAACAAGGCCAGTTAACCAATAAAATATAAACAAACTTTATTTTCATGACAATAAGAAAGCCAATATGAAGCTACAAGATTTATTCATAAATCCAAAATAATAAAAAAAAAAAAATGTGAAATACCCTTTTCCCTCCAGAGACCCGGACTATCAACAATTAGCAGTTGTCGAAAGCCCGAAACGTCGTCATAACGGAATTTCCCTAAATTATTACAAAACAGTTTCCACAAAACCAAATATCCTAATAGCTCCCATATATCATAAACAAATCCAATATATCCCAAATTAACCCTTTCCCTTCGTTCACTCAAAAATATTAGTTAAAACTAGAATACTAAACACACAACAATATAAAACTCATTAAACACCAACCAACACAAATTCCAAATCGTGGGTGAGCAACAGTAGACCTGGCGCTTCACATAATTCATTGAGAGCTCTCAAAAATAGAAAATATAAATGCACTTATCAATCGCTGGTTTCACTGTCCGTAGATTCCAAATGGGGGAATTACTGAAGCTCCTTTGGAGTTTCGTCCGTTCTCGCAAACGTCCTGATGGTAAAGTCCAACTAAAGTCCGGCATTTTCACTCACAATCGAAGAATCTGAGACATCAAATGTCCGCCACCTCCGGTCAAACTGCTGGGCTGATCTCTTCCGCAAAGTCTCATTCACCCACCTCCGACCGCCAAACGACAAAAAGTCGCACTTACATTTCGTCTATCAACAGCCGAGTCTTGCTCCAATCGGCAATCAGGATCAAAGAAAAGAGCCCCCCCCCCCCTTTTGTCAACACCAAGGCTCCTTATATCTTATGCCAACCCTTTTGGACTCTGACTGCGGAACACCTCGTCGAGTCAAGGAAGATCACTCCTTTTGTTACACTAACAGTAGACAATAGTCAAAGAATATTTGTTCTTTTGTTTCACCAAGGTAGTCCTCACCCCAGCGTCGTAAGGTCAAAAAGGTCCGGATCACCAAAGGTTCCCTTTTGTTACACTAGCACTGAACAGTAGATAAAGGTTATTTGCTCTCACCCTATTCGCGAAATTTTCAATTTTCACCCATCACGACAGAACATTAAATATCACAAAAAAAATTATACAAATTATATTAATAATTCATATTTTAGAAACCTGTTACAAACCAACCATTTGAAAATCTGTTGCACTACGAAGCTTACCATGAAAATGAAAATAAAGGTTTTACCTTTGCTGTCTTCGTCTCGAGACTTTCTAAACTTAAATCCTTTTTCTAGCAAATAGAACTCTGGATTAGGCTTAGATAACAAATCTATATATGGAGTATCCTTCATTAGCGGTGCCCATAAAGATATCAAATATGGAGTGATTTGCTGACCCTGACTCCTGCTTCTTTATTTCTCTGGTCTTCACTAAAATTAAAGAATGCTGTCTTCCAAATTTTCCCTTTCCGGACCAAGATATATCTTCTCGCAATTTTAGGCTCAGTTTTTTTTCTCCAACATCAATTCCGAAAAAAATGGTAACTTCGGACTGTATTAAGACCGTTTAACTTTCTTCCTATCCGGTCAATAGGATGAGATGAGCTAGAAGGATATTTGAAAGAAGAATTCGCGCTTCAAAACTCAATAACTTTGTTATTTTTCTACGTTTCAGTCGATCGTCCGACCAAAATTTTAATAGATCCAATGTCTTCTCTTACTATGGATATCATAAGTGAGCTTAACGGATTATTAGACACTGCATCGAAATTAAATAAGCTACCGGTATCTAAATATAAAATAAATATTCCTAGATAAAAATTCATTTCTCTTTATATGTCAGAAAAGATTCAAACATATAATAATTAAAATTAATTATAATATTATTAAAATTTTACATAAACATTTAAATTCATAATATTATTTACAAAAATTAACTTAACGACAGTGAATAAATGCTATATCAGTACAAGAATAAATGTTTAATAATAAGTAGATATAACCTTAAATAACTAAAAATTATGAACCTCTTAGAAAAAGAAAGTTTAAATTAGCTAAGGTTAAAATGGTTCACCAGCGCAGAGATAAGGTTGCAGTCGAAGGTCAGGTCCGATGATGGCCTTTTTCTTAATGGTCTTAGAAAAAAAGTACGAAATTATTATGTCTAAATTATAATTTTATTGCTTTCCTTTATAAATGCAAAGAGATATAAATAATATCTATTTAATTAATAACTACAACTTCTAATAATAATAATTTATTAAGATTTTAACGTGTGTTGAATA
>JAFIDM010004315.1:51505218-51515989 GCA_023159025.1 Thereuonema tuberculata | reverse complement strand
GACAAAACCATACATCACAACAGACCAGACATCACACTTGTTGATAAGGTCAACAAACAGACCTATCTAATTAATATTGCAGTGCCTATCAGCAAGAACATGCAGAAAACTCACGCAGACAAGATCAGTAAATACACTGATCTAGCACACGAGCTCCAGAAGCAGTGGAGGCAGGATCGAGTACGTGTTGTACCCATCGTTCTGTCTGCCACTGGTCTGGTGCCTCACACATTGCACCACAGTCTCAGCACACTAGGACTTCACAAAATCACTTACGCACAACTGCAGAAGGCTGTGGTACTCAACACTACACGCATAGTTAGGAAATTTATGGACACAAGCACACATCCCTAATCATCCTTGCACACATCTTTACACTTGGCAGTATGTGCTTTGGTCCTTGACCCGCCATATTGTTTTTGCTGGGGAAACCCAAGGTTTGAAACATACAAACATAATAATAATAATTTTTTTTTTTTTTTTTTTTTTTAACACTTGGCAATATTTTTAACACTTTGGTCCTTGACCCGCCATATTGTCTTAGCTGGGGAAATCCATGGTTTGAAACTTTTTCGAGATAATAATAATACTAATAATATTAAATATGAAATCAAAAATTGACAACTTCATTATTTGTGTTTACTGAACGAAAATTAATAAAAATATGATTTTCATAATTACCAAATTGAGAAATACAAATAAAACAAAGAAAAACCAACTATTAAAACTTACTATTAAACTTAAATTAGCGTAGTAGAGTTCTCAAATAAAGTGATGTATTCTCCACTAATGGATCTACCTGTGAGAATTATTAACCAAAAAAAAAAAAAAAAACAAGCTAATATCTCTACAGGAATAATTAACGAATGAATAAGGATAGTTATCATTAGTTATGGTATGCAACAGAACGAAGGACTTCAAGCAAAAGGTCTTCGATCAATTTTAAGCATTAGAATCTGCTCCTCAAACTTGAGATAATTTTTTGACGGGAATTGACGGATTTGTTCATTACCGGATTTTAATTAAGAAAACCCGCAGTTGAGTCGATAATTATATGTTTTTGACCTCCTTTGGTCCTTTGCCGCATTCAGTTTCTCTTTTGATATGTTTATTGCTTTTTTTGCTATTTAATTGCTTTGTTGCTCTTCATGGCTAACATCCTTCATCAAACATTAACAAAAAACAAAACAAAAAAAAAAAAAAAACAGTAGGGAAAAAAAATAACAAAAATGGACAAAGCTTCAGGGCGTAACATTTTCTTTTTTAACCATTTTTAAGAACGATTTATAATTATAATAAGGAAAAAGTCTGGATTGATAGATTGCAAAATAAAAAATTTCAAATTCCTGCTCTACATTTTTTTTTTTAAATTTTCACAATCATTAATGCATTATAAAATCTAATGTCTAATTACTTCTAAGAATATTTACATTTATTTTACATATAATGAAGCATGAAAAATATTATATATAGAATTGCGAATGTCTGTATTGCAATAAATTTTAAAGAGTTTGATTTTTTGTTAATATAAGAGCTAATCTGAATGTTGAATTAATAATAATTGGGTTAATTAATTGATTAATTGAATTAATATCAATTATAAGAATTTCTTTAGGAAAAAAGTTTACATATAATATAAAGCAAGATTTAAAATATTGGGATTCAAAGTTTCTAATATTTTTTAATTTAAAATTTTGAGATTTATGCCTTTTCCCCGTAGATTTGCATTAAAATTGTTGAATTATACTATTTCAGATTTATTGCAAATTGCGAATAATAATTTTTTTTTTCCAATTGTAAATTTACTACCTCAATTTTCTTGTACAGACACTACAGATTTTATAACTGCATGTTAAAAATTTTCTTCGAATATCACTAACAGAATAGCATTGTAACGCGTTTTTTTGTAAGATGATTTTGGATGTCTCTAAGATGTTATAAAAACACATATTTAAAAGCAATATAAAATTGCTTATTACATTTTTCTTATTTCATTAAATTCATTCACTTAATACTTTATATTATTTATTGTTTTATATACTAAAAATTTCTTGATTAACTTTATTTTATAACACTAATGCATTGTTTTAATATAAAGTAAAATTTTATAATAACAAACTCTTTAGAACTACTTAATAACTTTAACTTCCCCAGAAAAAGATATAACTCATTGGATTATGATCGTCAGCTGTAAAAATCAATTGGTTCGTTGTACTTCACTCTGACGAGTCTAAAAAACACATTGATCCAATTGGAGTTACACGTAGCCTTCGACTCATCAGAACAACACGCTGCAATTCGCAGGCAACATGTTATGCTCCTGGATAAGCATGATAATACGGAATCAAAAGTGAAGTTTAGTTATTGAAGGACACCGTCTGGCAATCTTTATCACCATTAAATGGTAAGCTTCGAGCTTTAATTAGGTTTTTAATTGTTTTTTTTCTTAACAGGCAGATTTTTCTTTATATATAATTAACTTAATGCTAAACTAGAAAGTACATTGTCTTTTCTGGATTTATTTTCGAATCAACCAGCCTTTTAATTTCGAATTTTAATTTTACTTAGTTAAATTCTTTTTCTAACTAATATTATACTTTGCAATAAAGCAAAGAACAAAACGACATCGATTGAAAATATAACTAAATTGCACTTAACTGTTCGGATTTTACTAGAAATTTTGCGCATTGCTTATAAAGCGAGCCATAAAATTTTGATTTTAATTTCTTATAAGTTTAACAATGAAAATCATAATTATTATTATTTTTATAGAAGAAAATTGTATGCAACCTAGTTCGTACGCAATCAGGAAATTATGCGAAAAATTTTGTTAAAATTTATATGGAAACGAATGCATAGATTATGTGAAAAAAATTTAAGAAACATTACTGCTTTTATTAACTTTTATTCTCTTTCTGAATAAGAAGTTAATATTGAATACTCAAAGCCAATTCAATACGTAAAATATTATTTGTAGAAAAAGTCATGCATCTTGCAAAAAGAGTTTTTTTTTTTTTTTTTTTTTGTATTTGTATGCTTAAATTTACCTTTTCTGTAATTAGGGAAACCTCAACTCTTTACCTAAGGCTTCCGTTAATATCAAAATGACCACAAAGTTCATAGTGGCAATAACCAACACTGATCTTTCAGATTTCAGCTTCAAATGAATGAAATGAATGTTGAAATCATCTCCTCCTTCAGAGCATTTTAATTCTAAATAATGGATCCATTTGTTATTAACGTTAATAGGAAAAACCTAAATCATTTTAACTTCCAAGAATAACTACATTTTAACTAACATTGCTCATAAACAGACATCAGCCATAGGATGAACAGTACGGGAATGAGAATTTTTTTTAAAAAGATGCTCTAAATGCTTTTGGTTCTAAGAGATTACATTTTACAGTCATACAAAACGGTACTATATAAGAAACTTTTAATATCTATCAGTAGATATCATCTTCACCTAAAATAAAAAACTTTTCACAGTAATGATACATTGACACGAAACAAAAATATATCTTAATATTAATAGCCATCTATTAGCTTTCTTAAGTATTCTATTATTTAAGAAATCAATGTCTCAAGTGTCGTGCAAAAAAGCCTTTATCTGAGTAAACGATATCTCGACTGTATTTTCCAGGAATGTAAATAAGTAAATAGTTATGATTTACTAAAGACAGTTTTTCTCCTGAATTATTAAAAAAGTTTGCTTCTATTTGCACTTTTTTTATAAAGAAGTAAAGCTGTCAAAGTGGAAATAAACTGTTATAAAAGCTTATGCCTTCATTTTAATCGTTTAAATCCTTGCATTTAAAATATACCAGTAATTCGGTATTTAAGGTAACTAGTCGGCTACCCGTCGCTTCGCTCCGGAAGCCTCCGCATATGTATTGGAAAACAACTTTTTATTTATTAAAAACACACACACACAAATTACATCAAGTAAACTAAAACTAAAATTTTTTAGAAGTCTTTTTTTTAATTTAATTTCTGATGTTTATATTCTGTCAATCCACGACTGCTTTTAGAACCATGTGAATCATATGTCTATGATATATTTTTATTTTTTATGGAGATTAGAATGTAGTCCTCGTGCTCTAATGGCTAAGACGTCTAACTTCGGAGCAGATGGTTGCATTATTGTAATTGTCACTTTCCAGTGACGTTTGAGTTCCAAATATTGATGGTTTTTGAGCTGCAAATAGTGATTTTTTCGGTATTCCACCTCAAAAAAAGAGTGCTTCTTTCTTTCTTGACTGATTATTTTTTACTCTAACATCTGCCGTGTACAAGCACATATTTTTCAATATCACATGGAATTTGGTTAAGTAAGAATATTTAAAATATTGCAACGTTTCGGCAATTATCGTTCTAATTGTCAGTTTCGAATTACAAATAAACTGACGGATGGGAAATAAATAAACAATCTTGAGATTCAAAAAAAAAGTTGAATACATTCTTTATTGATGGGGGAAAGGAAAGGAGATAAAAGTAAAAAAACAATATGAAGAGAGTTGTAGTCGTTATGGCCTAATGGATAAGATATCTGACTTCGGATCAGAAGGTTGCAGGTTCGATTCCTGTCGTGGATATTTCATTGTAAAAATTATTTCCATTCTCCCAGAAAATTGCGCCGGACACACAGACAGACAGAGAAATAAAAGATTTTAGTAATATAGATTCAAATCCAAATTTCAGTTAAATGAAAAAAAATTCTTTTTAAAAATATAATTTCGAAAAACCTCTTAAATTTTGGAGCTCCTATTTAAATTTTAGCATTAAATTTTGCAATTAACTTAAAACAAATTGAAACTTATTGTATTAAAAAAACCATGGCAAATGGAAAAAATAGAAAATTTATACTATTAATAGGCGAAAAACATACATTTGTTTGTCATCAAAGTAGAGAGAGCGGAGAGATAATATTTTAAAGACCAGCAGTAGTCCAGTGGTTTGAGTTGAGAACGGAAGTCCTCGGTTCGAATCCCATGCAAGGCGAATAAAAAAGAAAAAAAAATAATTTGACTTTCTCAGCAAATAGATCGAATGCAGCAGGGTTTATACATTTTATTCCTTTTAAACAATGAGCTTAGAACATCTTTTTCAATCTTGTGTTTTTGAAAAATTTCACGGTATTTCAAAAATGTGGTATTTGTTTTACTTCCCTGAATGTTTCATGGTTTGCAACTAGTGCATATAAATAGTCTATAAAATTCAGTATTAGCACAAATATAAATATACTTGATTAAATACTGTACATTAGTTTAAGTTTAGTAATTAAAGTTTTCTTTTCCAAATAGCTATTATATTTTAAAATATTAAATTTTTATTGAAAAAAAGTTGGTCTTTTAAATTTCTAAACAAATTAGCAACTCAATATCTTTTAACCTCTTTTTCAAAATCTTTTCTTTCTTGGTTATCCTACAGTTCTCCAGGTCTTTTTTAACAATTTTATATTACGGCATTTTGAAATTATTTATTTCTATTTATAATATTTAAAACAAAGGTAAATATAAGAAATATTATAAAACATTAAATCATAACTAAGAAACAGTTTGCTTTTTTTTATTAAATTTAATGTCATATTTTGATAAAAACAAGTGTGACGCCATATAAAGTAGTTGAGTCATCTGCACTTTGATAGGTTAATACAGAGGTTCCCAACCGGTGGGTCGCGACTTGATCCTAAAACTATCAGAAACTATCGAATAAACCATCATTTCTGATCTTTTCAGATCAGAAAAATCGGAAATCGATCATATATAACGAAGGGATACGATACAAATATGGTTTTATTCTATGTTCTATTCCTATATATGTGGAGGTATTCCGATAAGAAAAGGTGGGTCGCCAGCTGAAAAAAGTTGGGAACCGCTGGGTTAATATATTGCCGCATTTATTAATTTTGGAAATCAATTTATCGTAAATAGGTCAACTGCTATTAACTTTAATAAGGTCAACTTATTAAAAACTAATTTTTATCTTCACAAGCTCTAATATTTGCAGGAATATGTTTTTGAAATCAGTATTCGAATATCAATAGCTAAACTTCATATGCACTATTTATTACTTATAATCTGAACTGATTAATGAAGATTTAATTTATTCATAGTATACATAAAGTTTCTTCGATATTTAGTCGTTCTCTTGTGCCCTAATACATTTCTGAATGTCAGAAAGCAACTTGCTATATTAAAACTATTTTAAAGGCCGAATAGATTTTTATAACTAAAAGTATTAGTGGATTATTATAATTTCAGAAAATTTGCACCATTCATTAGAAAATTCATTAGAAAATGAATTAGAAAAACACATTACACCACTTTCGCAATACACATTTAATGTTAGAAATTTCGGAACAAAGTATTTTATAGTTATTCAGAAACAAATTCTGATCCTAAATAAACTAATATCTACACATAATTGCAAAATTGAACGTGCATGGTATAAATATAACCATAAAAATGAGCATAAAAACGCCCACATTTAAAAGGAATAACTGAACTATTTTGGAAAATTTTGTACTGCGAACCCAAGACAGACTGTTTCGAGGTGCATACCTCTCATCAGTTGGATTCGCCCAGTACTTACAGCTCACTGTTATCCAAAGAAAGATAAACAAAAGACAAGATTAAACAAAACAATGGCCCTTGAGTTAAAAAACATCAAAAAACAAATTAAGAATAAAAAGGGCAGTAAATTAATCTCCGCTAGCAGATCTCTTAGCTTGTGAAAGATTAATTTGTAACATAGACATATACAAAACGGCTAAATTTAACATGCATGGTGTAAATATATCAATAAAAATAAACATAAAAACGCACAGATTTAAAGGATTCACTGAACTATTTTTGGAAATTTGTTTCTTGATGTTTTTTTAACTCAAGGGCCATTGTTTTGTTCAATCTTGTCTTTGTTTATCTTTCTTTGGATTTCACTGAACTATGAGTACTGGGCGAATCCAACTGATGAGAGGTATGCACCTCGAAACAGTCTGTCTTGGGTTCCCAGTACAAAATTTCCAAACATAGTTCAGTGAATCCTTTAAATGTGTGCGTTTTTATGCTTAATTTTTATTGGTAAACTAATACTTATCTTTAATAGACATCAATTCACATTATCATTCTACAACTACAATTTTAAAACAAGCATTCATGTAAAACATCTATATTAGGATATTTTGTGTTGAATTGAAAAGAACGCATTACAGGGATCCTAATTGTATCTTGAAATCATATTAAAGCATTACGATTGATTTTTATGTTGATGAAGGCGTTCGTCTTTGAATTACTGAGGTGATACCATTTTGCACCATATTTAAAAGTGGCATATAAATTGGATTTCCAACTGAAATGACAAAGCTCTCGAAATTTGGAATTTGATATAAATTTGTTATGTAGCCTAATTTTGAGTTACACAAGATGTTCCAGATACAAATGTTACTATTCGGGGAGGACATTCTAAAATAAGTCAAAATATTAATGTGTCGTATTCCGATATAGATCTTTTTGAATGTATATTTGCTAAATTATTCATCAGAAAAGGAATGTTACAAACTGTTACATATTTATAGTTCGATTGACAAATTTATTACAGTTTATAGTTAATTTTTAAAAATTCCACCGATGACATTAAGGTATTTGAAACTTGGAGTGAGTAACTTGTGTGTTGTCTGAATGCATCTTTACGTTCTTTTTAATGCGGGTATTCATAGCTATTGTACATTCAAATAGCTCTATTTGGAAAACCGTTGGGAATAGGAGAGGTGTTATTGTAGATTTTTCTTCATACAATTTTCAGTACTGACCTTTCCTTCTGAGACACCCTGAGACAAAATATTATCGATTTCTTTGGCAATGCGCAGCTTCTTCAGATGAATATTGGGCAAGAAAGATTTCATCTAAACAGGTAATCCAAGAGGTTCCAACCAATCCCTGACCCCCATGCAAATTCAATCGACTTCGTTGCATCTGCTCCTTTATGTTGGCAGGAAGCATCCATTGAATTTCCATGGTAGTGGGGGATAGGTTGGAATCTCTTTGATTTCCTATTTAGATATAACCTTTCTTGCCCAATATTCACTTGAAGAAGTTGCACATTGCCAATGAAATCGATAATATTTTTAACTTTGTCCTAAATTTATTAATAAGTTTTGCTATATTTTATCTTGTTAAAAATCTTTACAGATTGGTGTTGAGTAGTGAATTACACCATAAGATTCGCCATTCTTGAATGTTTAAACCCTCAAGTAAAACATCCTGTAAATATCCTTATTTAGGCAAAAGGCAAAAAATTCACATTCAACTTCATTTATTAAATAGAGCATTATTTCGCAAGGAATGGTACCCATATAAAGACAGACAGATTACACAGACAATCAACTTATATAATTGGCCAAGTTCGTCTGTCTGTCTATCGCTCCGTCTGTCTGTAACTCGATATAATTAAGCTACTAAGATAGATCCAAGGTTATCAATGGTACCATTGAATCAAGGGTACTCAAATTGGACAAAATATTAGTTCATTTTGTCATTCCATGTTGTTTCCATGAAATTTTTAACTGAAATTCTAACAAAACATACGTTCAAAAACAAATAATTTTGTTACCACTGCACCGATTTTAATGAATTTGGCCTACTTACTCAGTTTTTTACGCTGATTTTGAAACTCAAAACCATTTTTGCCGTGGAAGCTTCGTTCACAAGTTAGCGCAGTATTTAGATTACATTTACTTTATATTTGATAGTTGATAATAAAATGATTTTTCTGAGTTTTCAATGTCTTTCGGCGTTATGAGTCAAAAATAATAATTATTCTTTAGATAAATTAAACTTTAGATATGGTTGGTATTTCGTTTTTCTTTTTGAGTGGAAAATGATCCTATAGATTAAACTCTCAGAACCTATATTACAGGTGTACAGGTAAAAAGTACACCTAAATAGGTCTGATAAACATTAAAAAAAAAATTCAAATCAAATCATCAATCGAATCATATATATATATATATACATATAAATTGGCTAAGTTCGTCTGTCTGTCTGTAACTGGATATAATTGAGCTATTAAGATAGATCCAACGGTTCTCAAAAGTACCATTGAATCAATGATACTCAAATTGGATGAAAATATTAGTTCATTGTTAGCCAGTCCTAGCCTTA
Source organism: Thereuonema tuberculata (assembly GCA_023159025.1). Lineage (NCBI taxonomy): Eukaryota > Metazoa > Arthropoda > Chilopoda > Scutigeromorpha > Scutigeridae > Thereuonema > Thereuonema tuberculata. The sequence continues at coordinate 51,506,828 of JAFIDM010004315.1, read as the reverse complement.
TCTGCGGAGAAGCAGAGTTCAGTCTCTGGCGGAGATGGAGAATTTTTCCACTCCTAATTTTCCTCTAGGGTCCACTCAGCCCTGTTAAGATTGAGTATCGGGTTTCTTTATTGGAGGCTAAAGGCGGGCGGGCGGACCAGCTCTCCACATAAGCTTGAAAGCGGGGAGCTTTACCTTTTTTCTAACTATCGTTTCTTTTAACCAATGAATACTGTACGATTTGGGATAATGTTTTTTAAGTTAAACAAATGTTGTAATTGATTATTTCAAGTTTCTTTTTTTTATTATTATTATTGAATAGCTTTAGTTATTGCGTTCAGAAGTAGGTGGAGTCATAGTTGTATATCAAAAGTGTAATGAGCTTTGCTTCCGCGACGGAAATAAGTCCTATTACTTGCAGTTTCATTTATGAAAGACCACTTCCTGATATAAGATCAATGACGTCAATCGAAATTAAGGTGTGTACTTTAAAGTAAAAAAAAATAAAGGATTAATAAATACAGTTAGTACACAGTTTGGAAATAATAAAAAAATTATGCAATGATCTCCTTTTAAAAAAAAAATTCCAAATTTTTTTCATTTTTATCTTAAGCTTTCGAAAGCTTCGCATAATGAGATACTTATTTATTTATAGACGTATAAATAAATAATGCTAACTTTTCTATTGACCTTTAATTAAGGAATTTTCTCGATTGTAATGTACCAACAGTTAGATTTATATGTAGAAACTATTTCCACCAAATCGTACAATTTAATATCAAAAAAAAATAGAAAAAAAAAATTGAAACGAATTCTGTTTTTTTCTGCAATTCGTAAGCATTGTTTATATTTCAGAACAATACATTTGCAACAAATATAATTTCAGCAAATACATTAATACAATTTCATTTTGAAGCTAACTGATTATTTTATTATTATAATCAATTAATATTATTTCCACCATTTATGAAATTCTTGTATATCGATTGGGATAAGTATTATGAAATAACAAATGGATAGGCAAAAATATTATTGTTTTTTTTATTTATTTATTTTTGTTTTTAATATTTTCTTGAATTGGTAATGCAATAGGATATTTCGAAATACAAGTTAAAAACAACTTGCATTGTAGAATCTACTACACCTTAGCCACTAAGAGGACAAGCAATTCCCTATGTCCTTTCGTATCGCCATCAAGATCTTCCTCTTGTTTAAAATAAAGTTGAAGTTTAGATAATTATCTACAGGAAATAATTACCTACTCCAGTGATCTTTTATTATCCCTTATCTCCTTTAATCTCATTTACTCACTGGGTTATCTCCAAACATAAGTCGTAGCCTGATTGTTAATTTAGACTGAATCGATTATGGCCGGGACCTAAAATACTAACCGTACATTTACAATGCATTTAACATTTACTCTATAATACGGGTGGGGGGGGAGGCGACGGCCCTATTTTTTTTCCGATCCTTTTAGTTGGATGGCCAATTGAAGGGACCTTCGCGCCATCCTCTACCCCGCAAAATCGTTTTTTGAAATGAACTTGGACCTTTTCGAAATAAAACCCTGTAAACCCTGGCGTTAGGGGCCGTCCATTAATTACGTAAGATGTTTTTTAAAAAATTTGGAC